>CM072819.1:110491911-111091911 GCA_036937905.1 Salvia rosmarinus
TTGGGAGATCAATTAAGGAACATTATCATTTGAATTATAAATGTTGATCGATAGTATATATAGAAGTTACATAGAATCAAATGAACACAAGAACTAACGAAATATAATGATCGGCAACAATCGATCTTTTCATGGAAGGTTTAACTTTCATAAAACAACAATTACATCACCATTTCTCAGTCGGTATGGCGTGAGAAGGGTAGTTGAGTTACATGTGTGAAGACATATAACTCAAGACGACAAAGTATAACAATTTACATAAGGTTTCTACTTATCGGCAAGGCGACTAAATGGATAACGATTTTTCGAAGACAACTTTCAACAAATTAGAACTACAAAATTTCAACTTGACAATTTGAAAGAATCATGACTACTGATCGATCAAGCGGACCTTGGTATCCGAGAATATAGCAGGTTCGATATCGACTTTATCCACGGATCAAAATGACCATTCAAACGAGAACATTCTCAACAATAATATAATAAGGAGTTCGACTCTATTATCACCAACATTAACATAAAGTGATTCGATCATAAAATTTAATCACAACATAACAATATTCTGAACAAAACCACGGTGTTCCTTTCCAACTCCATCTCCGAAAATCGAGCTCAACTGCGTGTTTAGAAATACATGCGGGCGTGAAACTCGTTAGCACTCGGTGGACACATGCCGAAAAAGTTAAAATTTGCTCTTAGAGCTATAAGATTGACTTGCCATCAATTTGCATTACGGGGTTTTAGTGAAAACACATGCATTTTCAAGTAAATACTTACTTCTTTCATTTCACAATTCTAAAACAAATGCATATGCATGATCTTTGTACGTAGACATATTTCTTCCCTTATCCACGGTTACAATACATGTGTTGAGAAGTAGGCCTCATTCTCAAACACACTATGACCCGAAGGTCGCTATCAAGCGTCGGTGCATTCTTTTCATTCATTTCTTTCTTTCTCTTTCAGTGGACGAGCGATCTTTGTTGGTTGTATCTTGAAAGCGTTTGGTTGAGCTTAGATCTGATGTTTCTGTTACCACTATTACAATCTCCTATCGATTATGAATACTTGATTATATATGTCATGTCCCTTATCTCATATATAAGTTAGATCATGCGATGTGTAGAAGATCACGAGTACGTATGATTGGTCGAGCAATGAGATATAAAAGTTTCACAGTGAGGGCGACTTAAGGGCGGTTGTCGGTTTAGGGCTGCAGTATAGATAAGTGACTTGACTTGGTTGCTTGTCTATCTTTGATGCGTCTACGACGTATTGAAGGATCACGGTGAGATGAGTTCTTCTTTCGTGAGTCGTGAAGAACCAAGATCTCGGTGACTTCGATAATCTAAACCTCGATAAGGTATTAGGTGAGTATGAGTTGCCGACCATCACTTTGACTTGTTATGAGTGAGGTTATATGTTCTAACCAATTCTCCGCATCTTGGGTGGTGGCGATCTTGTATGTCACGCTAGTTATACATGTCGAGTAACCGTATCCGTTTAGGATGATGGCGTCCCTTAAGGAGCTCAAAGGTTTATTGTACTAAACCACGCGGTTGAGTTAGCTCAAGTACAATAATAAGGTTGAGTGGTACTACTTGGAAATAAGGATATTAATCGTTTAAGCGATCGATTGCTAGAAATGATTAATGGACGTTCGATATCTTAAATACGGGGATTCGTAATGTCTAAAGTGCAAGCCGACTCAACTTGGTAATAAAGGGGTAAGTCGACATTCTTTCTCTAGTGGCATGATCGAATGTTTATAAATTAATTTATGTTGAAATTGAACATAAGATAATTAATTTATTTGAGGCCCATCTTTATTCCTTGCATTTGATCCACTGGTGGCCCATCAGGGCCCATGCCTTTCGTGGAAATCGGCCCCCTATAGCTCTCGAAGGCAAGATTTTATTCTCTTTATCCCAGGATATAATTATATTTATGGAATATGCATAGATCCTTTCCATATAAGATTATGGTAATAATCTTGAGAGTATGGAAATAATCTAAGAGTATGGAAATAATCCTAAGAGTATGGAAATAATCTAAGTGTATGGTAATATTCCATATAGGATTATGGTAATATTCCATATAGGATTATGGTAACATTCCATATAGGATTAAGGTAGTGCATTATAAATATAAGGTATGAGATAATGTCAGTACTCACTCACAAATTACAAACCTAATTTTCGCGCCATCTCATAAGTGTGAGAGAGAAATATTTTCGTGAGTTTTGTGAGAGCTTGGGTGATTTTCGGTGTATTCTCCATAGCTCGTCCTCACCGACGTTGGGTTTGGGTATCAGGGATCACAGTCAGGAAAATTGCACGCAGTCTCGACTGCTCAATCAGATTCGTCCGTTCGATCCACCTCGGCGGATCCAAAGGTAAACACGAAAACCCCAGCGTGTTGCTTTTAATTATATAGGCGCATACTAGATTATAATCAATGTATGGTGAATTAAACACCCAAGATGGATCCTCGGGCGAGGTTAACATACGTTTTCCACTACAATTGGTATCGAGCACAGGATCGAAATCTTGGCTCTGTTGGATTAATTCACGTTTGATTATTCGTGCGTTTTATAATTGTGGATTTGTCGTTCATCGTGGCTCGTTTGTTTTGTTGGTTTTGTTTTACACCACGAGAAAATCCGTGGTTAGATTAGATTTTATTATGTAAATCTTATGCGTAAAAGAAGAAGAGCGAGCGAGCGAGCGAAGAACAAAGCGACGGAAAAGCAGTAACTCGGTGCGCTTTGGTGGTTTCGCGGAAGAGTCTCGATCGCTATGGCGATCGCGAGGGCTGCGGGCGACGGGCGCGCGTTCTCGCGAGATCCTGGCGCTTAGCGGCGAGCTTCATGATCGCGAGATTACCCGCGAGCTGCAGCGGCCGTGCGCGAAGCGGGCGACGGGCGCGCGTTCGCGCGAAACCCGGCGCTGGCGAAAGCGGACTCATGGATCGCGAGGTATGGCCGGGCGACGGTCTCAGGCGTACGTTCGGCGCTTGGGCGTCACGCGACGCAGCGTGACGGGTCGCGGTCGCGTTAGCGACCATGAGCGCACCGCGAGGCGGGCGGGCGGCGGGGCGGGCGCGATCGGGCTTTTGCGGCGCGACCCAAAGACTTTTGGGCCGACCACCCGGACCCGTTTTCGCATTTCCGTCCGTGCGGCACGCGAGGCCCAATGTAGAATCCGTCCGTGCCTGCACGCGAGGCCCGTTTTCGTTTAAATCATCGTACTTTGTAAATCTATGTAATAGATTAGATTTAATTGTGCGAGTTTCACGATTGGGCGCGATGAACGCTTTTATTTTATTTTATCGTTCATATGCATGTCGTGGATGTTTAAATTATGCAGATGGCATGCTATGTATGTTTAAATTACGTTGACAAACCTTTAAGTGTTTTACGTAATTGGATGCGCATAGTAAGCATGCTAGGTTTATCGCGTTTATCAAGCATATTTTAGAATTACTGCTGCATGTTTTATATGTCGAGTTCTATAGAAAAGCATGCTAGGATTACGTGATCTCGCATGGACAAACCTTTTGAATAAAAAGATAAGCAAAGCAACCCGACAAATTAATTTTTTCAAATTAAAATGTCAAGACCTCCACTTTTGATCTCTAAACAAAGAGAGACGACCGAGTAAACGTCCACACGCAGTGGCTTGCTTGCCTTTGCTTATCATAAGTTTGTTAGATGAGATTTCTAAATAAAACATTTTAAATCTATTGAGAAGTGGGAGTTACATGTAAACGCCCACACGCGGCTTGCATGTGCGATTTTTATAAGTTCTCTAGAGATAGATATAAATGAGATAACAAAAGAATTTGAATTAGGCGGTATGGTCCGGTGAGTATACCAATTCTAAGAATTAATCTTCTTTGTTAAAATTGTGGTCGATGCTTAGACATCACCTCAAGTACAACTTCATGAAGTCCCTTCTTGCGATAGTGATGTGGTTCAGTAAGGTCCAATCATTAATTTCATTTGTCATAGGATAAGTTGACATGGATTGAAATTAAACGACTAAAAGGTATATTTTAGTGCAGTGGGGGTTCGTGTAAACGCCCACACGCGTGGCTTGCGTATGGGATTCCTTGGGCAATTGAGGTTTCAAATATTGTTTTATCAAAAGGTTACAATATTATTATTACGAATTATATGCGATCGATGCTTATGTGTTTACATTATCGTTTCGAGATATGTCTCTTCTGTAGATTATCAATATGCTCGCACAAATCCGTTATCCGTCCAAATTTTATCGAGTGGAAACGAAACATGGAATATGTTCTTATCATTTGAAGAACACATGTTTGTTCTCACTACTCCTAAACCCGATGCTTTTATCGACGATCGACTAATGAGCAAGAGAGTCAAGCGCACTTTGGAATAAGTCAAACAATATGGCTAAATGCTATATGATGACTACGATGTCCAAAGGCTTGCGGTACCGACATCACGATAGCGACGCGATCGATATTTGGTCAAGTCTCGAGGTAAGTTTAGGCGATCGGATCGGACAATCCGCCCACACAATGAGAGAAATCTTGGCGTGTAAGATGGAAGAAGGAAGTTCGTCCATGAACATGTCTCCATGACTCGTCTCATGGATAGTCTTGATCGGTTGGGAGGAGGTATTGACGGCGGCCAAGGTCGATATCATCCTCAATACACCGCCCAAGTCTTTTGAGAACTTCGTGAATGCGATCATGAGCAAGACCGAGTTTACACTTAGTCGGTTGCATTAATGATCTCGCTGCTGCGGAAGGAGTTATGGAAAAGCGAGCACGCTCTTGCTAGCACATCTAAGGGCCCAAAATTTTCATCGCAAATGGAAATAGAAAAGGGGTGCCAAAGGTGGTAGAGGCAAGGCAAATAGTGAGAGTAATGGGAACAAGAACATGGTTGCACCGGAGGCTTGAAGAAGCCAAAGGAGAAGGCAAGTGCTTCAAGTGCGGTGAAGGGCGTTGGAAGGCAGTGCCCTATGCTCGAGCTCAAGAGTGCGCCATTTGCTTTAGTAACGGAAACATGTTTAGCGACTTGTTCTACCCATTCTTGGGTAGTAGATCTGGTATAATCGATCATGTTTGTTACACCTGCGGGGTTCTGCGGACAAGGGCTGTTTGATGGCGAGATAACGATCTCCATGGGCAACGCGCGAAAGTCGAAGCTGCTGCGCTTGGAGATGTTTCTTTATGTTTTGGGACAACGGTTTTAGTTTTGAAAGGCGCTTTATATGTGCCGGATTTTCGCGGAACCTTGTTTCTGTTTCAAATTATTTACTCATGGATATTCTCGTTATTTTTGATAGTGGTGTTTCTATCATAAGAAATGACGAAGTTATCTCGTGTTGGCACTTTATATAATTAAGCTTTATACTATTTACGCAAAACATAATACCTATAACTATGTTGCATCTTCATCAAACCCTAAAAGAGAAAGTTTTCTTCTGAAGATGACTCTACTTTTCTCGGCATCTTAGATTAGGTCACATCAATCTAAATAGGATCCAAAGGCTAAAGAATGGAGCGTTGGGTGATCTCACGGTTACTCGGCTCCCGGTCTGCGAATCTGTATAGAAGGTAAGATGTCGACTGCACCCTTCAAAGCAAGGGTTATAGAGCCAAAGAAATGTTGAGTTAGTCCATTCGACTGTGTGGACCTATGTCCACACAAGCTCGTGGAGAATGCAGTATTTTGTCACTTTCATTGACGATTACTCGGTACGGATACATATACCGCTTCACATGATGTCCGAATGCTTTGAGAAATTCAAAGAGTTTAAGGCGGAAGTGGAGACGAAGCTAGGTAAGAGTATCAAGTCATCATGGTCTGATCGCGGTGGCGAATACCTCGAGAACGAGTTTATGGACTACCTAGTGAAATGTGGGATTACGTCCCGGCAAGATTTCACGGGCACACCACAAAAAATGGTGTGTCGAGCGAAGAAATAGGACTCTTTTGGAAATGGTTAGATCGATGATGAGTTATGCTACATTGCCTATTTCGCTCGGGATATGCCTTAGAGATCGGCGGCATACTTGCTAAATCTAGCATCCGTCGAGTCGATCGAAAAGACCCTTTCGAGTTGTGGTTTGGTATGCCCGCTTTAAACCACATAAGGATATGGGCGATCCAAACATGTGTGAACAAGAAGGCGACAAGTTGGAGGCTAGATCCGACGCAAGGTCGCTTATTGGCTATCCTAGAGGAACGAAGGTGGTTTATTCTATAGTCCTACAGGATCGGAAGGTCATTATTAGCACTAATGCCCGATTCTTAGAAGAGGATTATATGAAAATCATAAGTCCAAAGTTGAAATCATTCTTGAAGAATTAGAAGATGATCGTATTCCATCACCGATTAGCCAAAGGTGCGAGATGTCGAGTCTAGTGGGAGGATCGACACGGATACTTGAGAAATTGAAGTGGGTCGAGTTCCACCGAGATACCGGCCGTCTAAGTGGTACCTACACAGAGTTGTGCAAGTTGAGAACCACAAGTATCTGCACCCACCGTTGCCATTGTGCTGTAGAACCTCGTCAGTAGTGGGAGGGTTGTTCGTCGGCCCGAGCGATTTATGTTCGTGGGTGAATCTTGGTTTAGTCCCAAAGAGATTTAACATGCGATAATCCACCCATGGACATCTGAGGAGGCGTCTGAGACATTGATGCAAGATCATGCACACCGTATGGACTTAGAAATGGAGTCCATAACGGCTATGGATGTATATGAAAGACACCTCTACCGGATGGCGAGGAAGCCATAGGTAGTAAGTGGATATCTGAGAGGAAGAGATTCCGATGGAGAGGTTTGACGCTTTAAAGCCGGGCTTGTGGCGAAGGGTACACTCAGTTGAGGGCATCGATTTCGATGAAACCTTTTCACTGTAGCAATGCTCAAGTCCATCGTAATTCTTCTAGCCATAGCAGCCCACTGAACCTAGAGGTTTGGCAAATGGATGTTAAAACCGCTTTTCTAAACGGTTACCTGAGGAAGGTAGAGACATCTATATGCAAAGAACACGAAGGTTATGTGGTAAAGGGTGAAGAGCATCTAGTATGGAAGCTTAAGAGTCCATTTATGGACTTAAGCGAGCCTCCCGATCATGGAACTTACGCTTGACGAGGTAGTAAAGTCCTATGGATTTACCCGGTTGCCTAGCGAGAGTTGTGTGTATCGGTTAGATGTCAACGTGATGTGGTATTTTGCACTTTATGTAGATGACATCCTTCTAGTTGGCAACAACGTGAAAGCTCATCGGGGCGTAAAGAGTTGGCTATCCGATCGCCTTCAAATGAAAGACTTAGGAGATGCAGCGTACATTCTTGGGATCAAGGTTTACCGAGATCGCAAGAAGAAAATGTTGAGCTTATCTCAAAGCGCCTTACATCGATCTTGTAATTACTCGTTTAGTATGCGGATCGCCAAGAAAGGATTGCTACCTTTCGGACATGGCGTTCTTTATCTAAGACACGATCACCTATGACCGCAAAGGAGATAGAGGAATGAGACAAGTTCACTACTGCTTGGCCGTAGGAAGTCTCATGCACGCAATGCTATGCACGAGGCCCGATATCTGCTATCACGGTAGTATAGTAGCTAGATATCGATCTAACCTCGACAAGCTCATTGAATTGCGATAAGCATATACTCAGCACCGAAAGGACTCGAGATTATAGGCTAGTTTACCATGCGAGATAGTCTAATGCCTTTGGGTTATCTGCACTGGATTTCCAAGTGACCGTGATGAGAAAAGTCAACCTCGGGCTATGTGTTTACCTTGGGAGGTGGAGCCGTATCTGGCGGAGTGCAAAGCGGCGATGCATTGCGGACTCTACCATGGAAGTTCAATATGTAGCCGCCTTGAGGCTTCTAAGAGGTCAGATGGTTCGAAGAACTACCTCATGGATCTAGATGTGGTACCGGTTTGCCCAAGAGTATCATAGTTTCATCGTGATAACTCAGCGCAGCGATGCAAACTCGAAGGAACCACGGACCCACAAGGCGACTAAACACATAGAGAGAAAGTACCATGTCATACGAGAAATCGTTAGGCGAGGTGGCGTCTTGATTGAAAAGATTGATCGACGGAAAATCTAGCGGATCCATTCACGAAGAGCCCGCATAAAAGTCTACGATGGTCGCGTTAGAGGACTTGGTTAAGCTGATGGCACCCACTTAGAAAGGAAACTTTTGTATAAGTGGGAGAAGCAAAGTGATGGTTGTTTGTAATAGCTAGTAGAAAGACACATTGTATACTAAAAGTTTGCTTTAGTATAAGTGGGAGATTGTTGGATTTGTATCTTTGAAAGCGCTTGGTTGAGCTTGTATACAATGTTTCTGTTACCACTATTACAATCTCCTATCCGATTATGAATACTTGATTGCATATATCCGTGTCCCCTTATCTCATATATAAGTTAGATCATACGATGTGTAGAAGATCACGTAAGTCCGTATGATTGGTCAAGCTTAATGAGATATAAAAAGTTTCACAAATGAGACGACTTAAGGACGAGTTGTCGCTTTAGGTGCGCAGATAGATAAAGTGACTTGACTTAGTTGCTTGTCTATGCCGGGTACGCCTCGACGTATTGAAGGATCACGGTGAGATGAGTTCTTCTTTCGTAGTCGTGAAGAACCAAGATCTCGGTGACTTACGATAATCTAAACCTCGATAAGGTATTAGGTAGTATGAGTTGCTTGACCATCACTTTGACTTGTTATGAGTGAGGGTTATATGTTCTAACCCAAGATTCTCCGCGTCTTGGGTGGTGGCGATCTTGTATGTCACGCTAGTTATCTCAGTCGAGTAACCGTATCCGCTTAGGACGATGACGCCCCTGGAGCTCAAAGGTTTATTGTACTAAACCCCGCAGTCGAGTTAGCTCAAGTACAATAATAAGGTTGAGTGGTACTACTTAGGAAATAAGGATATTAATCGCTTAGCGATGATTGCTAGAAATGATTAATGGACGTTCGATATCTTAAACACGGGATTCAGAATGTCTAAGTGCAAGCCCGACTCAACTTCGGTAATAAAGGGTAAGTCAACATTCTTTCTCTAGTGGCATGATCGAATGTTTATAAATTAATTTATGTTCCGGGCTGAACATAAGATAATTAATTTATTTGAGGCCCATCTTTATTCCTTGCATTTGATCCTGGTGGCCCATCCAGCCCATAAGACTGTGGGAAATCGGCACTCTATAGCTCTCGAAGGCAAGATTTTATTCTCTTTATCCCACAAGGATATAATTATATTTATGGAATATGCATAGATCCTTTCCATATAAGATTATGGTAATAATCTTGAGAGTATGAAATAATCCCAAGAGTATGGAAATAATCCTAAGAGTATGGAAATAATCCTAAGTGTATGGTAATATTCCATATAGGATTATGGTAATATTCCATATAGGATTATGGTAACATTCCATATAGGATTAAGGTAGTGCATTATAAATATAAGGTATGAGATAATGTCAGTACTCACTCACAAATTACAAACCCAATTTTCGCCATCTCATAAGTGTGAGAGAGAAATATTTTCGTGAGTTTTGTGAGCTTGGGTGATTTTCGGTGTATTCTCCATAGCTCGTCCTCACTCGGCGTTGGAGTTTGGGTATCCGGATACGGTCCGAAGGTCAAAGCACGAGTCTCGACTGCTCAATCCGATTCGTCCGTTCGATCCACCTATGGATCCAAAGGTAAACACGAAAACCCCAACGTGTTGCTTTTAATTATATAGGCGCATGCTAGGATTATAATCAATGTATGGTGAATTAAACACCCAAGATGGATCCTCGGGCGAGGGTTAACATACGTTTTCCTACAAACGCATCATGCTCAAACATTTGGCAAGTCGATGAATTTAGAAGTCATGCGGTATACATAATGAAACAATATAAATTAGCGTGCTATTATTTGGTTAAAGCCCACACATGCTTTTAGTCGATAAGCTTTACTATTCCTCCTGCCTCCTTCCCTTCTTCCTTAATGCTTCCCTTTCTCGATGTACCTTTAATTATTTGATAACATTAGTACACATATACAATATTCCTTATTTATCTAACTAAAATTTCTCTTTCCTTTCTTTTCATTTCTTAGGTTTTGTTTAGACATATTTTGCCTAAACTTTTATTATGAGAATTTTAAGTCTTTTCGGTCATTGCGTCCTTTATCTCGAACATTGTATTCTTTTCTTAAGTTGTTCAAGCATAGTAGTTTCAATTAATCGCCTACGTTAAACTTTTCACATAATTAAGTTGTAGGCACTCATCTTTGTTAATATTAGTATTTTTCTTACTATTAGTATACTTTTAGGTATATCAATTATTCTTTTATCACTTATTAACATATAATTTATTTTCTTTATCATTAACTTTCCTTTTTAACTTAATATGTTTATAAAATTCAATCTTTCACATTTTTAGTTTTAACCTCCTCTATTAAGCTTCATTAGTCCTTATTTATATACTATATTCACAAATCATAAGATTTATAAAGAATAACATTAAATTAAAATTCCTTTTTATCTAAGATTTTGAAAATCTTACTATATGCATAACTATATTTTTCTTTCAACTTTCTTTCAATTCCTCATCTAATTATCATATATTAATCTTTCACAACAATAACAATAGCATATATTAACTTTAACATAATTATGTCAACTAAACACCTAAACTAAAATTTTCCATTTTCCACATATGAACTTAGAAAATTCTAATTAATTCACCATATGCTTAAATCATCATATTAAACTCATATAACAAGTTAATTTAAGAAAATAAAATCAACATATCACTTCCCCAATTTTTTGAAATTTTCGAACACATATATATATATATTCTAAAATTTATATTTTTTTCTCTTTTCTTTCCATTTACTAATCTAAGCATGCTTTAAACATATAATCACAACTTATTTAACATAACATCAATAATTCTTTATTTTAGTCTAAGTACATAAAATAGGGTTTTTCAAATTTAACAAAATTCCTACAACTATACTACCATCAATTCATCAATTCCATACAAAATCATCAATTCTTAACTATAACATCAATATCCATTCCTAACTTTCACAAAACCTATTAAAATATACAATTAACATGCTCAAGAATTTTATAAATATATAACAAAATCCATGCTTAAAGATTGAAGAGATTAGAATCATACCTTATTAACCTGGGATCGACCTTAGAAATGAAAATTGGGAAGAAAATAGCTTAGGAAAAAGTTTTGTCTTAGTGTGTGTTGGTGTGTGTAGGCGTGATTTTAGGGAGAGATTTTGATGATTTTTGCAAAATGTTAAATGGTATAGAAGTGATATATTTATAGAGCAAATTTCATTTCATTTTAATTTAATTTATTACATGATTATTCATCAAATTTATTAAATGCTATTACTTGGTCACCAAGTATAATAAATATGTATGCTTAATCATGCATTTCTAGAGCCTTCTTACTTAATGCTCCTAAATTCATATATTTCCATTTAAATTTTAATATTATACTATGTGTAAATATTAATATTTAGATGCTACTAACTTTATACTATAACCTACTTTCTTATTTCCATGATTTCTATGAAATAAAATACTCACATTATAATCTTACATTTATAAAGTAATGTTTACCATATAACATGAAAATATAATACTCAAATAGCAAGAATTTAAAATTTCCAACAATTATAGAATTTATTTGATCATTTAAGATCAAATAATCAACCATAACATTATTTTAAATTTTTAAACAAAATCTTTCATTCATAAAGTTATAGTTAAATTGTTAATTATATTATATTTTATTAAGAGTCATTATGTATTTTGGATCATAATTATTTCTGTTTTCTTTTGGATTAAGGATGCAATGCCCTAATTAACACTTAAGTATTCTTTCATTACTGATTAAAAATTTGAGGTATTACACTCTCGAACCACTGGAACTTCTCCAATTGTTTTCTCCACCTCTGGTTTTCTTGTCAAGCTGACGAGAAATGCATAGCAACCTCCTTTCATCATAATCTTGGTGGCTTTCATGGCAGACATCACCGATGCTCATTTTCCCATTCTTATCCCATGAAAATTCATCCTCATTTCAGTGCGGAAGGAGATCTTTCTTTCGTTACACAAGATTTTGGCATTGACTTTGGTGAGCCAATCCATTCCTAAGATGATGTCAAATTCTATCATAGAGATGGCATATAAGTCCGCCCTAAATTCTTGAAAGACCTATGTTCAATTCTAAGTTCGAGACAATATATTCAAGACATTCTTTCTCCACCGTGTGCTAATCACTAAAGCTTCACTAGATGGTTCAGAGTTAAGTCTAAAGCACACAAGCAGCATGTGAAATGAAAGAGTGTGATGCTCCGTATCGAACAAAGCTATAACAGTATACCACCACATTGATCATACCGCCAGATTTCCACATGCTCGAGCCGCTTGCTTACGGTTTAGAGCATGAGCCTACGCGTTGGTGGTTGTCCTTGGTTTCTCCGGGACCATGGATTTGCCTTTGTTGATTCGAGTTTGGTTCTTTGTCAAAAGTGCTTTCCCATTTTCTTTGGGCATGCCGAGCAAAATGTCCAATTCTCCACAAGAAAACAAGCATTCGCCTCTTGGACATTTGCCTGTGGAATTTCGGCATTACGGGCAAGGTGTTCGCCCATCATTGAGGCGGATTTTGATTCCGCTCAGATTCGATTCCGTGGTTTCTTCCCATTTAAAGTTTCCCCATTACCCTCATTCCATTTCTTTTCCTTTGCCATTGTCTTGAAATGGCGCATGCACACTGAGAGAGCTTTTCCTTTCTCTCGGCGTATGATTTGGATGGTAAGAGCCTGCTCGAAGGTCCGCATATAAGATCACCTTGACTTGCTAGGGAAATCGCTATCTCGTGGCGTAATCCGTTTACGAACTTCTCGGTCGTTTTGCATCGTTGTCCACCGGATGTGGAGCATACCTTGACATTGGTTGAAAGCTCATCATATCCGATTGATATTCCATTCTACGCTCATATTCGAAACTCGCTTACTTTCTTGACACGTAGCATCCCGGTATGTACTTCTCAGATAATTGATCTTGAATTCTTCCCATGTGAGGTCATCGAGTTCTCTTCAACATGGTGCGTCTCGCGACTCCACCGAAGTCGACTTCTTCCACGAGTGGTAGGTGGCGCACTTCACTTTTCCCTATCGGATATAGTTGAAAATCCGTTCCACACTCGTATCCATTTCTCGGCATCCATCGGATCACCTAGTCCATCGAGCGTCGGAGGTTTCTCTTTGTGGAACTTTTCTTGATCGTGCGGTCCGGTTTTACTTGTGGGTTAGGTTCTTGATGAACAAAACCTCTTCCTCAGTACACCACCACGTCCTTGTCCTCATCCTCGGCCTCGCCTCGGCCCTCACCGTTCCCTATCGATGCCTCCCATACCACCTCCTATTGGTGCGTCTTCCATTCGAAAAGATAACACCTATATGAGAAGTTAATCCCAACAATAATGGTGTAACTCAAGTGAATCCTCAATCTTTTTTTCACGTCACTCTATGTTCAAGCTTCTATGTGAAATGGTGAACTAGTTCTTTCTAAGTTGTTATAGCGAGCTATCACGACTTACGCTTTTCCAAACAGTCCTTGAGTACTCAAGCGGTTTGTGAGAGAACCCATAACTTATTCCGATCATTTTAGGATATGAATCCAAAAATATCGTCATCAACATTTTCGTTTTGTGAAACCTATTGTCACGTAAGTTCCAAAAGTCTCACGATGATCGAAAAGATTTGAAAATCGATTCGACAATCAATTTCATTTGGGTCGTTAAGGGTTCGGGTTGCCCTAACACGACATTGAGCGTAGCTATCTCGAGTACAATGACTCACAATAACAATGTGAAAGCAATTAGACAATTCACCAATCATCACATGAAAATAACTTGTAATCCACATGGAAACATTCATCAATGGCGTACATAATTTAATAATCTCACTTTGAAACATTTAAATCATACCTTTGTGGATCAGTTGGCGTGACGGTGAGCTGAGAGTCACTGAGATTACAAGAAGTCTAGGGATACTATTCTAGACTCGACATGAAAAGATTTTTGGCAGTCAGAGACACGAAAGAAAACTTATGCTCTGATACCATTCTGTCACGGCCCGATTTCTAAAAATAATGGAAGCTCGTAAATCGAGACACGATAAATAAAATACGGAAAATATAAGGAATAAAGTTGACTCGAATGATCAAGGTAATAAACCCTTAGAATTTAGAAATAGCTTCCTAAATGAAAATGGAAGACATCGAATGATGAAATCCAATCAAAACAATAATTATCATCAGGATCACAAGTTTAATTTCGTGCTTCTGATAGCCATATACATCAAGAATACTAACGTCAACGATTTAGCGTCTAAGCTCAATCAAAAGAAATAATTCAATTCATAGACAAGAAGGAAATAAAATTTGAGCTAGTTCATCAAATGAGTCTAAATATGGAATAATCCAAATGTACGGAGTGAACTCAAATCACGCCTCTGCCTTCACAAGACCCATTGATCATCCCGAAAACATTTGAAATATTTGGGCTAAGTACTAATGTACTCGGTGGGAATGCATTTTCATAAACATTTCATAAATACGTAAAAGCGGTTTATCCAATCATGATAACATAACTTAGAAGGTTTTAAAAGAGAAACCACTTCTAAGCATGCAAAATATTTCATTTATTGGGCCCATTGTCACGACTCTTCATTGCTCGCTCGATCCCGGACCTCTAGCCACCGCCGGATCACATGCTCCCATTATTGTCATCGGGACGAACCTTGGACAAATTCATAATTCCATGACGTCTTTTAACGATCCGCACAAGCACCATAATAACATGACGTGCCTCGAACGCATCCGACAAGCACCCTTATAACGCCTCATGATTATGTTAGTGCCGATGGAGATCAACCCACCAAACAACTAACTAGTGTACACAATTCTCAATTAACGATAAGATTAAAGAGAATCTCGATCGATACATTTACGAGCCTTAAACAGTAGTAGAGCGCACAAAAATATTTTATTGATAAACAGTTTGCATTTATGAAATATCGAGCATATAACTCAAATATACTTTTGTAAGATAAGCCCACCTCGATAGGACAAAGCACAAGAATCACTATAGTACGCTGCCTCCGAAAGCGGCTAATCCCTCGATCGATAAAACCTACAAGAAGCACTAATCTTAATAGGTCTCAAAAGCTAGTCTTATGTTCAAGCAAAGTAGGATACTAGCTTATGATTCGTTAAGCCCGAAGTTTTCAAAATATAATTAAATTTGAAAACTAATTTATATCGCTAAGGCACCAACAATACACTTGCTCGACTTTTCGTTTAAAAACAATTTAATTTCATAATCTTCTTTTGTTAAATACTTTTCATTAAAAGTATAATGCAATTAAATTGCATACTAAAATCATATATATATATATATATATTAAGGACTCTCGATTAATATAACACATAATATAATTATCAAATTATGCACTTGTTTAACATAATTTAATTTATTTAATCATCATAACTTAATTAATTTCATTAAAAGAAATTAATTACATTAACTAAGTAGGTTATAATTCTCGGCCCACTATTAAAACATAGTCCATCAGCATTTAATTAAAATGGATCCAGCCCAAAACATTAAATAAAATAGAATCACCCTAACACTTTTATAAAACTCACCAACTCATTTAAAATAATTTGAGCCCAAACTTAAAATAAAAATAAGCCCATCAAGAATTAAAATAGAAACCCACCCCATAAACTCTCAAAACCCTAAACCTAATCTCTTCCATTTTTCTACGCTGCTTTTCAAGTATAACCTGATGACCCTTTTTTCTTATTTTCTCTAATCTCTCGCCTCTTTCTCTCGCCTTTCCTCACGCTCACTCACACACACGCGGACACACACACATGCACGCCAGTCGACGCCACATCTCGCCACGCCGTCGGTAGGCAAGCACCGCCACCGGATCGCCACGCCACTTCTCCTCTCGCCTCGCCATCTCTCTCCCACCACATCTCCCACTCTTCTCTCGGCTCACACACCGCGACGCTAACGAGGCCGCCGCCGCCGCTCCTCCCAGATCGGTGACCTCCTCGGTTCCTCCGCCGACGACGCAAGACGCAACAGCGACTCACACCATCGACGCAGGCACACACGCACGCAACGGCGTACACACACACACACGACGGCAGATCAGCCGCTGCACGACCGCCGCCGTCACAGATCCGGCGACGTGCGTCGTCGCGCCACCGTCGTGCCCTCCCTGTTCACTGTACCTACACACACACATACATGAACGCACACACATACACGAACGCACACACACACATGAATGCGCACACACACCCGCTGCACAACACACACACGACGGCGAGCACGACCGTCGCACAACCACCGCCGCCGCCGCCGACCCCTCTTCCTCACCTCTCGTCCGTCTCTCTCTCTCACACTGCCTCAATACTCGCAACACACACAATACAATATATGCACAAACTCAGTTTCTTCTTCTTTAAAACTCACGCACACAACATATTAGAACCCATTAAAATAAAAAAGAAGGTTAAAGCTTAAACCTTTGGAAATCCCTTGTTGAGGCTGAGGAGAGAATGGTTTGTATTATGGAGGCTAGGGTTCCAAATGAGAGGAGAGAAGCTCATATAGTAGGGTTTGGTTTGTGCTTGGGCTTTACTTTTGGGCTTTGTAAACTAAAGCCCATTAAATAATTAAACACTAGCATAATCATCGATATAGTGACTTATATATATATATAAATCATATTCTTTTATTAAATAATATATAATAATTCTCGTAATCGCTTTAATGAAATAAATTCTTTTCGTTGGAATTTAAAAGTTTTCTTTCATTGGGCACGAATCATTTAAATTCTAAGTTCGAAAGTCATTCTAATCCCATCGAGAAAGACGGTATTACAAATGACTTCGTTACTTTGAAGCGAGGTCGCCTACTTGGCATTGTCGGGTTTGACACGCGGTTATAATACCGAGCTCTGTCCGCTTTCGTCTGTCCCGACGAACCGATCCGCTATCGCCTACGCTCCGACACGCTATGGGCTCGTACTTGACCGCATTTGACGATCTCCTTGTATTCATCATCGTTGTGGTTGTTACCCGAGAAAAAGATCGAAATCATAAAATTTCGTTTCCCACATACTGGCCAAAGGATCGATCTTAATTTCGTAAGAGAAATAAATGCACGCAAGAACACCAGGGATTTACGTGGTTCGATCTATGAATAAGATCTACATCCACGGGGAGGGATAGTATTCGTGTATTGAAAATATGAGGAGTGATTACAAGAAGTGTAGATGATCGTAGATGATCTGAGTGTCTCCCCTTTCTCTTCTATTCTAGCCTCTATTTATATACCATCAAGTCGAGTTCCACTGATTCAAATTGAGTTCGACTCGATTCAAATAGAGTTTGACTACGATTCAAATAGTTTGACTTACTACAAAGTCTCCTCTCATAGGATTCTTTAGATATGCATCCAATCTTCTACGCTCCAATTGCGATTAGAGTTGTAGTTGGTCGAGGAGTCTTCGGGCCGAACTCACATGGGCCGAGCTTAATGTCGGGATCCATTTATATTGGGCCCGATGCTTGGGCCTAGCAGTTGGGCCGTATCCTATCAAATACCTTTAATCAATTCCAAGTTTTGATGTCGGATGAATGTCTAAATCTCATCTTCAAACTCATGTACAATATTAAGAGAAACAAATTTATTTCAAACCCAAAGATTTATTATTGAAAAGTTTTAAAAGTTAGATTAATTATATTAAAAAATGAGTTTAAATAGAAATTGTCTCTTTAATTTATTTGGAATATCTACTATTAATTGTATTTACTGATGTATATATGATATCTTGACTTACAAAATTTAGTGAATTTCATATAACTCACATTTTGATTATTATATCGTCATTCTACCATCTAAGCCGATTTCTTTGAGATCGTACGTAATGTACTAATGTTGGAGTTCACCTACAAAGTAGGCATTGATTTTAAATGAATATCATTTTTAAGAGTAATTTCACATTATGAGATATAGTCAATCGATCTCGCAAGTTATGACATTATAGAAACAATATGATGACACATATCATCTCTTAATAAATTAATATGGATGTTTCAGATTTAAAGTATAAATTATGACGTAGATGCACAAATACAAAATTATATGCAGAAATATATATATAACTAATTCATATGTATTATTTAAAATAGTCGTGTGATTTTCAAATATAATGAATATAATTTGTTCTAATTTAAGTTCCTTTTCTTTCTTCCTTTTCTTGTTTCCTTATTTTCAGCTTCTTATATTAATTATAATTATGTAATATTAATTAATGTAGAAGCATTTGTTATTATTTTATCAAGTTACCGATTTCAAATTAATTATATGATATAAAAAATGACCATTGTTGTTTATTTATTAATGTTTGGATATATATTATAATGGTTAACTTAATTTATTTATGTTTAACTATGCTTATTACTGTATTTTATAATTACATTAAATTAATAACTGTTGTGTGCAAATGGAATAGACAATCATGTAAGTCATTCGATATATTATACTTGAGGACCAACAAAGACGATAGTTACACAAATACCAAAAAAGGAAAATTAATCATTTTGATTTTATATAGTAGATGGAGGAAAGCTAATAAACAATTGGACTCTATTTATGATTAAAATCCAAGATTATTGGTGATACTTTTTCTTCAATATTGTATCTAAGAAATTAAAAAATAAATATGACTAGCGTTTATGAATATTTTAAGTGGTCCAATAAAATTATCTTCGACGTTTTATTTGTTATTAATCATTAGAGTTATATAACTCCCAAAAGATATAAATATACAAAAAGATGTCACATTAAAAATTCTAAATTATTTTTGCTTTCAAAAAATATTGAATGTCAGGAGTCAAAGCTACCTATCGATAGTCAAGCTGACTATCAATATCTACGTCTGACTGAATACATCATGTTGACTCAAGAGTTCTAAATTGACAAAAGACGAAGTCCAGACTACTGATGATAAGGAGATGCAGTCTCGACTAGTCCAACCTGAAAACAATGCTGACAAAACACGGAGTCAACTGGACTGAAGAAACCTGGAAAGATTTAAACCTTGAGTGTTTGACTCGTCACGTGTTGTAGCGTATCGGCAGAAGATCCTGACATGCCATACCATATTTTCAGAGTTGCAGAGTTATAGTGCACGATGATGCGACATTTGTTAGAAGATGTACGAGGATTTTCAATGGGAAGAATTCAAAAGATAAATAGAAGGATTTGAATAGTTGTCCCTCCAACGATACTATTCTTATTCCTCTCTATATATATTGTGCATAATCCAACCTGAAGGTTACCGAAACACTGCACAATTGAAATCTCAAGTATTCAAGCTTAAAGCCATTCAAACAATGATTTCAAAGAAAGAAGTATTCATTATATCAGTAAGATTCAAAAGCTCACGTATACTTATCAGCTCGAGACTTCAACATACACTTCCTTACATCTAAAATATTGACCACGTATATCTTAAGCCTAAACGTCCTGAGTTTATCGTCTATGATAACTTAGATCCCTAATTGGAAAGTCACTCTAATAAACCCTCCCAAAAGTTAAGTAGAAGTTTGGGCAAGTAAGCAACGAAGTGTTAGTTGCTGAAAGCTTGATTTCTAGCACCCCTAAACTATAGGATAAGTCAATTGCGTCATGAAAGCAGTTAGTAATTTTAGCACCAACAAGCATTGGAAGAACGTCAAGTTCGGTACGATACTATAAAGTTACATAAGTGTCTAGGTTTTACTCCTGTACCCATAAACAAGACTAATCAAAATTAATGGATTCATTGAGCAATAAGTTCGTGGACATAGAAGTTGATCTATCCAAACCAAGTAAAACTCAACGTGTTATTTACTTTCAGCTCTGCTTTAAAATTACATGTTACTGAACTGCCATCAACAATACACAACAACACTCTCTATCGAGATCGGTTCGACATCAAGAGATATAAATCCAAAAATTGACTAATCAATATTCGACTAAATGTATAAACACGAGTCTTAGTTTTTTGTAAGTCAAATCTAGTAACCATCACATTCTCGCACGATATCGCTTATCGTCCAACTAACTTCATTGTCTTAGTAGTCGAGAGGTTTGCTAAACGATACCACCAACACAAGAAATTTCTATCCGAACCGGCCAAGATCGACACTAGTATTGGACTACCAGTTACTCGACCGATTCTTTATCACAAGACCAATCTTGTCACCCAAAAAAATTAAATTTACCTAACGGTGTATCCCATGCACCACTACATATCCAAATGGAACCCATCACTTCAAATTACTTTAAACTATATATATATATATATATATATATATATATATATATATATATATATATATATATATATATGAAAGTAACACGAGAACCATTTTATGGTAGAACGTGAGAACAAAAAGATGAATTCATTTGTAAAGTTGATGAATCCGCAGGAAATTTTGAATTAAAAAATAGAATTTTCGCTCTTCATGGGATTGAACCCGTGAAAATTTTCAAATTTTTAATTCAAGAACTTTTCCAACGGATTCATCAACTTTCATAATAATTCATTTGATTCTTAGTTTTAGGATAAAAATGGTTCATTTCAACTAAACTATATATATATATATATATATATATATATATATATATATATATATATATATATATATATAGAAATTGAGCATTCAATTTCTTTAAACTACTTAAATTATATGTAATGTTTCTATATTAGATGGAAATTGTGAATTTAAGCGTTCTTGAGGTGACGATTAAGTGTTTTATTCGATCATTTTGATATTTGTTAAACCAGATGAAGAAAATGGAGTACGTGGCTTGCTCTCCATGCATACAAATGCAAACATAGGACCACTGCCAGGTGTTGCATAGAGATACAAACATGTGCTGTAATCTGTTTGTATATGGAATATTCTTTGATTCCTAGCTGCTAGGGTTGGTAGGATTCGTTGGCTATATATATAGCAATGTATTCATGATAGCCGCAATGAATATTGTTCTGAATGGAAAGTTAGTTATTTGGAGAAACGTGTTTTTTCTTTCTCAGCTTTTATTTATCATGGTATCAGAGCACGTAAAATCCACCTGACTCTTGATTTTTTTTAATGAGTTCTTCTACAACATGATTCACCACTGGTGAATCGAACCCATCTATCATGAGCCAAATTGTTTACCTTCAAAATATCCATTCACCCATTAAGCTAAAAGACACAAACTATTTGATTTGGAAACAGCAGATCTTAGCCACTGCACGAGGCTATGGTCTGGAAGGTTTTCTCACTGGATCCATTCAACCACCTTCTATGTGGATTGAAGAAAAAGATGGAGGAGAGATCAAAAGATCCATCAATCCAGAGTTCACTGTTTGGGAAAGACAGGATCAGATCCTGTCAGCTTGACTCCAATCTTCGTTCACAGAGAGTGTTATGGCTTTGGTTGTTGGTCTTGTCACACTGGTTCAGTATGGAGTGCTTTGGAGATAAATTTCTCAAATCAATCCCGTGCTAAGGTAATGCAGTACAAACTTCAGCTTCAAACTCTAAAAAAGGATCATCTAAGTATGGCTGAATATTTGTCTAAAGTGAAAACATGTTGTGACTTGCTTAACTCTGTGGGTTATCATGTGTCAAATGAGGATCAAATCATGTATATCTTAAATGGTTTGGGATCAGAATATGACCCCGTGATGGTGACTGTTAGTGTTAAAGCAGACATGTGGTCAGCAATGGATGTGCATTCTCTGTTATTGAGTTTTGAAAATAGGTTAGAGTCCACAAAATCTACTCCCCTAAATGCTGGTGGATCCCAACCTTCCCTGAATTATACTGCCCATTCAAGTTCTCAAAAGGAAGGGCACTTTGGTGGATATAATTTTAGAGACAGGGGAGGTTACAACTCAAGTAGAGGAGGAGGCAGATCAAATCGAGGTGGTACCTTTGCTGGTCATGATAGAGGGAGAAATTTCGGCAACAAACCCACTTGTCAAGTGTGTTTTATGCCAGGTCATACAGTTGACCGGTGTTGGTATAGATATGATCAGAGTTTTGTTCCAAAAAAGCAAGCTCAACACAACTCACAACCACAACAGAATTTCCTTCAAGGAAACCAACATCAGTCCTTTAATCCTGGTGCTAACATGGCTCATATTACACGTCCTCAAAGTCAGAATTCAGGGGGAATTTTTTATGCTCCTTCAGATTATAACAGCGAGAACACTTGGTACCCGGACTCGGGGGCTACCAATCATGTCAATCATGACCTTACTAATCTTAATGATGCTGCTGAATATCATGGTAACACAAAATTGCAGATGGGAAATGGCCACAGTGTTGATATAGCTCACATAGGTAAAGGTCTTCTCTCTTCCCCTTACACTTCAAAACCTTTCATCTTATCTAACTTACTGCATGTTCCTCATATTACCAAGAACCTTCTCAGTGTGTCACAATTTGCGAAAGATAATAAAGTTTTCTTTGAGTTTCATCCTGATTTTTGTGTTGTGAAGGATCAGGTTTCCAAGAATATCCTCCTCCAGGGCACACTTAAACAAGGTCTTTATCAATTCACTTCACTTTGCAATTCTCAACATTAATCCTCTTCAAATTCAAGATAGCTACCTGCTTTCCCTCAAACACTGCTCATGTTTCACTTCATTTTTGCTACACCACCTCTCATCTTAGTCTAGATATATGGCACAATAGACTTGGTCATTGTAATGTAGATATTGTCAAGAAGGCTTTGAACTCTTGTAATCTCTCTTTTCATGAAATGAAATCCACAAATTTGTGCCAACCTTGTCTGTATGCTAAGATGCATCGTTACCCTATACTGATTCTATCACACAACATCACAAACCTCTTGAACTTGTTCACAGTGATCTCTGGGGGCCTGCACCTGTCACTAGTTCCAATGGTTATACTTATAATGTCAGTTTTGTGGACCATTTCAGTCGTTATGTGTGGATATACCTTCTAAAAGCTAAAAGTGAAGTCCATAATGTGTTTCTACAGTTCAAAACACTTGTAGAAACTCAACTGAACACCAAAATTCTATCTATCCAAACCGACTGGGGTGGTGAATACAGAAGTCTTACCAATTTCTTCACTCAAAATGGTATCCATCACAAAATCTCTTGTCCCTACACACCTCAGCAAAATGGCCTAGCTGAGAGGAAACACATGCATATCATTGAGATGGGCCTATCCCTTTTGTTCAAGTCTGGTTTGTCCATGAAACATTGGGATGATGCCTTCACAACCACTGTTTATCTCATCAACCGTCTCCATACAAAAATTATTCACTACAAATCTCCTCTTAAAAAGCTGTTTCATCAAAAGCCTAACTACACCTCTCTCAAGACCTTTGGATGTTTATGTTATCCCTTCATGAGACCTTATAATAAACATAAACTTCAGCCAAGGTCAATCTCTGGTATTTTTCTAGGTTATAGTGTTCATCATAAAGGGTACAAGGTCATTCTACCATCGGGTAAAATACTGGTCACTAGAGATATTTTGTTTGATGAAAATGTTTTCCCACAGAAATCTACCTCTCTCCCTCCTGTGATCACTAATACATCACATCTCTCTCCTGTGTTGCCTTCCTCTCCTATCAACTGGAATCTCTCATCTCTTCCCCCACCACCTAATCTTATTTCTTCTACTGTCTCTTCTCCTACTTCTCCTCTATTTTCTCTTCCTTCTCCTCCTGTTTCCATAGCTTCTCATGTTCCTTTTTCTTCTTCTGTCTTGGACACTGACAGTTCTTCATCTATCTCCCCTGCATCTCATTCTCCTTCTCCCATTGAGCATCATATCAATACTGAGGCTTCTTCCCTTGCTGCTCCTACACACACCTCTCACCATATGGTGACAAGGGCCAAGGCTGGCATTTTCAAGCCTAAGGTTTATCTGGTTGGTTCCGTTTGTGATAAATTTGTTAATATGGAACCACAGACTGTCTCTGATGCTCTATCAAGCCCCTTATGGAGAGACGCTATGGTTAAAGAGTTAAAGGCTCTATTCAAAAACCATACCTGGACTCTAATTCCCCAGCTTACTGATAAAAATCCTATTGGTTGCAAGTGGGTTTTCAAGATCAAACGCAATGCAGATGGTAGCATAGCTCGCTATAAGGCTCGATTAGTGGCTCAAGGGTATACTCAAAAGCCTGGGTTTGATTTCACTGAAACCTTTATCCCTGTGGTTAAACCTACCACCATCAGAACTATCTTATCTCTTGCTACTCAGCAGAATTGGAGTGTTACACATCTTGACGTTGATAATGCTTTTCTCAATGGTACTCTTGAAGAATCTATATACATGAAACAACCTCCAGGATTTGAGGTTGCAGGTCCTGTTCCCTTGGTCTGCCGTTTAAATAAAGCTATCTATGGGTTGAAGCAAGCCTCACGTTCTTGGTTTATGACCTTACGGTCTACCTTGCTTAATATGAGTTTTACTCAGTCTAAGGCTGATCATTCTCTATTTTTTGCTCGGGGTTCTTCTGCTCCAGTTTATCTCCTAGTTTATGTTGATGATATCCTAGTCACAGGTAGCTCATCAAGTGGCATTCAGGCGATTATTGAACGGTTGAGTACTGTCTTTTCCCTCAAAATTTTGGGATTGGTTCATCATTTTCTTGAAATTTCATCTACTGCTCACGGTTTGCATCTTCATCAGCAAAAATATGCTTCTGACTTGTTAGCTAAGGTTCAAATGACCAAAGCTAAATCATGTCCCACTCCTATGGTATCAAGTCTTTATCTTTCCAAGTTTGATGGTTCTCCTATGCCTAACCCTCGAGAATACCGCAGCATTGTTGGTAGAAGTACATCCCCGGCAACGACGCCAAAATTTGATCGCTATATTTCTACCAAAATAAATTGATAATAAAACAGCAAATATATTATATCGTATCCGTAGGGACTGCGACTCGAGAACACAACAATTAATTAACACAGAATCTTTATTATTATCCAGGCAACAAAAAATCAAGAGAGAAAAAATAATAAAACTAGACGCGAAAATAAAGATAGGAATAAAATCAGATATAAAAGACTGACCCTAGGGATGTATTTAACCTAACCGATTCACACAATTAACCTATTAACTGCTTACCAATTTAATCCACATTCATATGAAGGATCACTAATGTAACTATAGTTTCGCCAGATGCCTATATTATTAGGTTAGTCTAAACTCTATCTCCGCCGGGTCTCAAGAGAAGTAAGCTAATTGCAAAAGCACACAAGATTTAACCTCCTACAGCTTCACCTATCTCCGCCGGGTCTCAAGGCAAAATCAGATTATTAATTCAAGATATCGATTATGCAATTAATTCCGCCAGACATCAATCACATAACTAGTATGTATCAATATTGGCCGATACCAACACATGAGAATTAAAGCCAAGAATCATAAATCATGAATGGACGGCAAAACAAAGATCAACAGATAAATTATACGAATCTAGTCAGATATACAAACCCTATGATCAATACGAATTTAGCTACGATAATTAAATTACCAAAGCAATAAATAAATAAAGATAACATAAATAGAGATAGATAAATAAAACCGTAGGAATCCACGATGAACAATGTAATACCGATCCAGAATAAATCAACTCTCGAATAAAATTAAACCGAAATTGAATAGAAAATCGAAACAAATCTAACTGAATCAACAAGGAATTGAAAACTGATCTAACAAACTATTCGAATCGTGAAAATAAACGTGCAAAAGAAAAATAAACGAAGGAAAAAAAATGTTCAGATCAATCTAAAATTTCGTAATGCGTATGTCCTTTCTTTCTCGACGCTCGCCCATTAATAAACGCGACCCTAGGTTACAAATTAGATCGCTAAGATCACCATGAGCACACTTGCGAACTACGATCGCGAGGTTCCTCCGTATCCACTCGCGAGTTTGCATTACATACAACACGCGATCAATCCGCCAAGACGACCTTAGCTTTCTCTCTACCCTTGGTTGCAATAGGAACCCACGAAGACATGTCGTGAGCTTTCAAAATTGCTGTTTTTTCATTGTTTCTCGCGAGCAAGGCTCTCTACCAAAGGTCGCGAGCACGTCTCGCGAAGCGTAATTCCTAACGGCGCGACTTGGTACATTTAGCTCAGTTCTCTCGTCCGGACTCCGAATTGCGATCCGTTTTCGCCTATGGACTCCTATCGAGATGCTCTTTAACATAGTAAACTTTGAAAATCCATCCTTGTTAATCCATTTCATCATATTCAACATCGTTTTCAAACAATTCTTCTTCGCACGAGCTCGCGACTGGGTTAGTGATTCCTCTTTATCGTGATCCACCTTTTTGATATCAAAACATGTGCTAAAATGACACGAAATACACACGGCATAATATCTTCCAAGGTAAACATAAATATATCGAAAGACAGCTCAAAAGATCACTTATCAATTAGAAACTAAACGAATATAGTCTTATAAATCAGGTAAAAATGAGGCTTATCAGTGGTTTGCAGTACCTCACTATCACACGACCTGACCTTTCTTTTTCTGTCAATAAGGTAAGTCTGTTTATGTCTAATCCCCTTGATGCTCATTGGCGTGCTGTCAAACGCATTCTTCGATATGTTGCTGGCACCTTAGATCATGGAATACATATTGTTCAGACCGTCGACACAAATTATTGGTTTTTTTTATTCTGATTGGGCTTCAGATGTTGATGATCGTCGTTCCACCTCCGGCATGTGCATCTTTTATGGTGGTAATTTGATTTCCTGGTTTTCTAAGAAACAACATGTTGTCTCTCGCCCAAGATCGAGGTGGAATATCGTAGTCTTGCTCACACTACTGCTGAAATCACTTGGCTAACTTCTTTACTTTGTGAGCTCTCTATCCCTATTCCTCAGGTTCCTATTGTTTGGGTGGACAACTCTAGTGCCATTTCCTTCGCATCTAATCTTGTTTTGCATGCTCGTACGAAGCACATTGAACTTGACATGCATTTTGTTCGAGAGAAGATTGCTGCTAATAATACCTTGCAGGTTCGGCATGTGCCATCGATTGATCAAGTGGCCGATATTCTCACGAAGCCACTCAGCTACCAATTCTTCACTCGCCTCATACACAAACTTCATATTGCCCCTTTCCGCTTGCTCGAATTGAGGGGGCATGTTAAACCAGATGAAGAAAATGGAGTACATGGCTTGCTTACCATGCATACAAATGCAAACACAGGACCACTGCCAGGTGTTGAATAGAGATACAAACATGTGTTGTAATCTATTTGTATATGGAATATTCTTTGATTCCTAGCTGCTAGGGTTGGTAGGATTCGTTGGCTATATATATAGCAATGTATTCATGATAGCTTCAATGAATATTGTTCTGAATGGAAAGTTAGAGAGTGTTTGGATGAGATTATAAAACCCAAAAGCGAATGTTCGCTTTTGTTTTATGTTCTCACCAAACACCCTCTTAGTTATTTGGAGAAATGTGTTTTTTCTTCCTCAGCTTTTATTTATCAATTTTGATGGAGGAATAAATAAGCGTTATTTGTTTCAATGTCTGCATATTACTTTTAGCATCAAATCGAGTCCGACAGTGTTTATATCATCTCCAAAGGGACACTAAACCTGTTCATAAAGCTTTTATTTTGTTAATGTGTTTATATATCTTTTATTTTCTATTCTAATTTTAATTAGGTTTATCTTTTAATCTTGTATTTAAATATCACTATAGCCGTGCATAGCACGGTGACCAAAAGCTAGTTGATAAGGAATGAGTTATTTTGTAATCAACCCTTTATTTAACCTCTCTTTATCCTGAAGCAATTATACATGAATCAACACATAAATCCGAAAGACTAAATAATCAAATCGATCAAAGAAATTTCCAAACTATGTGGCTACATATCTGACTGAAATTCTTATATACCTAAATAATTCAGTTCCCTTTATTATATTTGAAACTTCATGTTAAGGGTTCATCTCCTAATAATTAAAGGAAGTGTAATTTTCGGCGTAATAATAAATAGTATTTGTTTCGGATGAATATTGTATCGTTCATTATCTACGCAAAACGCAATCATTGACATTCGAAGATTTCAATAAATCCAAATCCTTCAAATTTGAGGGGACATTATTAATGCAATCTATTGCTATATATATTCATTCTTAGTTATTATTATTTTCTAATAATTGAAGCCTTCCTACCTTATCCATGACGTGGAATATTTATTCTTCATGTTATATGTTAGGCTGGCAAACTATGATTCTTATATAATAACAAATACTGTAACTAATCAAATTATGAAAAATAATGGCAAGTCCGTAAATTAATTGGCTAGTGGTGGTGTCCGTTCCTTGTCCTGATTTGTCTAGATCAGTTTAGCAAGATATATATATATATATATATATAGGGAAGGTTAACGTGTAACCATTTTATCATGGTAATACGGAATCAAAAACGATGAATTCACAGTGAAAGTTGATGAATCCACGGGAAAGTTATCAATCCAAAAATAAAATTTTCTTTCCTCATGGGATTCAACCCGTGAAAAATTCGAATTGTTGAATTCATTAAGTTTCTCAACGGATTCATCAACTTTCATAACTAATTCATTTGGTTCTTAGTTTTTAGGATAAGAATAGTTCTCATTTGAACCAAACTCTCTCTATATATATATATATATATATATAGTGAGGTTCAAATAAGAACCAATTTTAACGTGAGAGTTTGGTTTAAGAATCATTCTTATCCTAAAAACTAAGAACCAAATGAATTATTATGAAGTTGATGAATCCGTTGAGAAAGTTAATGAATTCAAAATTCGAATTTTCACCCGGTTCGAATCCCATGAGGACTAAAATTCTATTTTTGGATTCGAATTTTCCCAACGGATTCATCAACTTTCACCGTGAATTCATCGCTTTTAGTTCTCACGCTCACAATAAAAATGGTTCTCACGTTAACCTCCCATATATATATATATATATGTATATATATATATTGATCAATTTAATAGAGAAATTTAAAGGTAGGGTCAATTTTATTAACCACTCTACCACTGCGCCAAGCATGCGCACACACACACACACACACATATATATATATATATATATATATATATATATATATATATATATATATATATTTTTTTGGGCATAACGTAATGTACATTAAACGATTTTTTTCCTATTTAGATGTTTTTATCCTTGAATTTTCATCGAGATTGTTTTGCAAGATAATATGTATTATTTTCTGCTTGTGATTTCCGTGGGAGCGGTGTGTTAGGATTGTTTCTTTTGTTTTAGTATAATAACTATATTGCGCAAGTAAATTATAATAGTTCCACGAATTTTTACAAAAAATAAAATAAAAAGGGGTCTGTTACATTCTTTATTTCATCTTATAATTTTTCTGTGGATGCGTGTAGTAATATTATTCATATATGCATAAGTACTCGCGGTATCTAGTTAAAACAGTTCATTTAATTTTTAACTTTTCTAATGTACACCATATATATTTATATCGATTGTATTATCATGATATCTGTTATGTTGAATATACGATGAAAACAAATTTTGTTGGAAAATTTCTAAGTTATTGAGAATTAATCTATCTTACTTATGTGTTTTGATTAGATCTCAAAATATTTAATGATTGTCTTGCTGATGCAACTAATGCTATTGACTTGTTTTAGAGTTAAGCGTTTTTGTTACATGTTTCAGCAGTATAACTACCAGCTTGGACATGTTCAAGACTGAAAGAGTTTGAGTAGTACTGAAGCTAGTAATACTAATAGGAGTATCAGTATCAGTGCAATTGATTAAGCTCAACTGAAGGATCGCGTACTGAAGACTGATTGAAGGTCAACTAATGTCTGAAGCATGAAGCATAGCGATGCTGATGAATATAGCAACTGGAGTAGAGTCGAAGACTGAAGACTGACATCGGAGGTTTGAAGGCTAAAGATCGGATACTGAGACTCAGCGTTGAAATAGATGAAGGAGTCAGGATTTAACTAAGTATCATATCGGGCAGCCGACTGTCCCCGTGAAAGTCAAAGCTAGATATCAGGAGTCAAAGTTGGCGTCCTAAAGTCAAAGTTGCTTATCGATAGTCAAAGCTGGTGGCAAGTAGTCAATGCCTACTATATCAAGTCAAAGCTGGCAATGAAATGTCAAAGCTGACTATATATCTACGTCTAGCTGTATGCATCATACTGACTCAAGTGTTCGAAGTTGACAAAGGACGACAGATCAGTCTGCTGATAAAAGACGGAGCAGTCTCGACTGGCCCAACCTGAAGTTAATGCTGATAAAACACGAAATCAACTCAACTGAAAAAACATAAAAGAAATTAAGCCTTAATTGTTTGACTCGCTACATGTGTTAGCGTATCTGCAGAAGATCTTGCATGTTAGAAGACCTTTTCAGAGTTGTAGATCTACAATATACGATGATGTAGACCTCTGACAGCGACGTACGAGGATTCTCAATAGAAAGAATTCAAACAACAAATAGAAGGATATGAGTGGTTCTCTCTCCAAAGATACTATTCATCATCCTATCTATAAATACACGCATAATCCAACCTTTGAAGGTTATTGAAACGCTGTGAAATTGAAATCTCAAAACATTCAAGCTCAAAGATCAAGCGATCACACCTATCAACCAACGATTTCGAAGAAAGGAAGTTAACAGTACTATCAGTAAATCTCAAGAGCTCATATATATTTATCAGCTCGAGATTTCAGTATACACTTCGTTAAGTCTAGGATATTCATCTTGTATATAATAAACCTAGACACACTTAGTTTATCGTCTATAATAACTCAAATCTATAGTTGGAAACCCCACTACAAAACCCTCAAAAGTTTGTGTAGAAGTTTGGACAAGTAGGCAACAAAGTGTTAGGCATTGAAAGCTTGTTCATTTAGCACTCATAAGCTAGATGTTAAGTCGACTGCATCTAAAAACAGTTAGTAGTTTCCTAGCACTAGCAAGTGAGGAGGAACGCTGTTGTTAGTACATCGTAAGTCAATTCAAGATTCAGGTTTAGTCTTGTACCAGTAAACAAGACACAATCTGAAGTTAGTGGATTGACTGAGCAATCAGTCCGTAGACGTAGGAGTTGATCTCACCGAACCACATAAAAATCAACATGTCTTTTACTTTCAGTATTGATTTAAGTATTACATGTTATTGAACTGTCATCAGCAACACACATCAGTACAATATTATTTTGAAATCCTCTATCAGTATCCGATTAATACTGAAGAGATATAAATTAAAAATTGACGAATCAATAATTGGCAAGTGTTTCAAACTAGCTTTAAGTTTCAGTAAGGCAAATACAGTAACCACGACATTCTGCATGCACATCAATTATCAATCCAACTGACCAGTTGTCTCAAAGAACGATGAGATTGGCTAACTGATATCACTCAGCACAAAATGTACGTTAATTGAACTGACCATCGGTACTGCCATCAGTATTGGACTAGCTACTGTATGTAGTCAGTCAGTCTAATTGAACGATTTTTTTTTTTAAATTTGCCTAACTGATGTATTCCCTCCATACACCAATACCTATACAGTGGCACCATCAAACTTAGAATACATCATTTCAATAAATAAATAAATTGAATGATATAAAAAGAATGTATTATAACAAAAGGCCCGTCATTGGCGGAATTTGAAAATTCAAACATATATACAAAACTTTGGCAAACATTTTTATAATACTCTCCTGTTTATTGAAAAGAAAGAAAGAGTGGCCCTATTTTTCCTCGTCAATAGAAGCCAAGATCAATACGTCAAGTAATCATTGATTAAAGTATTGAACTTCGCAAAAATTAATGATTTTCAAGAAATGATTATGTTGGTTTGAAAGACGGCAAGCCTATAGCAATTTACATCATATTCGTATATAGTTAAACTCAAAATATGCATCATATTCTTATCTTAGGTTAACTTACAATCCACAATTTCTTACAGAAATTTTTATATCAAACTTTATAGGAAATAGAAGTTTACTTATTAATTAATTATTATTTTCACATCAAATATTATATATAGAGAGAGATATGTATAAACTCTTTGAGAAGTACGGGAAGTTGATTATTGATGACAAAATTGCATCTTCAGTAGCAAATCAACAAATAAAAAATATAAAAATTTATGTACGTTCATTCGTATTATGAGGATGGACAAAAGTATTATTTATTTTTGTTTATAAAAATATTATCATTTACATTAAAGAAAAATATCATTTGCTTAAATATAGTTTATATTAAAAAAAAATATCAAATATCAATTACACTGAAAAAAACACTACAAGAATTTTGCTAATAGACCACGGGGAATGCCCATAGTCTATTTCAAAAATCCACGTGGTCTACAAAGGTGTAGTCCATTACGTGCGGCTATAGACCACACGGATTTCCCCGTTGTTGTAATACCCCGATTATTTAAACGCCTAATTATGATATTAATTTCGTAAACTAGAGTGTTATTAAGATAATTTGATTATTGATATATCGAATAATGATTTCGATTATTGTTGGAATAATAAATTCCTATGATTTATTCACAAACGATGTGAATTGAGAAATACGAATATGTAACGATTTCAACAAGATTATTTTTACGCCGATTACGTATCGATGATTAAATGCTCGTGATATTTTCTAAGTTTTTAAGTTTAGAATTTAATTCCATTATTATTGGAATATATTTAATAAAGTGATTACGGTTTTATTACGACCATTTTGAGATGAGTCGATAATTAACGTTTTGAGACGTTTCAAACGTTAACTTTTTGAGATGACTTGAGAATCAAGTCTAACGATCAAGGAATTATGATATTTAAATTCCTATGATTATTTTATGTAATTAGAATATTATTTAGCATTAAGATAATGCTAGAGCATTAAGGATTAATTATTGGACAAGTTTAAAATTTTCGAAAACCCTAATTCGAAAATTAGGATTTTCTCACATGAAATGATACCAATAAATTTTTCTATGATATAATTTATCATCTAGGATATATATTATGTCATATAGCTATTAAATGCAATAAAATAAAATATTTAGCACTTTGACAATAAAAGTGCTGTGAGCTTCTCATTGAAGAAATTGAATGAATTTGTTGTCTAGGCTATATGGCGTTGATAATACTTTAGCATGATACATTTTGTACACATAAAACAAATAAATTAGATGAACCATCAAGTTGGGATTGAGTTAAGTGGTAGTAGCCGTGATTTTTGACTAGAATAGAGATAGGAAGAATACTTGGAACTATATTACATGACTATATTTATTTGGGGTAGTGTGTAGATATTATACACATGCAAAAGTCAAATAAAAATCTGATTTTTTCTTCTCCATTTTTTTGGTTGAAGTCGACGGCAGTGTAAATGAAGAAGGGGGAAAAGTTTGTTCATTTATTGTGTGATGATGTATTTGCTTTTGCCAAAGTGTAGATAGTATATATATATCATGTATAAGACAAAAGAAAATTCAGATTTTCTTCTTCATTTATTCATTATTGACGACAATTGTGTATTGCATGACTAGTCAAATTGTTTTCTTCAAAACCTTTTTGTCAATGTAGTAAATATGGTGTAAGAAGGTGACATAAGTTTTGGTGAGTCACAATACCATTTTGTCTTGCATTATATGTGTGTAACCGAGAGAGAGAAGAGATAAGTTAAGTATGATATTTCATTTGTTTAAGTACATAATTGTTGACACAAAACAAAACACAATTTCCTCTTTCCAAACCTCACTGCCGTGAGATCCATAGGAAAGAAAAAAATGTGTTCTTCATTTCTCATCCCAAACCATTGATACAAAAGCCTTTGCACTAAATCGACAACGTTTAAAAGGTTAGGAATTTAACGAGCTTTCATTATATGTTAAGATTTTTGATTTCTAACGGTTCGATTTTTATATTTATGCTTATGTTCTTAATGATAGATATATAAAGAATTAGGCTATCATGTTTAGGTGGTTTGTAAATATTGTCTAATATGTTAAGTATGGTTCATATATGATGTTTTTATTAAAAACTAAGCATGTTTTGATTTTAATATAGTTGATCGAAAATTCTTGAAGTACATATGTTATTGGAATTATGATATATGATAGTAATGGAGATCATTGTGATTATTTGGGAATTTTTAGAAATCATATGCTATAGTTTCTATAATTGTTAAAAATGAATAAAAATTGTAAGTTGATGTACAATTTTATTTAAATGATATGATATCATATTAGTGATCTAGGTATTGATTATAGACTATGTGAATTTGTAGGATTTTACAAAATGTTGGGTTATTTGTTGATTAAAACCGAGAGCTATTTGGATTGGTACATTGATGTAGAAGTGGTATATGTTGGATATTATCTAGGATTAATGATATAGAATGATGTTTAGGCCTTGTGTAATTTAATTAGAATTTTAGGAAATTATTTGGATAATTTTTGAAATATTTCGAGACCTATATTAGAGTTATAGGTGATTTCAAATTTCCTATAGTTGATATTAATACATATTATGAACCCTATGATAATATAGTGTACCATATGAATTTAGAAGAATTTTGGAATAAGTTTGAAAATTTAGCATAAAGACCGAGAGCTTAGAGATGTTTAATAAGAATTTTCAAATCCTTTTAATCAAGAAAATCATATATTATATGATTAGAGAATATTTTGGACCCATTAAGAATTTATGGGATTTTATAAACATAGTATACTATGTTTATTTACCTAAACGTTATGTTAAATAACGTTAGAAATGAAAATGATATAAAGTATTAGTTGATTAATATTAAAGAAAAATATTAATCAAGTTTATCGATTCGTGAACAATCGAGAATTAGAATTTTATGGAAAGAAATCTATTAAAAATCGATTTATATTGAAATTATTAATTTAATATGTCGAGGAAAGTCAAAATGTCGACTTTTGATACAACGATGGAATACGCTGATTAAATACGCTAATACGTGAAAACGACATTACTTTTATCCTAATGTCTCAATTGTGAGAAAAGATTTTAATTGAAATTATTTTATCAATAATGTTATTATAAGTTAATTATTTAACCTAAAAGGTTAAAATGAGATCAGAGATCATATTACGCTCTCTCGAGATACGAGAATTATTTTATTGAAATACGCGTAGAAACGACGTATAAAGTTTATTAGAACTTCGAATTATTATTCTATTTATCAAAGTTAAATGAACTTTGAAAATCTCGAAAAGCGTGTCAACGTGCTAAACGTAAATTTTTGCGTAAAGGTGGGACGTGAAGGCTCACGCCATGAACCGCAGGAGAACACGCAGATCGAAATTCAAGTTCAAAAGTAAAGGTGGGCTTTACTATACTCAAACCGATAGAATTTACCAAATGATTTATTTATGATGCTTTATTGCAAGCAAATATTTATGAACCGATTTATTTAATTACCGCCCAAAATATTTATGTTTTATGTATGTATCCAATTCATGATTGTTGATGCATAATGTCAGGTAGCTCCCACTTTATGACATGCTTGAATTGTATTCTTGGAAGACCCCCAGGATGATGGAGAATTCGATCCCGTTGAGATGGCTCGGATTTTGTGCATCGATTATTTTATGATCAGGCCGAAGGGTGCTCGGCCGATCACGGCGTCTGTGAGAGGAGGCCTCTCTCAACAGATGGAATTGTTGTGGAATGAATTATCAGGGTGGATATGGATCATACATACAAGGAAAATGTCCGCCGTATTTAATCTTTATGAAAATGAAAGAAAATATTTAGTAAGCACGAGTATTTTGAATTAAAACCTCGTGTGTTACCGTGATGGGCGTAGTAATTCAAATGTGATAAATTATTTCGCATGAGCCATCGAGTGTAATCTTGCACTCACCGCATGTTTGTTTTAAACGCGCAGTTGAGCGAGATGATGGATGGAGATGTGTCGAGCAATGGAATCCTTTTGAATACAATATATTAGAAACCTTAAATACACATCGTTATATGTGTATTCACACGCTTTTCCGCTGCAATCAATTAATTTATCTTATGATGTTGATTAGTTGAATACTCGAACATATGAGTCTCAGATATATATTGGATAAAGTTTCCTTAATTATTATTCCAAGTATTAGCCCCGCTAAATCGCACTTAGGATTTAGGGGTCATTAAAGTGGTATCGTCGAGCGTTCGCTTTGAAATCCAAAACCTCTTTTCGTAGTTAAGTCTAGATTGAGTCACTAGACTTCTAGAGGTCACCGACACCGCCGACACCCATCACATCAAGCTCAATCGAAAAGGAAATTATTTTCATCTTTGAAAAGAAAAATTTGAGATTTATGAATTTGATTTGGTGTCGATAGAACATTATCGACCATGATTTGGTGTCGATAGAACATTATCGACAAATGATTTATGAATTTGATTTGTTGTCGATAGAACATTATCGACAAATGATTTATGAATTTGATTTGTTGTCGATAGAACATTATCGACAAATGAAATGAAAAGGTTGTAAATAACCATGATTTATCGATTGATGGATTATTGATTGAAATTTTTTCGCAAGAAATGCGTTTGTTTAAAACTAACTATGTTCGCTATATTGAAATTTTATTCGCAATTCTCCATATTGTTTTGATTAATGACTATTGTCATCCCAAATGAAGTTATGAGAATTGATAATGAAAGTCGCTGGCTCGCCACCAATGTATGATAATGTCATACGAGAATGTATGGACAAATTTTGGGGATAAATGTTCAATTCATGTAAATCAATAGAAATTTATTGTTATGAATATTTGAAAATTTTATTTCAATTCCCAAGGATGTTTACGATGATGGGTATGTTATCCCAAGAAAACGTAGACTGTTTAAGACGCATGATCCCAATTGCGAAGAACATAGGAAGATGAATTATTAGAATTTTATTCCATCCTGAGAATCTCGAATTGATAGACGAGAATAAAATTTAAGCTCAGAAATGGAAAAGATGTCAAGACGATGAATGTCACTATGCGATAAGTGACACGAGAATGATCTTTTTATTTGGAAGTTCACGCATGACGGAACTCCAAATCATCTATGACTCTTCGTTGGAAACGAAGTAAAAATGTGATCAAAGAATTCGTTAGAGTCAGTTAAAGACTGAACTCGCGATCATGCTCAGTCGACCTTGACCTCGACTTCGGCTTCGGCACCAGCATGTATAATTTTCAATTTCGCTTTCGGTCAGTTCAGTCCGACCTCGGCTGTTCAAACTTGGCAGTGCAACCTCGGTTGTTCGACCTTGTCGACCCACCCCGGCCCGAGCTCGGCGGTGCGACCTCGTAAGCGAGCCGGTGGGTATGAGCTCGGCTCGACTTGCAACGGCGGTGTGACATCCACCGCCAATTTATCTTGACACCAGCCAGCTCACCTCTACCTCGGTGATCAACCTCGGCGTCGACCATGCGCGCCTGGCTTTGACGTCGGCATTATCATGTACGATTTCGGCATTGACATGTACGCCCTCGACTGCGGCGTCGATACCTTCGACTTCGGCTTCGAAGTCGGTCTAAATGATTTCGTCATTATGTCAATAACCTCGGCAATGACCTCGGCATTGGCAATTGACTTCGGCAACAACTTCGACATCGGTATTACTTACGACCTCGGTATCCCGAGCTCGGCATCAGCAAAACTGTTTGCGCAATATTTTTGTTTTAGTCCGTTCTCCTTCGTTAGAACTCCGATTTACGAACAGTTTTCGCCTACGTACTCCTATCACAGAGTACTATACTTCTTATGAAGAACCAAAGCCCTGATTCCTTCACCAGAATTGACGAGAGTCAGTTGAAGTTAGTTTATAGTTTTATAGAATGGGAACTTTACAGTGCGAATAGAATCTTAGAATGATACTAGAAAGTAGTATTCCCAGTAGTACAAGAGGTGCTATGACATATAGAGGAACCTTTGATGATGACCTATAATGTGTATATAAAGTTTTAAATTTATTTATTACCCAATTTACGCATTGAGTTTAACTCACGACCTAGTTCAAATTGAGAAATCAAACGAGTTTCTCACTTTTTTGAAGGAAATTTTCAACCCAAGAAATTACAAAATGTTCCTTTGAAACCAAATCCTTGTGTGACTGAGAAAATATTTGTGACGGTCCGCCACCCATATGACCAAAGAAATCTCAAGAGTCGTCATTCGGTCTTCGGACCCTAGATCCTAAATTATTCATTCAAAGAATATATGGATTCGAATCGAAAAGATGTTATCTTGAATCATGAACCCATATCTTTGAAAGTCGACACTAATTTTCTTCAATCCCGAGACCAATAGGTAAGATGCAGTCGACTTATCTTGTCACCTAAGTTTTGAATTAGTAAAGTGATAAACATCGATATGATGTAGGTTGACTTATTTTGGATAACCTAAAAGTTTCGGATCAAGAGAGTGATAGACATCAAGAAGATATGATGTAAATAAGATCTCGATGAGACGAGATATTTTCCTATGATGCACATGGATGCAATGACCCCGATGGGCTTACCAGATTTTGATAACGGTGAAGTTATATCTTCATGTGATCAAGTATGATAATGAAATGTTATGAATGAGATACTCTTTAGCATAGAATGCAAGAGTTGAAGTAAAGGGAAGTGCATGATATCCTCGAGATATAATTTCCCTTATTATGACATAACGAGAGATTACAACTTATCTTTAAGATAGTTGATTGTCCTTAAAACCTCCTTAGTAGGTTGGACATGTTTAAAGAATGGAGATGCACAATATTCTTTTCAAAGGATATATATATATGTAAAGAAATGATAGCATCTCGTATAACTAATCTCTCGCTTTATACCTCAATCAATGAGATTATGCTTGAGCATAATCAATTCCAAGTAATTGAGACTTGGTTAAACCAATGATAATGAGATTGAGGAATCGTAATCAACGAGATGTGTGAACACTAGGATAGCCCTAGCATGTAAATCAAGTATCGAGAAATATCTCCACAATGAAGACATGGTAATGAGATGCTTGAATTTAAGTTATGGTGTACAAATGTACTACCTTACCAAGCTATATGACGATAATGACTGTTCTAGTCCCGAGAGTAAGAACCAAATATAATGAGAGTATTATTACTTTCGACACCATGCTCAAGAAAAGGGACAAAGTCCAAAATAGTCAAGAAATTATGAGCTATACAATTATGAGATAGCCACAATATGAGATAAGTTTCAATGATATTATGACTTGATAAGTAAAGTAATTCCTTGAAGTAAAGAAGGTAGTAAAAACAGATTCATTATTTGAAATGGATCTTAGTACTCTAAATTGTATTGACACAAAACACTTGTCTTGTGTGTCTTAGAAATTAACAAGCAAGATAGCTTTTTAGACTTTTGCAAAGGAAATGTTTTCGAGAGAACAAATGAAAAGATTCACATGGAAGAATCTTAAGGTGAATCTAATTGTAAATCTTACCCTCATACTTTTGTGACGATCAATAAAGTGGGATATTAAGTATACGATATAGAAATGAAGCAATCATTAAATGTCGAGAAAATGGTAAAGATATTTGACGTCGAGCAAAAGTATAATACGCCCCTAGCGGACAAAGGATTTTATCCTATGCGAAATTGCATGGTGAATCAATAAAGATTAAGAAGAAATGACGTATATCCTGAAGGGATATTACAAACGATGGCACTAAATGCCAGTACAAGGATTTTCTCTGGAAAAGAGTTTAAAGTAAGGATATATGAGATATATTCCTAAGATTGATAAAGTGAAAAGGAAATTGAATCATTCATACTGGATCAGAGATGAATGATAGTGTCAGATACATCACGATCCCTACGATGAGATTAAGTTATCGAGATATTAATATCAAGGATAGGTCGATATAAACCTAACCACAGAATGCTATTGATAAAAGCATAATAGTACTGACACCGAGAAGGATATGATTAACGAGGTAGCAGAAGGCCATAGCAAGAGAACATAATGTCCCAAGAGAAAGGACAATGATGTATGAAATAGATGTTTATTCAATGCAGACGAGAACACCGTAGACCGTGAGCCTATACTTAATCGAAAACAGATTTAATGTAAATCGTGAGGCTCGATAGATATGAGAAAATTTTCTCATAATATTTATAATTTTTCTGCTCAATATAGGTGTTTCGCTTTTAACATCGCACAAGTATGCGTAGAAACGATAGAACCCAATTCGTGGTAAACGAACCAAGAAATGAAAAATCTTCTCACCTATATGAGAATTATGGCCATCGCAGCGCTGCTCGAGTTTATAATTGGACCTAGGATCGCCAAGGTTCTAACAAATGAGTTAGATCATAATATCTATGTGGAACGTAGATATAATTCAAGAAATGTAGTTTTCGAAATGGATGTCACCACGTGATTAGAAGCACGGCATAGCCTCCATTTGAAATTCTATGCAATGGGATTTTGGATCCTCAATTGCTTTAATTTAAGGATGACTCACCTAGAACTATCTTTACGATGGTAAGAGAAGGAGTCGATGAGTAAAAAGGTTAACCCTATGCTACAAGTCAAGAACTCACACGCGTATTAGCTCTTTTATTATAAGTCGGACATGGCTTAGGACAGTTTTTGGAGGAATTTCTACACCTATGGATGAATGCTCGTAACTATGGAGAGATAGATGAGGATGACATTCAATAACTTATCCATCGTTTGCCAACAGATTGGCAGGATCTTGCAAAAGAAGTATCAAGGGAATATCTTCTCCAAGTAGAAAATTCCAAGACTTGGGACTTATCGTGATCCGCCAATGTGCTCAAGTATATATATAATGCGTGAGAACGGCACCCACGGGTACTTGTCCTCGTCCCCTGCAAGCTACACAAACAGGCATAAAGGAATGGTTGTACCGATGTTCCAAATGCCGCCCACGCCCCTGTGCCGCCTATTATACCGAGAAAGAGACGAGAATGGCAAAAGGACAGGATCTTATCGCCCTCGAAAATTAGGGGAATTTCCGCTATCAACTCAACCTTACTTTCTGATAAAAGTAACACACACTTCTGGAATCAAAGAAGTAACAGGGAGCAATGTGACCCCTGGCTTTTTGAAAGAGAAAGATCGTCGGATATATGAGGTAAAAACGTACCTGGAAATAGGCAAGTTTCTAAGCGAAAGGTACGATTCCGATGAAGGCCACTCAGAGACATAAAGTCCTATGATAATGTGAGACTCATTTGTAAATGGTGGCTTATGTGTAAATGGTATCTGATGTACGAAAGCAAAATTGTTCCGAATAAGATATGGTTACTATGAGATTATAGTCATGCCAATCGGACAAGCTAGTTGTCACGACCCGATTTCTAGAAATGACGAAAGCTCGTAAATCGAGGCGCGACTAATGAAATGCGGAAAATATAAGGAATAAAGTTGACTCGAATGATCGAGGCGATAAACCCTTAGGATTCGGGAATAGCTTCCTAAATGAAAATGGAAGACATCAAAGGATGTAATCCAATCAAAACAATATTTATCCTCAGGATCACAAGTTTAGTTTCGTGCTTCTAATAGCCAGTACACATCAAAATACCAACATCAATGATTTAGAGTCTAAGCTCAATCAAGAGATATAATTCAAGTCATAGACAATAAGGGAAAATAAAATTTGAGCTAGCTCATCAGCGGAAGTCTAAATACGGAATAATCCGTCAAAATACGGAGTGAACTCAAATCTCGGCTCCTGCCTCGGTACCATTGATCAACCCGAAAACATTTGAAAATATTCGCTAAGTACTAATGTACTCGGTGGGCATGCATTTTCATAAACATTTCATAAATTTGTAAAATCGCTTTATCCAATCATGATAACATAACTTAGAAGGTTTTAAAAGAGAAACCACTTCTAAGCATGCAAAAATATTTCATTCATTCAGGCCCATTGTCACGACTCTTACATTACTCGCTTTGATCCCGGACCTCTAGCCACCGCCGGATCACATGCTCCCATTATTGTCATCGGGACGAACCCGACAATTCACGACGCATTTCTAACGTATCAAGACAAGCACCATAATAACACGACGCATCTCGGAACACATCCGCACAAGCACCCTTATAACGCCTCACGACTTGGTTAGTGCCCGATGGAGATCAACCCACCAAACAACTAACAAGGTACACAATTCTCAATTAATGTATTAGATTAAAAGAGAATCTCGATCGATTCTTATACGAGCCTTAAACAGTAGTAGAGCGCATAAAAATATTTTATCGATAAACAACAGATTTCATGAAATATCGAGCATATAACTCAAATATACTTTTGTAAAGTAAGCCCACCTCGATAGACAAAGCCCGACTAAATCACTATTAGACGCGCCCTGGGAAGCCGCTAATCCCTTGATCGATAAAACCTACAAGAAGCACTAATCTTAATAGGTCTCGAAAAGCTAGTCTTATGTCCAAGTAAAGGAGGATACTAGCTTATGATTCGTTAGTTCGAGTTTTCAAAATATAATTAAATTTGAAAACTAATTTATATCGCTAAGGCACCAACAATACCCTTGCTCGACTTTTCGCTTAAAAACAATTTAATTTCATAATCTTCTTTTGTTAAATACTTTTATAAAAGTATAATGCAATTAAATTGCATACTAAAATCATATATATATATTAAGGACTCTCGCTAATATAACACATAATATAATTATCAAATTATGCACTGACTAGCATAATTTAATTTATTTAATTATTCCAACTTAATTAATTTCATTAAAAGAAATTAATTACGAGAATTAAAGAGGTCTCAATCATAAATTAAGATAATTTAAACTTGACTTAACCTTATCTTAATCAATCAATTAATTAAACTTAATAGTAATTAATTAATTAATTAATTAACTTACCATAATTAAATAATTTAAACTTATAATTAAGTTTAAGTCAATTATTTAATTAATAAGACTTAATATAATTTAATTAATTAAGTCTTAAAGTTAAACCTTATTTATTTAATTAATTTAAGTCCAAAGATTTAATTAATTAGAGCCCAACTCATTTATTAATTCAAGGTCCAACTATTAATTAATCCAAGCCCACATTTTATTATATTCTAGGCCCAATCTTTAAATAAGAACAAGCCCATCAACAATTTACAAAATAAATAAATAAATAAATAAAAGGCCCACCCATTTAATTAAAATAAGATCACCCAAATTCACAAAATTTCTACCAATGATTTAAACCACTCACCCAACTCATTTAATAAAAATCACCCAACTTATTTAAATGAAGAGCCCAACACTTAAATAAACGAGCCCAAGCCCAACTCATTAAATTTTAGAAAATCAAGCCCATTTAATTAAAATAACACAAGCCCAAATTTATTTACTCACAAACCCTAAACCTAAGGTTCAGAATTTTCCGCATTGCCGCCACGCCAAAATCCTGCGACCTCGCTTTTTCTTTTCTCTAATCTCTCCTCTTCACGCCTCTCTCGTCCCTCTCTCGCCTCTCATTCTTCTCAGAACACACCATGCAACGCACATGCGCGCTGCTGACCGCCGCCCGCCGGTCACGTCGCCGGCCGACGGTCACGCCATCGCCGCGACGCCGACCTCCTCCTCTCTTTCTCGTGCTCGCCGCACTCACAACACACACACACACACGCTGAGACAGACACACACGCACGCAGCACAAGCCAAGCACCGCCGCCGTCGTCGTCGCTGGCTGCCCCGCCACCGTCCACCGCCACGCCCTCTCTCACTCATAACACACATACACGCACAAACCACCAACTCGACACACACACGCGACACACACACACCACAACAACACACACACACTCACGCGATGCACACACACACACGCGAGCCACGCACGCGGCGGATCGCCGCCCGCCATCGCCACTGCTGTCGCTGCCGCCGCCACCGCCACCACCGCTCTCTGTCTCTCCCCACTCGCACACACACACACATGAAACATATACATTTTGCATATAAACACTTAAAGAATTGAGAGAAAATTCAACCTTTGTAGATCCTCATATGCAAAGAAACGAAATCGAGTGAGTGAAAGAGTGGTTTTGGGGCTAGGTTCACAAAGGAGAGAGAAGCCTTTATAGTGTAGGTTTGGTTGTCCCATGGGCTTCACTTTTGGGCTTTGTAAACTAAAGCCCATTAAATTATATTATTCGACGGCTCAAGTCCGATCTTAGAGATTATAAATTAATTAAACTCGACATATATTACTTATACAATGATTTATAAATATATATATATAATCATATTCAATTATTATATTATATATAATAATTCTCGTAATCGCTTAATATAATTATTGAAATAAATTCTTTTGTTGAATTTAAAAATTTCTTTCATCGGGCACGAATCATCTTATAATTCTAAGTTCGAAAGTCCTTCTAATCTTATTAAGAAAGACGGATATGACATCCTCCATCCTTATAAAATTTCGTCCTCGAAATTCCATACCTTGATAATCTAAATCGGGATACTTAGTTTTCATTTTTTTTTCTCAAGTTCCCACGCGGCCTCCTCCGCATCGTGATGATTCCACTTTACTGACGAGAACAATTTGTTTGTTGTTCCGTAAACTTGAACTTTCTATCCAAAATTTGGACAGTATTTCTTCATAACTTAAGTCCCGGCTAAGACTACTTCATCGTGCTTAATTACGTGTTTCGGATCAACCACGTATTTTCTTAATCATGAGACATGAAACACATTGTGCACGCCTCCAATGCTTAGTGGCAAAGCCAACCCATAAAGCTACAAGGCCTATTCTGCTCAGATCTCGAAGGATCCTATATAGCGGGTCGTAACTTTCATCTCTTGCCAAAATGTATAACTCCTTTGAAGGAGAAACCTAAGAAAAACTCGATCCCGAAATTGAATTCTAAGTCCGATCGACGTTTGTCGCAAAGACTTTGTCCGTCCCGAGCTTCTTTGATTCTTTGCTTGATGTGATCGACCTTTCCAATATCGTTGTACTCGATCCGACCTAGTAACTTTCTTTCACTCACTTCATCCCAATAAAGTGGTGATCGACATTTTCGACCATACAAGGTCTCAGATATTCAAATCAATTATGCTCAAGCATAATTCTAAGGGTTGAGGTATAAAGCGAGAGATTTGTTAACAAAGATGCTATCATTCCTTATATGTCCATTGAAAAGAGTCTGCATCACCAACTTTAAACATGTCCAACCTACTAACGAGGTCTTAAGGACAATCAACTATCTTGAAGATAAGTCAAATCTCTCTTTAGAAAATATTAATATGAGATTATTTCCCAATAATATCATATATATTCCTTTACTTCTACTCTTGCACTCAATGCTAAAGAGTATCTCGCTCATAACTTTCTTATCATAACACTCACATGAGAGTATAACTTCATCGCATCAAGATCTCGCAAAACCCTCAAGGTCGTCGTACTTATGTGTATCATAGGAAAGAATATATCCGCCTTATCGAGAACTTCTACATCATAACTTGATGTCTATCACTTACAAATTCTCAAAACTTAGGTGACAAGGTAAGTCAACCCACATCGTACTTATTAGTTTCGAGGATTGAAGAAAACTTATCAAAACAACTTACAAGCGGTGCGGGTTTGAAATTCGAGTGATCGTATCTTTGAGAGTTTGAACCAATATGTGGCTTGAATTTAATAATTGGAATATAGGATCCGAAGATCGAATGACGACTACTGAGATGTCTTTGGTCATATGGGCTGGCCAGACCCGTCATAAATACTTCTCAGTCACATGAAGGCTTAGTTTCAAAATGACGCTTTTATGAAATTTTCTGTTTGTAAACTTCTTTCACGAAAAGTGAAAAACTAAAGTGATTTCCCAGTTGAAACAAGATCATAGAGTTGAACTCAATGACAGAACTTGGGTAATAATAAAATTTGAAATCTCATATTCAGATCCTTATGCTCGAAAAAGTACTTCAAACTCTTATGATCTGTGAAGATTTCACACCTGACTCCATAGAGGTTGTGTCTCCAGATCTTCAAAGCATGTACCACTGCAGCTAACTCTAAGTCATGAGTCGGATAATTCAACTCATGGGCTTCAATTGATGAGATGCGTATGCTATCACCTTTCAGTTTTGCATTAGTACACAACCCAGTCCCAACTTGGATGCATCTGTGTAAACGACGAATCCTTCATTCTTATTTGGGATTGCTAACACTGGAGTAGTGTTAGCTTTGTCTTGAGTTCTTGAAAACTCTTTTCGCATTCTTCGGTCCAAATATACTTGGTCCCTTTTCTTAGAAGTTGTGTCATTGGTCTAGCCAATTTTGAAAATCCTTCAATGAATCGCTCTCAGTATCCCGCCAAGCCGAGAAAACTTCGATCTCATCGACGCTTGACGGTGTCCTCCATCCTTTGAAGGCTTCCACTTTAGAAGGATCTACTTTGATTCCCTCAGCTGACACGATATGTCCGAGAAACATCACTTCCCTTAACCAAAATTCACACTTGCTGAATTTGGCGTATAAGTTCTTGTTTCAGTAAAATCTTGAGTACAACACGCAAGTGCTCTTCGTGTTGTTCCTCGGTCTTAGAGTAGATGAGAATATCATCGATACACTAAAACAAAACTATCGAGATATTGATGGAATACTCTATTCATCGATCCATAAAACAACAAGCATTTGTCAACCCAAACGGCATCACCGTGAACTCGTAATGTCCGTAACGTGTTCTAAACGCTGCCTTAGGAATATCATCCCTTCTCATTTTGAGTGATGGTATCCGCACTTAGGTCTATCTTGGAAAATACTCTAACTCCTTTCGGTTGGTCGAACAAGTCGCCTATCCCGGGAGAGAATATTTATTCTTAATATTGAGCTTGTTCAATTTTCTATAATCGATACACATCCTTAAAGTTCTCTTTCTTCTTCTCGATAGAATCAGATTGTCAGCCCCATGGCGATACACTAGGTTGTATGAAACCTAGGTCCAACAGCTCTCGCAATCGAATCTTTAGTTCTTGTAATTGGTGGGGCCATCCTATACGGTGCTTTTGACACCGAGTCGCCTCCGGTTCTAAGTCGATTGTGAACTCTAATTGCCGATCCGGTGGCATACCCGACACTTTTTCTCGAAAACATCTTCGCATTCTCGAACCACCGGAACTTCTCCAATTGTTTTCTCCACTTCGGTTTTCTTGTCAAACCGACGAGAATTGCATAGTAACCTCATTTCTTCATAATCTTGGTGGCTTTCATGGCGATATCACCGATACTCCTTTTCCATTCTTATCCCATGGAAATTGCCCTCCTTTCCAAGTGGTCCGAAATAGATCTTTCTCTCGTTACACAAAATTGTGGCATCGACTTTGGTGAGCCAATCCATTCCTAAGATGATGTCAAATTCTATCATAGAGACGACGATAAGTCCGCGCCTAAATTCTTCAAAGACCTATGTTCAATTCTAAGTTCGAGACAATATTTTGAGCAGACATTCTTTCTCCACCTGGTGTGCTAATCACTAAAGCTTCACTAGTTGGTTCAGGAGTTAAGTCTAAAGCCTTACAGCAGCATGTGAAATGAAAGAATGTGATGCCCCCGTATCGAACAAAGCTATAACAGTACACCACCACATTGATCATACCGTCGATTTTCACGTGCTCGGGCATTTGCTTACGGTTGAGCATAGGCCTCGCGTTGGTGGTTGTCCTTGGTTTCTCTAGACCATGGATTTGCCTTTGTTGATTTCCGTGGTTTCTTCCGCTTCCAAAGTTTCCTCCATTACCCTCATTCCATTTTCTTCCCTTGCCATTGTCTCGACGGCGCACGATAACTGCAGGGAGTTTTTTTTTTTCCTTTCTCGCGTAAGTGACTCGATAGTAAGAGCCCCGCCGTTTGTGCATATGTAAGATCACCCCGACTTGCTAGGAAATCGGTATTTCATGACGTAGTCCGCTTCTAAACTTCTCGTAGCTTTTGCATCGGTGTCCACCGATGTGGAGCATACCTGACAGCTTGGTCAAAGCTCACATATTCAAATGACTGCTCCAATTCTCCGCTTGATTCCGTAACTCGCTTTGTTTCTTCCGACGGTAACATCCCGGTATGTACTTCTCATACAGATTCGCCTTGAATTCTTCCCACGTGAGGTTATCGAGTTCCTCCTCGCCATGGTGCGCCTCACCGACTCCCACCGTGTCGCCTTCTTCCACAAGTCGGTAGGTGGCGCACTTCACTTTTTCCATATCTTCACATCGGATATAGTTGAAAATCCGCTCCACACTCGTATCCATTTCTCAGCGTCCATTGGATCGCCTAGTCCATCGAACATCGGAGGTTTCTCTTTACGGAACCTTTCTTCAGTCGTACGGTTCGGTGCTACTTGTGGGTTAGGTTCCGGATGGACAAAACCTCTTCCTTGTACACGACCACGTCCTCGTCCTCGTCCTCGTCCTCGTCCACGTCCTCGGCCTCGGCCCCTACCATTCTCTAACAGACGCGTCTTTCATTCTCGATAAGTTAACACCTACATGAGAACTAATCATAACCATAATGGTGTAACTCAAGTGAATCCTCAATCCTTTTCACGTGACTTCTATGTTCAAACGCTTCTATGTGAAACATGTGAACTAGTTCTTTCTACGTTGTTATAGCGAAGCTATCATGACTTACATTTCAAAATGTCCTTGGGTACACACGTTTGTGATAGAACCCATACCTTATTTCAATCATTTCGGATATGAATCCAAAATTTCGTCATCAATCATTTTCGTTTTGTGGAAGCTATTATCATGTAGGTTCCAACAGTCTTATACATGATCGAATAGATTTGAAAATCTAATTCAAAATCAATTTCTTTTACGTCGTTATGGTTGGGTTGTCCCTAACACGACAATGAACTTAGATAACGATCTCATGCATGATCGAAAGATTTGAAATCTAATTCGACAATCAATTTCATTTGTCGTTATGGTTCGGGTTGTCCCTAACACGACAATGAACTTAGCTTATCCGAGTACAACGACTCACAATGATATTGTGAAAACAATTAAACAATTCACAAAACAACATATGAAAATAACTTGATAATTCACATGACAACTTTCATCAATGGCATACATGATTTCATAGTCAAAACTTTGAAACTTTTAAAATCATACCTTTGTCGATCAACATAGGACGTGACGATGAGAGTCACCGAGATTTCAAGAAGTCTAGGATACTATTCTAGACTCGACATGAAAAGGTTTTGGCAATCGAGACACTAAAGAAAACTTATGCTCGATACCACTGTCACGACCCGATTTCTAGAAATGACTAAGCTCAGAAATCGAGGCGCGACTAATGAAATGCGGAAAATATAAGGAATAAAGTCGACTTCGAATGATCGAGGCGATAAACCCTAGGATTCGGAATAGCTTCCTAAATGAAAATGGAAGACATCAAAGGATGTAATCCAATCAAAACAATATTTATCCTCGGGATCACAAGTTTAGTTTCGTGCTTCTAATAGCCAGTACACATCAAAATACCAACATCAATGATTTAGAGTCTAAGCTCAATCAAGAGATATAATTCAAGTCATAGACAAGAAGGAAAATAAAATTTGAGCTAGCTCATCACGGAAGTCTAAATACTAATAATCCACAAAATACGGAGTGAACTCAAATCTCACTCGCCTGTCACCCATTGATCAACCCGAAACATTTGAAAATATTTGGGCTAAGTACTAATGTACTCGGTGGGCATGCATTTTCATAAACATTTCATAAATTTGTAAAATCGCTTTATCCAATCATGATAACATAACTTAGAAGGTTTTAAAAGAGAAACCACTTCTAAGCATGCAAAATATTTCATTCATTTGGGCCCATTGTCACGACTCTTACATTACTCGCTTTGATCCCGACCTCTAGCCACCGTCGGATCACATGCTCCCATTATTGTCATCGGGACGAACTTGACAATTCATGACGATTTGAACGTGTCAAGACAAGCACCATAATAACATGACGCATCTCTAACACATCCGCATAAGCACCCTTATAACGCCTCACGACTTGGTTAGTGCCCGATGGAGATCAACCCACGAAACAACTAACAAAGGTACACAATTCTCAATTAATGTATTAGATTAAAGAGAATCTCGATCGATTCTTATACGAGCCTTAAATGTAGTAGAGCACACAAAAACATTTTATTGATAAACAGTTTGCATTTCATGAAATATCGAGCATATAACTCAAATATACTTTTGTAAAGTAAGCCCACCTTGATAGGACAAAGCCCGATTTAAATCACTATCAGATGCTGCCTCGGGAAAGCGGCTAATCCCTTGATCGATAAAACCTACAAGAAGCACTAATCTTAATAGGTCTCGAAAAGCTAGTCTTATGTCCAAGTAAAGGAGGATACTAGCTTATGATTCGTTAAGTCTGAGTTTTCAAAATATAATTAAATTTGAAAACTAATTTATATCGGCTAAGGCACCAACAATACCCTTGCTCGACTTTTCGCTTAAAACAATTTAATTTCATAATCTTCTTTTGTTAAATACTTTTTAAAAGTATAATGCAATTAAATTGCATACTAAAATCATATATATTTATTAAGGACTCGCTTAATATAACACATAATATAATTATCAAATTATGCACTTGACTAGCATAATTTAATTTATTTAATTATTCCAACTTAATTAATTTCATTAAAAGAAATTAATTACAGTAATTAAAGAGGTCTCAATCATAAATTAAGATGCGTATACGGAGTGATCGCGGGTGCGGAGGCATGGACAAGAGGCTCTCTTAAGGCTTCAAAGCGAAGGGTACATGAATGAACCGAAACCCACCTGAATGAGAGGATTTTGAGAATATGCGGTATGGGACCGCATATTCGAGGAGAGCTTAAATGATTTGATATGTGCTACTCATACCAACAAGATGATCTTCTTTCTAGAGTCCATCTCATAAAACTCTAAAGTTAAGCGTGCTTGGCTTGGAGCAATTGTGGGATGGGTGACCGGGAAGTTTTCTCGGGGGTGTGTGAGTGAGGACAAAGCACATCGAAAAGACTCGTGTTGGTCTGTGGGGTCAGCCGTCAATCCGGAAGCCGGGTCGTTACACTAGTACACCGCTGCTATTCATGAACCTCAAAAATCGAATGTTCCATATTGTACTTAGACAATTTTGTCTAAATTTTTATGAATGATGTTCTTATCCATATGAAGGACGAGAAAGAACATAAAGAACATCGAAGGACTGTATTGCGGACTTTTAGAGTCGAGCAAAATTTTGCTAAGTTTAATATATGAATTTCGGCTTAAAGAAGGAATATTCCTTAGACACATGATGTCTTCCGAAGGAATCAAATTTACATGGACAAATGAATGTGAGGCCACTTATTAAAGTGAGAAAGATGATAGTCAACGCATCGCGATGACTTGGACCTCATAAATAGAATTACCCAACTTATGACTTGAAATAGCAGCAATGGTATAAGTACCAAGGTCTAGGAGACATCACTCATATGAAATAAGTTGGGGATTCTCCACAAATTATAAAAGTTTGAATTATTTCTTCGATCAAGAGACTTAAAAATGATATAGAAAAGAGGGCTCGAATCAGTAAAAGATTCCAATTGTGATATAAATTATCACCTATGAAGGGCTGAAGGGTTTTTAAAGAGGCGCCTGACAATGTTATATTGTCTAAGGAAAGGTTATATATATTCCAAGCAGTAAAAATCTTAGAAATGAAATCATGAATGAAGCTCATGATATTTCTCATACCGTCCACCCAAGCAGCATTAAAGTATATTATGATTTACGAGAAAATTTGATAGTAAAGAATGAAATGAGCTATAACCTCATCGACAGGCTTTGTCTCGAATAGAAAAGGTAAAGGCATTGTATCAATGACCTTATAAAGAGGTTATAATCTCTAATGAGATACAAATGAAAATGAAATGACATAACCATAGAATTTTATGTCAGGTTTTGCCAAAGTCATAAAGAAGTAACACTACTATATGGGTAGTAGTGGTTTGACTCACCAAATATGCTCATCTCTACCTATTCGGATGACTTAGAGATCCGATAATTTATCTCACCGCATATAAAGGAAATCATATCTTTACTGAGGGTACCAAACCTATCATTTCGATAGAGATTCCAAGTTTACCCCTAGATTTTGAGCTAGCTCACCAAAAGGAGTTATGCACGATATCAACCTTATCGTAGATGTCCCTCACGGACGGATGGACGATAAAAGGACAATATGAATGTTTAAAGATACGATGAGAACATTAATGTTTAAATTAAGGTACAAGTGGAAACATGTTTTACCACTTATTAAGTTTACGTACGACCATAACTGTCAAGCAACGATTGACATAGCCACACGTGACATTATATGGAAAGAAATATTGACCACCACTTTATTGTAATAAAGTAGGTGAGAGAAAGTATAAGATCTTGACAACGTAAATGAAATGATTAAGATATTTGCCAAATAAGGCAAAAACTGAGAGAAGCTCAGTACGGACAAAAGTCTTACGCTGGTATGCGTAGATCTGAACCGCATTTTGAATGCGAAAATGAAGTTCCTTGAGATTTCTCCATCGAGGGAAATTATAAAGTTCAAAGTACAAGGAATGTTGAGATCAAGATTTATAGGACCTTACGAGGATCCTAGAAATAATAGGCCCAGTAGCCTATAGATTGGTACTTCCACCAAAATTTGGGGAATGTACATAATGTTTTTCCACGTGTCACAGCTAAAGATATATGAATATGACCCAAATCACGTAATTCATCATAATGACGTGATTTTTAACTCAAATATGAGTTTTGATAAAAATCTACGACTATTTTGATCGTACGATTCAATCATTAAGAATTAAATTGGGTCTTTAATAAAAGTCCAATGGAGAAACCATGGACAAAAGGAAATCACGTGGAACGTTTAAAGATACCCCGATCTTTTCTGAGGTATGTAAATTTCGGGACGAAATTTCTTTAAGGGGGGTGGAATGTAATACCCCGATTATTTAAACGCCTAATTATGATATTAATTTCGTAAACTAGAGTGTTATTAAGATAATTTGATTATTGATATATCGAATAATGATTTCGATTATTGTTGGAATAATAAATTCCTATGATTTATTCACAAACGAATGTGAATTGAGAAATACGAATATGTAACGTATTTCAACAGTATTATTTTTACGTCGATTACGTATCGATGATTAAATGCTCGTGATATTTTCTAAGTTTTTAAGCTTAGAATTTAATTCCATTATTATTGAAATATATTTAATAAAGTGATTACGGCTTTATTACGACCATTTTGAGATGAGTCGATAATTAACGTTTTGAGACGTTTCAAACGTTAACTTTTTGAGATGACTTGAGAATCAAGTCTAACGATCAAGGAATTATGATATTTAAATTTCTATGATTATTTTATGTAATTAGAATATTATTTAGCATTAAGATAATGCTAGAGCATTAAGGATTAATTATTGGACAAGTTTAAAATTTTCGAAAACCCTAATTCGAAAATTAGGATTTTCTCACATGAAATGATACCAATAAATTTTTCTATGATATAATTTATCATCTAGGATATATATTATGTCATATAGCTATTAAATGCAATAAAATAAAATATTTAGCACTTTGACAATAAAAGTGCCGTGAGCTTCTCATTGAAGAAATTGAATGAATTTTTGTCTAGGCTATATGGCGTTGATAATACTTTAGCATGATACATTTTGTACACATAAAACAAATAAATTAGATGAACCATCAAGTTGGGATTGAGTTAAGTGGTAGTAGCCGTGATTTTTGACTAGAATAGAGATAGGAAGAATACTTGGAACTCTATTACATGACTATATTTATTTGGGGTAGTGTGTAGATATTATACACATGCAAAAGTCAAATAAAAATCTGATTTTTTCTTCTCCATTTTTTTGGTTGAAGTCGACGGCAGTGTAAGTGAAGAAGGGGGAAAAGTTTGTTCATTTATTGTGTGATGATGTATTTGCTTTTGGCAAAGTGTAGATAGTATATATATATCATGTATAAGACAAAAGAAAATTCAGATTTTCTTCTTCATTTATTCATTGTTGACGGCAATTGTGTATTGCATGACTAGTCAAATTGTTTTCTTCAAAAACTTTTTGTCAATGTAGTAAATATGGTGTAAGAAGGTGACATAAGTTTTGGTGAGTCACAATACCATTTTTGTCTTGCATTATATGTGTGTAACCGAGAGAGAGAAAGAGAGATAAGTTAAGTATGATATTTCATTTGTTTAAGTACATAATTGTTGACACAAAAACAAAACACAATTTCCTCTTTCCAAACCTCACTGCCGTGAGCTCCATAGGAAAGAAAAAAAAAATGTGTTCTTCATTTCTCATCCCAAACCATTGATACAAAAAGCCTTTGCACTAAATCGACAACGGTTAAAAAGGTTAGGAATTTAACGAGCTTTCATTATACGTAAGATTTTCGATTTCTAACGGTTCGATTTTTATATTTATGCTTATGTTCTTAATGATAGATATATAAAGAATTAGGCTATCATGTTTAGGTGGTTTGTAAATATTGTCTAATATGTTAAGTATGGTTCATATATGATGTTTTTATTAAAAACTAAGCATGTTTTGATTTTAATAGGGTTGATCGAAAATTCTTGAAGTACATATGTTATTGGAATTATGATATATGATAGTAATGGAGATCATTGTGATTATTTGGGAATTTTTTTAGAAATCATATGCTATAGTTTCTATAATTGCCGAAAATGAATAAAATTGTAAGTTGATGTACAATTTTATTTAAATGATATGATATCATATTAGTGATCTAGGGTATTGATTATAGACTATGTGAATTTGTAGGATTTTACAAAATGTTGGGTTATTTGTTGATTAAAACCGAGAGCTATTTGGATTGGTACATTGATGTAGAAGTGGTATATGTTGGATATTATCTAGTATTAATGATATAGAATGATGTTTAGGCCTTGTGTAATTTAATTAGAATTTTAGGAAATTATTTGGATAATTTTTGGAAAAATTTCGAGACCTATATTAGAGTTATAGGTGATTTCCAAATTTCCTATAGTTGATATTAATACATATTATGAACCCTATGATAATATAGTGTACCATATGAATTTAGAAGAATTTTTGGAATAAGTTTGAAAATTTAGCATAAAGACCGAGAGCTTAGAGATGTTTAATAAGAATTTTCAAATCCTTTTAATCAAGAAAATCATATATTATATGATTAGAGAATATTTTGGACCCATTAAGAATTTATGGGATTTTATAAACATAGTATACTATGTTTATTTACGAAACGTTATGTTAAATAACGTTAGAAATGAAAAATGATATAAAAGTATTAGTTGATTAATATTAAAGAAAATATTAATCAAGTTTATCGATTTGCGTGAACAATCGAGAATTAGAATTTTATGGAAAGAAATCGATTAAAATCGATTTATATTGAAATTATTAATTTAATATGTTGAGGAAAATCAAAATGTTGACTTTTGATACAACGTATGGAATACGTTGATTAAATACGCTAATACGTGAAAACGACACTTTTATCTGAATGTCTCAATTGTGAGAAAAGATTTTAATTGAAATCATTTTATTGAATAATGTTATTATAAGTTAATTATTTAACCTAAAAGGTTAAAATGAGATCAGATCATATTACGCCTCTCGAGATACGAATTATTTTATTGAAATACGTGTAGAAACGACGTATAAAGTTTATTAGAACTTCGAATTATTATTCTATTTATCAAAGTTAAATGAACTTTGAAAATCTCGAAAAGCGTGTCAACGTGCTAAACGTAAATTTTTGCGTAAAGGTGGGACGTGAAGGCTCACGCGCAACCAGAGGAGAACACGCGTATCGAAATTCGAAGTTCAAAAGTAAAGGTGGGCTTTACTATACTCAAACTGGTAGAATTTACCAAATGATTTATTTATGATGCTTTATTGCAAGCAAATATTTATGAACTGATTTATTTAATTACCTGCCCAAAATGTTTATGTTTTATGTATGTATCCAATTCATGATTGTTGATGCATAATGTTGGGTAGCTCCCACTTTATGACATGCTTGAATTCGTATTCTTGGAAGTACCCCCAAGGATGATGGAGAATTCGTATCCTGTGCTGAGATGGCCTGGATTTTGTGCACTGATTATTTTGTGACTGTGTGCTGAAAGGGTGCTCGGCCGGTCACGGCGTCTGTGAGAGGAGGCCTCCTCTCCAGCGCAGAAATTGTTGTGGAATGAATTATTGTGGTGGATATGGATCATACATACAAGGAAAATGTCTGCCCAGGCGAATCTTTATGGAAAATGAAAGAAAATATTTAGTAAGCACAGTATTTTGAATTAAAACCTCGTGTGTTCTTGTGATGGGCGTAGTAATTCAAATGTGATAAATTATTTTGGCATGAGCCATCGAGTGCAATCTTGTACTCACCGCATGTTTGTTTTAAATGCGCAGTTGAGCGGATGATGGATGGAGATGTGTCGAGCGGTGGAATCCCTTTTGAATACAATATATTAGAAACTTGAATACACATCGTCATATGTGTATTCACACGCTTTCACCGCAATTGAATTAATTTATCTTATGATGTTGATTAGTTGAATACTTCTGAACATATGAGTCTTGTATATATATTGGATAAAGTTTCCTTAATTATTATTCCAAGTATTAGCCCTGCTAAATCGTACTTAGGATTTAGGGTCAATATTACGATGGTCTATTCAGGTTATAGACCACGGTGAAAACCGCGTGGTCTATAATGTTATAGACAACGGGCCACCTGAAGGTGAACCACGGCATTTCCCCGTCGTCTATGACATTATAGACCATGCGGTTTTCACCGTGGTCTATAACTGAATAGACCACGCGTATTTTCTCGTGGTCTATAACTGAATAATATATTTTTGTTATTTTATTATTTATTTAATACCTGTTTTCATAATTTGAATGCATGTTTCTACTAATTAAAAATAATAATCCAAAAATAGATATAAAATATTTCTCATAATATTTATATCAAAATCAAGGTACACATTTCACAAGCATTCAAAACGTTATATCCGGGAAATTCTCAATCTACATGTATTTTATAACTAGCTACAAGTATTTTATAACTAGCTACAAGTATTTTATAACTAGCTACTAAAATTTATCCAAAAATATCCATTCACCATCTTCAACAACAAATATTTTCTAACTAGCAACTAAAATTCATCAAAAAAAAAAATCAACTTCACCATCCTCAAGCATTTCACCATCTTTGCTTCAACAACATCAATCATCTAACTTGATCTCATCTACATTATTAGAATAAGATGTAAAATGGTAAGAAATAAAATTTAGTACATCAAAATCATTATGTTACACAAAAAGTATGAAACTTACCATCGTCAACCATCATAGAATCAGCGACTAACTCGGATCACTCTATACGGACTTCATCGATTTCTTTTTTCGAGTAAAAGCCGTTAGAAAACTATTAAAACAAAATAAACATTCTATTAGTAAAAAAGTAAAGAATTAGTATTTAGAAAATTATGGATTAAAATGCCACTTTATGATTACCATAGTAGGAATTGCAATGGTGTTATCCGAACCATAACCTCCATAATATCTCTCATGTAGCGCATGACATAGAATCCACATCGCTTTCATCATGTTGTTCTTGACACTATGTGAAATGCATAATCGAGTTATGTACATTTTGAGCGATAAAAATTTCATAATTAAATGTTATGGCGAGTGTTTCATACCTGACCATTTCCCACAAGATATTTTGTCTCCTCTTCCTATGCTCATATTGAACATTTTAGGGCCCCGCAAAACATATATATAGTGGATTATGATACAAAACACATACAATAAGTAAAACCTCAATATAAACAAACTTACGTTTCCATGATAGACTTGTACTCCTCCACATGACCTTCATCACTTAAAGGATCCATCACATATATGGTCTCAATATGAGGATCGATCACCAAAAGAATCCAATGCCAACTAAGAAGAATATATGTAATTAAGCTTCACAAAGTACGACACATTTAACAAAAATTCTAATTAATTCATACAAGCATCTAAAATCTTCAAGAATATCTTCAAGCATAATCAACGTATTGTTACCACAACCAAAAACAATTCTATTTTAGAATTCAGAATATACGCATTGTCGTATATCAATTATAGTAGATTTTTCAACAAAACATATAACAAAATTCATAGCAATGTGAAGAAACAAATTAAGATAGTGAGAAGCAAAATAGCGCTAGCGGAGAAGGAGATGAGAAACAACGCAGATTTGAAAAATTTGGGCCAAATTCCCCAAATTAATTAAGTGTGAGTAAAAAAAATTAGCTAAGGCATGAAGATGGGCTAAAAGACCACATGGCTAAGTGGCGAAAGACCACGCTGCCTAAGCCTGTGGTATTTAGTCGACGTGGATGTTAGACAACGCGGAAAAAGCCGTGGTTAATAAAAATTATGCGCTAATAGACCACGCGGTAAGGGCACCGTGGTCTATCATATGAAAAAAATGCTAATAGACCACGCGGTTCTCTAGCATGTGGTCTATAATCGTCTAAAAATATGGTTATAGACCACGCGTTTCACCATCCACGTTGTCTATGTCATAATAGACCCCTTTAGTAATAATGTGCGTGGTCTATGACATGTGGTCTATGAGCAAAATTCTTGTAGTGAAAATATCAAAATCTATATTTACAAATCTATGAGCAAAATTCTTGTTCAATATTATCAAAATTGAAGAGGATAATTGTAACAGCCCACTATTCCAAAGGACGGATTACCAGGGACTATTACTTGGAATGAAAATTAAGAAGTGTAAAAGATAATTAGATATCGAATTGTGAGACATATATCAAGAAAACTTCTAGAACTTCAAAGCATTTGAGATTAAGCACACATAATTTACATACGAGACTAGACCATCAGATCTTTAACAAAAGGGTTCAACTGATCTGAAAGTAATTAGTTCTCTGCTCGAATTATAACTTAGTGTTCTTGCAGCGAAAAACATGTGAAGTACACATATGATGATGTGCACTCAAGGTATTAACTTTCAGCGACAAAAGATTCATACTGCTCAACACTGCTCCATCGCATCACCAGCTCAACCTGCACATTTAAAAACAAACATGCAGGGCTGAGTACAAAGACTCAGTGGACTTATGCCAAAACATTTATCATAACTTTGAATTACATTGCCCATCAAGAATATCGAGGTTTTATTTGAAATGCTCGTGCTTACTAAACATTTTCATCATTTTCCATAAACTTTGTCGGCCGGACATATTTACATCTGTATGATCCATATCCCATCTCATCTTGCGTCGTAAAAGTAGACCTCCTTCCACGGACGCCGTGATCAAGTGAGCAAATCTTTCACACACAATCACCGTAATTGGCTGAACAAACCTTTCAAGAAGTCGATTACCTTAGTGTACACGTTAATCCTTGCTAGAAATTCTCCCTCTAGCATAAGATCCGAATTCGATTAAACTTACGTTGACGAACCAACACTGATAGGATCCATACATAAAATATAAACATTTTGGGCAGGTAATTAAATAATAGCATTTCATCATCATTTCTCAAAAGAAAGCATCATAAATAAAACATTTGTCATTTCATTTTATCCTTGAGGAGAAAAAGCTCACCTGATATATTCTCCTTCTCAAAACGAGTTTCTTTCCTTTACTTTCGTTGCTTACCTTCGTACTCCACCTTTACGTAAGAAACTAATTTAGTACGTCGGTCGTATTTTCACTGAAAGTTCTAACTTATAACTTCTCGTTTTTAACTGATACGAAACATTGCTTCAGACCTCATACTAATAAATTAGGTCAATCGTTGAACTCATATTAGCTATTTTTCGATAAAATGGTTTCAATTATGAAATCGATTCCAATCACATTCCCATAAGTCTCGATTTTTCACAATAACAATTAATCATGTCCAAATATTCATATATATATGAACTAACTTAAGCATAACACTTTATATTTCAAAACCTTACGTCACTTAACAAAACGTTTCGACGTAAAAATATTATACCTCGTTTTAAAAATCATATAAATTCATAGTATGTCTTAAACATATTTTTGGGACTTAATATGTGATCACATCAATTAAAATAAATTTGAAACTCATACTTCCCAACCTTAATATTTTCGGCCCCTTTGAAAATATTTTCAAAACTTATCCATAAATTCATATAAATTCACATAACATACTATATTAACATAGGATCAATAATATCAAATAACATTAGACATAGAAAAATTTGACATCATAACTCTTCACTTTATAGTTCTCGAAAATTTTGAAAATTAAATAAACAAATTTCAAAAATTCTAATTAATTCATACAACACATTATTATCATCATACATCGATAATATGCCATAATATCCTTCATACACAAATCATACATCAATATATCATTCCTTATAGTTTTCGAAAATTTTATGAAATAATATACAATATTTTTCAAAAATTATGAATTAATTCATATATGCTTAAACAATACTAACTATCATCAATCCATGCTCAAAACAACAATCAAAATTCATTTCCATCAACATATAATTTTCGAAAAATAAGAAAGATTAAACATGCTCAACTTTGCACTAAATTCATAATACATGCTTATAAACATCATATAAACATATTTAATTAACAACTTAAACATTTAACAAAATTTTTCAAATTTCACATAAAATAACAAAAGCATATAACTTAAAATTTCATGGATGGATTTCTAATATTTTTGCATATATAAGAAGCTTGTACAATTTCTAACCTTTTAATCGGAATCGATCGTCGACGAAACGTTTTTCTAACTTAGATTTGAAGAAAAATTGAAGAACTCTCTTCCCTTTTTTTTTCTCTCAACCTCACGGCACTTTTGGAAATGAGAAAGGAGTGATTTTTTATTTTTTTGATGATATATACATTAATTTCACCTTTAGCAAAATATCTAATTTAAAAGTCAACAATTTACACTACTTTATCTCCTAAAATACTATACCTTCACTAGGAAACAAAATAATACATTATCATCATTTATTAATTATTTCATCTCATCACTAAATTTAATACATTTCATTATCAAACCTATCATTATCAACAAAAGATGACAAAAAATTCTTCTTTAACCCAATTTGTCAAAGTTTCCGGCCCTTATCCTTAGATCATACTCCTCACTTTATTTTTTTTATGATTCACCTTATCTCTACATTAATAACATCTCAACATCATAATAATTATACATAACTATCATAAGAGATGAAATTTTTTCTCTTTCACACTATACTTAAAATTTTCGCCCACTATGATAAAAATATGTTACATATCTTATTTTTTTCCATTAAAATACAATGTGACATAATATATGTCTTAGATGATAGAATAAATCATAAGAAAAATAATTAAGAATAATTCTATGTCCTAAAATGGAATTTTCGAACTATAGTTAGAAAATAAGAATAAATTATCAAATCTTTCTTCCTTTAATAACTAAAATTATTTTAATGAAGGATTATATAAAAATAATGCTCTTGTTTCATAAAATAATCATAGGACTTTAAATATTGTAATTCTTTAAACGTTATACTAAGTTTTCGAATCATCTCAAAAACGTTGATAATCGAATCGTCTAAAACACGTTGACATTCGAATCGTCTCAAAACTTTGATAAAAAGGTCTTAGTCCTCTTATTCGTTCTTCATTAATAAGGAATTAAATTCTAAGCTTCGTCGCTTAAAAAATAACGTAAGACTAACTATTGAAATTTAATCGACGTTAGAATAATGCTCTCGAAGGAATAATATATACATTCCTTAATTCACTAATCGTTTATGATTATAATATGAAAATCCTCGTATTATGGATAATCGAAATTGAGCTTCGATAAATTACTACTTCAATTATCGAAACAAAACCCTAATTTACGACTTATATTATCGTAATTTAGTTTTAAAACCTTGATATTACAATAACGATTCATGCATCTACTTTGACCACTCAGTCAATTGTAACAACACCAATCTATAGATGTACTTATGACTGCACAATAATATAATATGACAAAACTTGGGTGAGCTCTACCCATCGTGAGCTCACCCTTATTTTTGTTAAAATAATTATATTAATTATGATAAGTAAGAATAATTAAATTATAATTAAATTTATTAATTTTAATTATAATTTATTATTTAAAATTAGATTTATTAATTCATAATTATGATTTATTAAGTCATAATTAAGGTTTATTGATTTATAATTAGTATTTATTAATTCATAATTAGGGTTTATTAATTCATAATTAGGGTTTATTAATTCATAATTAGAGTTTATTCATTCAAATTTAGGGTTTATTAATTCATAATTAGAGTTTATTATTCAAAATTAGGGTTTATTAATTCAAAATATGATTTGTTAATCCAAAATTAGGGTTTATTAATTTCAATTAGGGTTTATTAATTCAAAATTAGGGTTTATTAATTCACAATTAAGATTTATTAATTCATAATTATGATTTATAATTTATTATTTTACAATTAAGGTTTATTAAAGTAATTACTTTTAATTAAAATTAATTTAATAATAATTAATTAATTTATTTATTTATTAATTAGGATGGTCTCACTGTACACGCGCACAGGAGACCACGCCATATAATATTGGTCTTTTTAGCTATCTGTAGCTGTTTTTAATGTCTAAATGTTATCCTTATTTCAAAAGTTAGATTAGAACTTGTTGTGACTTTTGAGGGTGGTAAGTCACCTAATTGAGCCCATATTTCTTGACTTTTCGTAATGTGAAAAGAAATATAAAGGAAGATGTCACATTTAAGAATCACTTCAATCTTTAAATAATTTTTAACATACCTAATTTTATTATTAAATTTGAGGTTCAAGATGTACCATAAGTACTTAGTTTGACTCCCTTCACCCTCGAGTTAAGTTGTAAATTATTGTTCGTCTTTCTACCTATTATTTTAACCAATTCATGAAGATTGAAATTCAAAATTTGTTAACCAGTGAATCCTAATTTTAATGTACATATTTGCGCTATATATGTATCAATGTTTTGATATAGTTTGCATGACATTACTAATGTAGATATCATGTATTAATGAAGTAAGACATGATATTACCGTAATATTAAGAAGTGAAATGTAAGATATAATATAATAAGTATGACAGGTGCATCGTAGAAATGTATTTTATTTTTATTTAGTTAAAAAAAGTTGCTTTGGAATTAACAATAAAAATCGCAATGATATTCTGAGTAATTAACTTTAAAACAAGACGTGACGTTTTATAAGTTTCACAAATTACCGGGCCGATCCTGATAAATAATGGGTCCTGAACGAAACAACAAAAATGAACATTTTTTCTATTATGGAGATGCAATTGAATATATCTAAAAAGATGCACAATATTTCATTTATAAAAGAATTATTTTTTTTACAAAATTTGGGCCTCTAAAAGTTTGTAACAAAATTTTGGGACATTTTTTGAAGGAATATTTATATTAATATAAAAGGATATATAAAATTTTGGGCCCCTAAAATGATGGACCCTGGACGGTCGCCCATGCTCGTCCGCCCTCGTGACTACAATGACCATATGTGTGAACTATAAACTTTCCATTTCTGAAATAACTTATTTCTAATCATAGTCTAATTCGACAAGAATTTTAATTATGAGAGAATTTTCTATATATATAATTTGAATGATCGATGTACTTATATAACCCCTTTAAAAAAACTATTCCGAATGTACATAATTTATCTCTAATGATCAATTATAACCTAACACCTAATCAAACAATAAGCACATACATAGATGATTTATTAGCTGAACTAATATTATTACAATTATTGCAGCTTTAATTAGGGTTTGTTGACTACGGAACGGTACCTGCTAAAATCTAGATTCTAAGAAAAATTTCAATTATGACAGGCAATAAATTAGTCATTAGTAATTGGAAAGCTTCATTTATATATTCATACATGTCACAAACTTGATTTTAAAAATTGATTTTACTATTGATTCTCCTCCAAAACTTATGTAATAATACCAATTAATTATCTAATCCCATTTAAAATTTATTAAATATCTAAATAGTTAAATATTAGTTGTTTCAATAATAAATTCGATGGAAAATCACTTTATGAGATTTCATAATTTCAAAACCTAAATCTAAATCCATTCACAACCAAAATAAGTTAATAAATAAAACACTTGAATCCCAATTGGTGGAGTATTATTAGAAATCAATGTGGGAAAAGATAATTTATTCGGCCAAAGTTATTTATCTGTTCAAATTAAATTAAATAAACTATTCGAAAATATAATATCAATCACTATACCAATTATTAAAAGTGAAAATTTGGTTGAGATTTGAAGTATGGAAATATCATTATATATAGGTTCTAATTTGGCTAAGTTTCATTAAGAAATCAATGTGGGATTGGAGAGTGATTAGAATGCATAAAATAGAGATTTTAGAAAAATAAGAAAGAAAAATTAAGAAAAATTCACATAGGATTGAAGATCAATGTAGTGACTCCAATATGTAATAGAATATATAATAAATAGATAAGGTGGTATTAAATGGATAGTTTAAAATTTAAAAAATATAACTATTTATTTGGCCATCTAATTAATTAATTAGCCAAATTAAATTAGTTGTGTGAAATATATAACTATTTATTTGGCCATCTAACTAATTAATTAGCCAAATAAATTAGTGGTGAAAAATAATTGTAGGAAAAAATATACATCTATTCTAAGTATATATATATATATATATATCTATATATATAGTTGTTCAATTGGTGGAGTATGATTAGAAATCAATGTGGGATAAAATATTTTAGTATGATTAGAATTATAATTTAAAAGACATTAAATAGAGAATTTAGATAAATAAGAATGAAGGAATATAATGATGCCACATAAGATATGAGGATGATGTGGCATCAAGTTTCACTAATCCTATTATATATTGATTATTAATTGGGGTTTGTTGACTACAGAACGGTACCTGCTAAAATCTAGATTCTAAGAAAAATTTCAATTATGACATGCAATAAATTAGTCATTAGTAATTGGAAAGCTTCATTTATGAACATATTAAATTCTAGTAAACATTTACTACTAGATTTGAACACAGATACAAATTGTATCGAACAATAGGTAGAACTATACATTGTTGACATTGATAATAAATTGAAATAAATATAAGTCACTGCATAAGAGATACTATTAATTTTCGTACATGTAGATTTATGGTACTTATTTGGTTGTCTCACAATGTTGGTTCTCGTGATGTTTAAATAAATAAATAAAAGAAACTCTTATTCTATCAAGAATTTTACTTCGCTTTCTCAGAATTAATTTTGTTAGCATAATACACAGTTTCAGATGAAGTACTACTGCGTGTTTTTTTTTTCCTTTTCTTTTCTATCTTAAGACAACTTTCAAGATCTTCAATTTATAAGTATACTCAAACTACGAAGGGTTTCGTTATTCTCATGGGAAATCATTTTTTTCTCCTAACAGCCTTACCCCTCTATGGAGTTATATTTAGAGAAAATATTACTCCTACTATCTTTACAAAGGTACAAGTATATCAGCCCTTAGATGGATCTTGACTTTTCGGTTGGATCATTATGCAATACATTTGATGCTGCAACTTTATGCTATGAATCACAATCAAGGTTGATGACATGTGAAAAATCTTTTTGACTCAATTATTGGAGACCACACCTTTACACATATCATCATCCTTAAATGGGGATGCGGTGCATAGGGCTTCAACATCCAACTTATCATCATCACGCCCTTTATTCGGTACAATAAGATATTACACTTTCAGATTCTAGAATTATAAGTATTCCACTATATAGACTCTAGACTAATAAAGCATCCCTCTTGACTGAATGTTGAATGAAATGTTGCACAGCAAGCTCGATAACAATTTGCTACTTCAGTGATAGACTTTATGCTCTATGAATTGCAATTGGTTGATGGAGTCATCAACCCTCCCTCTATTTACAGAGTTCGAAAGCCTTGATGGTCAAAACTCTGCACATTGAGATCACCTCAATCGACTCCAGAGGAAGCAGTTTCTTACTGCTAAAAATTAACATCCCACTAGTTTTTATTGGTTAACAAGGTTAAATTTTCTAGCTCTAATCTTGGTCTACACTTCAGCAACAACCATCCATGTGATGCCTGGCGCATAAGTACCGAGTGCTCATCAGTGCGAAGAAGCATGTTTAAGGAGCGGCTCCTATTAAGACTTCAAAGCGGAGGGGTACATGAATGAACTGAAACACACCGGAATGAGAGAGATTCCGGGAATATACAAATATGGGACTGCACGTTCGATGAAAACTTAAAGGATTTGATATGTGCTACTCATATCAATAAGATGCATCTTCTTTTCGGAAGTCCATCTCATAGAAATTCTAAAGTTAAACGTGCTTAGCTTGGAACAATTGTGGGATGAGTGATCTCCTACAAAAGTTTTCAAAAATATATGAGTGAGGACAAAATACACCGAAAAGATTCGTGACGGTGCATGGGATTAGCGTCAATCCGAAGCCGGATCGTTATAATCCACATTAATCTTGAGAATAAAAACGTAACAATACATTATTAAGAGACATGTATAAAAAGACAAAACAAATAGTTTAGAGTGAACCCAACTCTATTTTAGAGTCATCTCGACTCTAACACGTATCTACTAAATAGTCACTTTTTTAATTCCATGAAAACCAAAACTTCTAAATCTGTTGTAATACATATGCCACATACTACTTTTTTTTGTTTACTAGGTTTTAGGCCTTTCGGTCTATGAAAATAGGCTGATAGTTGATTCTTGATTAGTCCGGCCCATTATAGCCATGGTAAAAAACTTGGGAGATAAACCAATAGTATTGTTTCAGATTATGATTATTTTCAACAAAAAACATTTGGGCTTAGTTAATAAACTAACAGTGACATTATTTTAGCTTATCAAATTTTCTGAAATCAAATAATCTCTCTGTCCGACCCAAATAAAATCCAAATCGGGCTGATAAAAAGAAACTAATCGGGCCCAGTCATTGGAGAGAATTGGGCCCTTAAATTGAATTGGGTTTGGTATTAGAGGTTTATGCGAGCCGAGGTTCGGGCTTTTCAAACCTTTAATTAAGTAAGTAAGAAAATATAAATGGGTCATAACGTTAAAAGTTTCTACAAAATTGCCTAATTAAATAACTCAAGATATTATTTTCCAAACTTATGATAATTTTCTCAATATTAGTAATATGAAAATTTGAACTCTCAACGTCAGGAATGAAATGTTGAGTTTAAAATTTGGTAATGCTTTTAGATCATACTATCTAAAACGCTTAAAGTAGTGGTTGTAGATTTGTAGTGGCTAATGAATAGTAATATGATTGAAGTGCGTATAACTAATTTCTTATTTCTTGAAGTGTGTATAACTAATTTCTTATTTCTTTTGTAATATTATGAAAATATCATCTTATCAATGTATTTCATTTTTCTACGCGATTATAAAGAAAAGACAGCCAATAATAATACTAAGTAATATAACCAATTTCATTTCACGTGCCACTCATGACTACTTTATGTGGTTCCTAAAAGACAAAAAATTCATGTGATATCACAAGCCTTGTTCATTAAGTAGATATAGTGACAATAACGAAATAAACCAATTTCTGTTGATGGAATTTATGCCCTAATCCCACATGACTTGTTGATTTTTTTTGGCAACGGATAATGTGTTTGTGATCTATATCAGATACATGTTTCCATATCAAAGAATATTATTTTTCTTGAGTTGCCATATCAAAGAATATTATTATAACAATTCGATATCATTCATGCCATTTCATGTGATACAATGCATGCAATCACATGCAAGTTTCTTTTTGTTAGGCTAGCAATTATAGGTTTAGTTATACTTTGGGTATAATTACAAAAACAAAAACTTAGGTAGGGTACACCCTATTTAAGGTCGGGTCTTCTCACGGGTCGATATTGTTTAGATTCGCTTGACCCAACCCAACCTATAAATGTGACATTATATCATTTGTTGTGAATAAATATATCGCTTACAATTTAACAACCTAAGCCTAAGCCTACCAAACTCAATTGAAGCGCTCGCTTGTATCACTTATAGTGAATATATGTATCACTTGCTCTGAATAAATATATAAGTTATCGTGAATAAACGGATCATTATATCACTTACAGTGAATACATATATCACTATTCTGAATAAACGTATCATTTATTTTGGATAAATGTATCATTTATGAATTAGCACAACATTAACGGATCATGGTTCCACTGATCGATCCGCTGAGAGGACCCGTCCTTAGGTAAGGACGATCTTCTGAGTGTCCCCTATTGCAAATGCCGTTCGGGTATCTCCTAATATATATAGAATTACCAAATAAAAACTTTTCCATCGTAGGAATTAAGAAGCAATCTGAACTTTGATCTTATATAGCCTAAAATTATGGTAAATAGATACATTATCATGATCTATAGAATCTATTATTATAAAGATGAAGCAATATAACATATTAAATGCATTATTGTGAAAGTGAATAAAAATCAATCTAACCATCTACTTAGTCAAGGGTTTAGTATGAACTAAATTAGTTCTTAATTCTTAAATTATACATAATTCTAAGTTTTGTATCTAGTTATCAAATGGGCTTTCCGAGGGCGTTAGTTGAATGGTGAAGGAGCTAATCTACAATTATTACTATAAAAAATAAATATTTAGAAAATTGTACACGTCTCTATATTTTTAAAAACACATACTATGTCAAATAATATCTCCATTTTTTTTCCTTTGACCATGTTCTTCTTGTCTTCAACAAATACAAATTTCATGAAATCCGAAACCAGGGGAATGGCCCACAATATAGTCTTAAAAACGCCATGTACAATGTAAGAGAGAGTACAGAGAGTAGAGAGTTTCCCTACAATTTCAAAATTCAATCAATTTCTCTCATTACGTTCTAATACTAGCTTCATATTTGTTTATCAATCAATTTTTTTAACTAGTTGTTATTAGTTATGGAGTTGGCGTTATATAATAATCAAATTTCGTTTGTTATCTACTTCCTATTTTCCCCATTTTTTTTCCTAAAAATCTTTAGTACGAGTTTTAATAAACGTTATTGAATGTATTGTGAGTTGAGAATCTCATATCAATATGAGATTAAATTAATTAGTAGTGGAACATGAATGATAAAATGTATAAATAAGTGGTATTATTGAGGACAAGAAAGATGGATAGTTGTAGGCCATGAGTGATAAAATGTGTAAATAAATGGTATTGTTGAGGATAATAAGTAGATAGTATTTATGAGATAATTTCCATAAATGAAACAGAAAGAAATTTGTGGGATTTACCAAAAAGAAAAAGTAAGAAGGAAATTAAGGGACGAAAGGAATATAATATACTATTAATAAAATCAAGTATATCTACATTCTATTTCACGGGTTTAGCTCGATTGGTTAAGAATGATTATATTTGAGACAAATATATCTACATTCCATATGGCATCCCCAACTTATTTTATTCTAATTATCTAAATTGTCCATTTTAAACTTATTCAACCACTACAATAGAATCAAACAAGCAATTCACGATTTATTTAAAACGTATATAAATATGGTAAATTGTCCAATCAACAAAGAAATCCAATATATATTCAAGCTATCCATATTATCATAAGAAATTGAAGGAAATTTTGAAATACATAATCAATCAAGAAATTGTGATTTATATAAAATGTATATAAATGTGATAATATCCAATCAACAATGAAATTCAAGCCTATTATAGATAAATATCCAATCAAGAAATTGTGATTTATATACAACATGATAATATCCCATCAACAATGAAATATGATCTAATATCCAATCAATCTATCTTCTAGTTGTCTATGGTGGAATATATAATCAATCAATAAATTGTGATTTATATAAATATGATAATATCCAATCAACAATGAAATTTTGAAACATATAATCAATCAAGCAATTGTGATTTATATGCCAATGTCTATCCAATCAATCTATATTATCACACGAAATTCAAGCAAATTTCGATTTTTTTAATTAATACAATCGAGTTAGATTGTTTATCATTTACATATTGTTTGTAGTTATAAATAGAGGGCTTCAAAGAATTACCTTCGCTCCAAACAAGAGATAAATGACGCAAAGAATTTACATGGTTCGATCAAATGAACTATGTCCACGGAGGGTGAGGTGAAAGTTTATTAGATCGTGGAAGGAGATAATCGGAATCGATCGAAAACAAGAAAGGAATACAATACACAATATCTCTCTCTATCTCCTTAACTTCTCTCTCTAATAACTGTCACAAGGCGAAAGCATTGTTCTCGGTCTGTTCACAGTGCGTGTTATTTTTAATCACATATCTACTAATCTATTAACTAACTAGGTTCCATAATTATCACCGTAGAAATTAAAACGGCGACAAAGAATTATTGTGATTAATCCACGTGTACATACATACTTCACTACACTGCAACCAATTTCTATGAGATGGAGTATCAGTTGTTTTCAGCGCCAACATTAGCTCCCTTCAGCCAGACGCCATTATCAACAGCCAGATGTCATATGCCAGCAGCTAGATGCCATATGTCAGATGCCAGCAGCCAGATGCTTTCAGTATTAATATTTGTAGTCAAAAACTCACAAATCTCCACCTTAACTACAAACCATCTAACAAAATTATTTTCAAGCTTCCCTTCAATACACAGCCCCACTACAGGGCTCCAAGCCAAAAACTCACTGCGAAAGTACATTCACAAGCTTGAGATAGTGCTCAAATTTCCTGCTGGCAGTGCCTTAGTAAGCATATCTGTTGTATTCTCAGCAGTAGAAACTTTCACCACATTCACATCCCCCTTGTTAACAACATCCTTGACAAAATGATGACGAACATCAATGTGTTTTAACCTCTTATGAAAACCTGATGTTTAACAAGATATATAGCACTCTGATTATCACAGTTTACTTCCACAACATCCTGGTTAATCCTAAACTCTGAAATTATCCCTCTTAGCCACAATGCTTCTTTCACAACTTTAGTAAGCACCATGTATTCGCTTTCCATGGTCGATGAGCTACCACATTGAAACATAGACCTCCAACCGATAGCGACAACAGAGTGTAAAAATATAAACTATTTACGACTTTCTTGTGTCTATGTTTGCAGCATAGTCAGAATCAATATAGTCCTTTAATGGATTTCTTTCAAACTAATAATCTTTCTTAAACATTATCCCAATATCCTTAGCTCATTTCATGTACCTGGATATCCATTTCAAAGCTTCCCAATGCTACTTGTCTGGGTCTGTATTTAAGTACAACACTATTTGCATGAGATAAATCACCTTGTGCAAATTATGGTGTACATGATACTTCCTATGGCATTGACATAAAGTATCTTGCACATCTCATCTCTCTCAACATCACCTTAGGCTTATGTCCCTTTGAAAGTTTGAAATGCTGCCCCAAAAGAATGGAAACACTTCTGGCTTCGTGCATATTAAACTTCTTCAACACTTTTAGAATGTAATCATTTTGAACTAACCACAATAAACCCTTTTTCCTCTCTCTAATGATGTCCATGCCTAAAATCCTTCTAGCATATCCCCAAACCTTCATCTCGAATCTGTCTTGCAACTTGGATTTTGATTTTTCAATCTCACTACGACTTTTGCTTACAATAAGCATGTCATCGACATATAATAACATATAAGATACATCAGATTCTTCTGACTTCTTCATGTAAACACAACTATCATATTTTGACTTAGAGTAACCAACCGTCTTCATATATTCATCAAACTTTAGATACCACTATCTCGAGCTTTGCCTCAAACCGTACAGAGACTTCTTGAGCAAACAAACTTTTTTCTCATTTTTCTGGAAGAACAAAAATCCCTTGGGTTGATGCATATATATGGTTTCTTCCAAATCTCCATGTAGAAAGCTGTTTTAACATCTAGTCATTCAAACTCCATCTCCTGCTGAGCAACCAAAGCCAACAAAATTCTGATCGAACAATGCTTTACCACTGGTGAAAATACTTCAATGAAGTCTATTCCATCTCTTTGAGTAAACCCTCTTGCTACCACTTTAGCCTTAAACCGATATGTTCTCATTTTTCATTATTTCTACTTTTTCTTGAATATCCATTTGCAACTCACAAGTTTCTTATGAATTGGATTCTCAACCAGATTCCATGTTTAATTTTTGTTAAGTGAATCTAGCTCTTCTCTCATAGTTAAGATCCATTCATTCTTCTCTAAACTGCTCACTTCTTCGGAATGGTTCTTCGGTTCATGGTATTCATCCTCATCAGCTATACACAAAGTATAATGAATCATATCAGCTTCACCAAATCTTGCTGGTGGTTTTATGACTCTTCGTTTCCTATCCCTTGCAGCTGGTAATCTTCCAGATATCATCAGCAATTGCCTCTGAATCTTGAGTAACTTGAAGTTCATTATCTTGAATATCTTCAACAGACTCCACCTCGATCTTGGCACCATCAGACAATTTTCTCTATGAAATATCCAAATTATCCGAACCATGGAGGAATGACATATTCTTTTCATTAAATACTACATCTCTGTTGATAACAATTTTGATGTTACCCGGTTCCATACACTATAATCTATAACCATTCACTTCTTTCTGATATTCAAGCATCACACACCTGAGAGCCATTGGTTCAAGTTTATCTTGTTTGATGTGAGCATAGGCCTTGCATCCAAACACCTTTATATAAGAGTAACTACTCACTGAACCAGACCATCTTTCATCTGGCGCCTTGAATGCTACAGCAGATGAAAGACATTTGTTAATCAGATAAGCTGCGTTGGTGGCAGCTTCTCCCCAGAATTTCTTTGATAAACCTGACTCAAACAACATGCACCTCACTATTTCAAGTATGGTTCTATTCATCATCTCAGCAACACCATCTTGCTGAGGTGTTGCTGGGATAGTTCTATGCCTTTTAATCTCTTTCTCTCTGCAGTATCTTTGAAAGCTCTCCGAGAGAAATTCTAAGCCATTGTCTATCCTTAAACATTTTAGAGTCAAGCCTTTTTCTAACTCCACCTCACTGCACCAATCCTTAAATCTATCAAAGGCATGGTTCTTGTTCTTCATAATGTATACCCTCAACTTTCTTGAATAATCATCAATAATGGATAAGAAATATCTCCCTCCACCCGTAGTTTCAATCTTTGATAGCTCTCATAGATCTAAATGTGCATAGTCCAGAGGTGCCTTTGATGTGTGTTTCCCTACACTGAAAAAGTTTTTTTACTCTTTCCAAGAATACACTGCTCACGGTTTTTAATCCTCACATAATCTACATTTTCAAGAATTCATTGCTTAACACAGACCATTCTAACCAACATAACTCAATTCTCTTGTGCCAAAGAAGAACATCATCTTTGTTAACAACATTAGAATTTCCAATCACGGTTTCAACAACAAGATGATATAAACTATTTCTCCTCACTTATCTTAAAACAACAATAGAATTCTTTAATAGATATATGTATCCATGTTTTGATTGAAAACTGTATCCTTTAGCCTCTAGTATACCAAGAACGTCAAGTTTCTTTTTAATTATGGGATGTATCTGACTTCAAAAAGATTTTTCATAGAATTATCATACAATCTTAATTTAACATTACCTATGTTTTTCACCTTGCATACCTAGGTGTTTCTTAGTAAAACTAAACCAAGTTCTTGTTGATTTAGATCTTAAACCAATCCTAAGGAAACATATGAAAACTACATCCTGAATCCATTATCCATATATTTTCCATGTGTTTATCCACCACATTAAGCATTTCAGCATCTCCAAGCTCTTCTACACAATCTACAGTGTTGGATTGCTCTTTCTTAAATTGCTTCATTTTCCAAGAATAACAATCATTCTTGAGGTGTCCGGGTTTCTTACAGTAATGGTATTTTCTTGTTTCTTTCTGTTCAGTATTTTTTCCCTTTCATTGTCCAAATTTTTTGGTCAATAGACCCTTCTTTTTTCTTTTTTCAGTCTTGAAATTCTTGACATTTAAGCATTCACCAAATGTGTCTGGTCTTGCTTCATTAATTTTATGCAACTCTTTTACTTTTAACGTAGATTCTATTTCATCCAGAGATATTTTATTCTCCATTCCAAACAACATGTCATCTTTCAAGTATTCAAAAGATTTAGGGAGAGCATTTAGGAGAATGATGGTTTTATCTTCATCTTCAATCTTCACATCTATATTCTCCAAAGAATCTTCCAACTGTTCTCCTATTTTCCGTTCTTCTATAAACTTATATGCATACAACCACTGCTTCATGTACAATCTGTTGGCAAATGATTTTGTCATGAATGCTCCAGCTTCATCCATTCACCCACTGCGGTGGTTTTCTTTTAAACCTCCCTCAATACTTTGTCACTTAGACACAGTATAATTGCACTATGCGTCTTCTCTATGATCTCTCATTCTTCTCTTCTGGAACGATCGATGTAAAACCTTTATCTCCCTTGGGTGCATCTGTCAATCCTTGCTGTACAAACAAAGCTTTCATCTTGATTCACCAAAGATCGAAATCATTCTTGCCAGAGAACTTCTCTGTTTTAAATCTTGTTGAAGACATCGTGGAATCTCTTCCCATAGATGGCACCAATTGTTGAGAATCTTGACACAATAAAAAAGTAACTTCTTTCCAAACAAGAAAGAAACGACACAAAAAATTTATGTGGTTCGATGAAATGATCTACATCCACAAGGGTGAGTTGAAAGTTTATTATATCATCAGAGAATATAACATGAATCGATCAAAAACAAGAAATGAATACAATACACAATATTTCTCTATTTCTTAACTTCTCTCTCTAATAATTGTCATAAGACGAAAGAATTATTCTCAGTCTGTTATCAGTACGTGTTGTTCTTAATCACATATCTACTAGTCTATTTAACTAAGTAGATCCCACAATCATCACCGTGAAAATTAAGACGGTAATAAAGAATGACTGTGATTAATCCACGTGTACAAACATATGCCACTGCTAGAGGTGGCAAAGTAGCGGGCCGGGCCGGCCCGACCCCGGGCTCGTCGGACTTTTAAATTTTTCGGGCCGGGCCGGAAATTTTTCGGGCCTAAAAATATGAAGCCCAAACCAACCCCGGGCCAACCCCGGACGGGCTTTCGGGCGGGCGGGCTTTTTTTAGATAATTTTTTAAATTTTTTTTAATATATAAAATTAATATTTTAAATTTTAAAAATAATTATTTAATTAAGATCTCATAACTCCTTAACTTAAATAAAGAATCAGTGATGAGAATATTTTGAGCTTACTTATTCTTATGATAATGCTTCTTGTATATCTTGACTTATTTATGTATTCATGCGATGATATTGTAATGCAGTATGATTTTAATTCTTTAATTTAAGGAGAAAAAATTAGTAATTACAAATCAAAGATAAATGATATTATTAAACGTCAATCCGACTTATACTCATAAAATAATAGAATAAAATAAATTAATTATACTGTATATATTTAAGATCAATGATTCAAAATAGATTTTACATACTATAAGATCATTAATCATCAATGTATATATTTTTGGAGATCATTTCTCTTAGGAATTATTTTTGAATGATTTATGAGGTTATTATATTTTTCAGAATTTATTTTCCTGACCAGTATGTGAATTAGTAAGAAAATTGTTACTATAAAAAATAAATAATTATATAAAATATAATTAATATTATTTAAAAAATATAGATATGTATATTAAATAATATTATAAATATATATATTTAATAAAAATCGGTGGACTTTTAGCCCAAACCCGGCTTTTTGACCCAAAGCCCAGAGGCGAGGTTTTTTCGGCGGTTTTTAGGCCGGTTTTTCGGACCTTTAATTTTGAAGCCCAAACTGCCCAAACCCGGGTACCCGGGCGGCTTTTCGGGTTGGGCTTATTTTGCCGGCTCTAGCCACTGCAACCAACCCCTATGAGGTGGATGATCGGCTACTTTCAGAGCCAGCATTAACTCCCTTCAGCCAGACGCCATAATCAGTAGCCAGATGCCAAATGTCATATGCCAGCAGCCATATGTAGATGTCATATGCCAATAGTGATATGCCAGCAACCAGATGCTTTCAGTATTAGTATTTGTAATCACAAACACTCACAAATATGAAATTGGGTTCTTCCATTTACTTATATTATCTATAACATTAATCTAATAGTTAAAACAAATGAAAAAAAGATGTTTTTTTGGTGGCTTGTTGTTTACTGAAGGAGAATTGAAAAGTCCGAAGATAGTTGTGAAGATTAATTAATTTTTTCTATGAAATAATATTCTATTGATATAAAGGGGATATAAAATATTTTAGGGCCCTTAAAATGAAGGGTTTGGGAGGCTGAGTCATTGAATAAATTCATTTATAAGGAAATATCTATATAGATATAAGGGAATATAATTTTTTTTGAATCCCTTAAGTTTATAAGCCTTAGACAGTCGCCTATGCTCGTCCGACCTTAGAAAAGACTCTATGTCTCTATCATTTGTGCATGGATCGGAGTAATGATGCCATACAAGAAAAATATGTGATATATAATGACAATAAATTTATTATAGAAATTAACAAATCATAATTCCTGAATTAATCGCTTGATTTCTATCTTAAAAAAAGAACTTTAACAATGGGAAAACACGGTTAATAGTTTCAAAATCAATTATGGATGAAGTTACATCAGCCCATATGGAAACGAATAATCGCACCATAAAATGACTTTTGAAAATTATAATAATGAAATTAAATTATCGATCGCGAGCGTGGTTTATTATTATTATTATTATTATTATTATTATTATTATTATTATTAGTAGTAGTAGTAGTAGTAGGATGAATTGTAAATATTTTACGTGCAACGGTGTTTTAAGCTAAAACTCAATATATGGAAATATTCATATCTATGGTGGTGGAATATTCATATCAGTGTTGATAAACCATCATCGTCAGTGGGAAAAACATGTCCATCGTCAAAATCCAGGACGACGGATGCAAAAAGGATGGTTAAGAAAAGTAAGGCTGACTACACGAGTTTGGGGGTATTACCTGATCCGACCCGACCCGAACCGAACCCAATCGATATTGGATACTTATTTACTGAGAAATACGGTAAACGAGTACGGACCGAGATTGAAATATTATAGAATTCAGGCATCAGATATACTCGTTAGATTATCGGGTGTATTCGAATACCTATTTTAATATTTTTAATATATTTTTGATAATTTAATTTATAATTCACTAAATTAAGTTCTCTTCTCTCCCTCATCTCTCTCATATGACATTTCTTGTTTCATTTCTCTCGCAAATCAACGGTAGAATCTTAGATCCCCAATTGTGCTCATATGCTCAAATTGTGGTTTTTCCGACGAAATCAACCGCCACCCATTTTAATCTTTTAATATATTGTTGATATTTTAATTTTAATTAGTACTCATCCCTCCATCCCAACCAACATGACTCATTTTTTTCGACGCGGTTATTTAAGTGGTAGTGTTTTCGTATAAAATAGTTTGGGTCACTTGTTAACTAATGCTTATTTATAATACAAAAAAACACCTTTATCATATCTTAATCATTTAATCACTTATTCTTTTCCATATCTTAATAATTTAATCACTTGATTACTTAATTTCCTAAATTCAAACAGCTCGTTATCATGTTTTTTTTTTTTTCTCATGTAGATTAAATTGCTCACTGCATACACATAAGCTACATAAAAGAAATTAAAAACTTAAATTCAAATAGATTTAAGAGTGCGTTAAAAAATTGAAATTTGAAATTCAATTAATATGGAAATTGAGGGGTCCAATCCGTGCCAAACATTTCCCACTAAACTTCATTACAACTTCCCACTAAACTACTCCTATTTATACAATTGCATTTCTCATTTAAACTTACAAAAAATTTCTTCTCATTCACAATATCGGTAAGAAAGAAAGACTTAATAACATAAAAAAGAAACTAAATAATCTAGTTTATACTTGAAAGTTGCAAGGATGGAAAACCATGCAGAGACAAAATGTCGAAAGTTTTCATGAAGTTCTCCAACTCAAAAAGATACATTAGTTGTCTATGGGTTGTAGCAAAGAAAACAACAATCTCTTGGTCAAGTTATCCACTTCGAAAGTGGTAAGGTAAACCGCATTGATAAGAAGATAGTACAAATCAACATAGAATTAATTGTAAGTTTGAAGCTTTACAAAAAAGAACAATCAGAAAACAGTTGGAATCAAGCAAAGTAAAAGCACAATAGAGAGATGGATAAATCAAGGACTGATCAAAGCTCACACTAGTGCAATTAAACCTGACCTAACAACTCCTAATAAATTGTTAAAGATTTTTCTCTTGAAGTACCAGACTTGACAGAATACTAAACATACTAAAGTGTAAGAGCATGCACAACACAGTTCACATAGATGAGAAGTTGTTCTACATCACAAGAGGAACACACAGGTTCTACATGATCCCGGGAGAGGCTGAACCTTATAGAACATGTAAGAGCAAAACATTTATCACCAAAATCATAATTATATAATATGTTTTATGTAGACCTCTCTTTGCAACTGATGGGATAATTTTGTTTGATGAAAAGATAGGCATTTTTCCTTGCACACAACAAATTCCAGCACAAAGATCAAGCAAAAATAGAGTGACAGCCTTACAGGTACACTAGAGATAAATCCTATTGAATCAATCACAAAGCGAGTAATCAAATACTGCTTGATCAATCAGGTATGGATAAATAATAAGTTATGTATGCATTGAATAAATAATAGTGAATAAAAAGAATGTCTTATCATTTCAGATTTTACCAACAATTAAAGCAAAGTGGCTAGCATTTGCAAGCAAAACTATCTTTATACAACAAGATAATGCAAGACCTTACTTCAATGGCAATGATCTAGATTTTAGGATAGCATGGCTTCAAAATCACATTAGTGCAACAACCACCCAACTCCCCAGATACAAATGTTAATGACTTGGGATGGTTCAGGATAATTCAGTCCCTACAAGTAAAGATAGTGTGCTACACAGTGGATCAATTGGTTAATGCATTTTCTTGTCATTTGAAGACCTATCTCCTACAACATTGGACGATGTTTTCTTAAACTTGCAAGGTTGCATGGTTGAAATTATGAAAGTAAAGGAAAACTACTACAAGATTCCACATAAAGAAAGGATCATTAATAAGGCCAGATTGACTTCAAACCGACTGAAAGTTCCAAAGGATTTAGTAAGGCATTGCCTAACTTATTTGATTCAAGCTGGAAGTTTGGAGGGAATCAAGGGTCTAATGAATACCTTAGGTTTGGATAAACTTGAAGGGAATGAGTGAAAATTAATTATCCCACACCTTTTGCTATAACTTTTGAACGTTTATGCTTAGAAAACATGCTTCAATTTCATAGAATGTATTTTTGGTATAAACATCTTTTGTAAACAAAATCATGCTTTTGTATGCATTGTAAATTGTCCAAGATAGTCTTTTTGTAAAATGATAGCCGACATAGGCTTTTTTGTAATATCCTGAAGAGTTGTCTGCTAGTAATGAACCTTGATAAAAGATGCTTCTTTATCTTGAGAAAATATTTCTTTTTCAAATCAATTAAAAGCTCACATCATTTTCTCATTGGCATGCATTATCATGACACGTGAAGAATTTTAAACTATAAATTTCTTTACCTGAGTAATTGAATTAAGCAATTATGTGATCCAATAATAATAATGAAATGTATATAGCTACATGAAACTATTATCTAATTATATATGAAAATATCTGTAGCTACGAGAAGCTATTACTTATTAAAAACGAATGTGAAATAATATAAATAAAGCAAATAACGACTATACAATTTGGATTCTTATTAGTTAATCACTAATGTGTTGCATTTTTCGTGCATAGACAAGCCTCATACTTGAAAATTAAATGTTCGGATAAAGTAATAAAGGCCGAAGGCCTCGTTGTCTTCCAAGGATAGCCAAAGCTTTTACAAACCACTAGCTCTTCTCCTCAACCAACTCTTTCGATTCCTCACTAAATTTTCACCAAGGTGAAATTCTACAACGACCTTGAACTTGTGGTGATCGAGATATACACATGCATGTGTATTTATTTGCTTATATGCTTATATATGATTGCATTTCTTATATATGATTACATGTTGAATTAATAAATGGATTCATGACTTTTGATTATTATATGCAAGTTGGGATGGATTGAATGTTGAGTTTGATGAACTTGGTTCTGGTTTGGGGGTGATAAATTCACCATTTTTGTATGTTATACGTGTGCACATAAAGTGTTTGATGAAATGCATGAAAGAAATTAATAAACCATGAACTTGTATGAAAACTGGGAGCTGGTTGTGCGAACAGTGAGTTTATAAAATTATTTGACTAAGTTGTAATGGTCCTATGAATACCAAATTTTACTAAGTTTAACTAAAGTGTGTCTAGTACGTATCTACAAATTTCAAGTCAATCCAATGTGCTTTACTATTCTAATTATATTTTTCAAACTCACTGTACAAAGCTGTTAATTCCATGTTCGATACTCATGGTCTTTAAGTTTCGTCTAGAGTTTTTATAAATTTTAAAATGCTAAATTTTTTTATAAACACAATTTAGGGTGTCTAGAATATCTCTGTAAGTTTTTAGATTTTTCTAAAATTATTTATTATTTATTTCAGAATTTACAAATAAACTGCGCAACACTATTTTAGCAGTGATAACTTTTTGTAAAATATTTTTAGTTCCCAACCTCGTGTGAATATTTGAGTGAGGCTTTTTCTGCATTAAAGTAGACTCAAATGGATTTCCAAAATGATAGGTCTCATTCCTATATCCTTTTTAATAAGCCCTCAGTATATTTTCGAAATTAACGCATTCCAATGAATCTTCTTGGCAAATGTCTAAGTCTATTTTCTATTTCAATAGACTATTCAAGTCCAAATTTTACAAGGACTGTTCGAGCCGGTTGTACTCCGATTTTGACATTGGTTTCTTCATCAAAATGTTCATTTCCATGTCTACTTGTGATCTGAAAAGTTTGAGTTTGAACCGAACCCTTTAGGGATACCTTTCGGCCATCCAAAAATACCTACCTAAAACTATTCGTTTTTCAACTAGTCAATTTTGAGCTCCTATATCTCTTGATGCATCAGGTATCATCCGAGGTTTTCTTAATGAAACGAATAGTTCTTTTTACAAGGTTTCCAAATATGTTCTCTATCCCATTTTGGTATTTTGAGTCAAAAGTTACGAGCATCGCAGAATCCCTCGTCGCTAAGTCAAATCTGAAAATCTTGAAATATCTATTTATGACTCAATTTCGAGTTGGCCACTTTGAGACCTTATATCTCCATAATCACAACTCGTTTGGACCCGATCCCTTCCTAGAACATGTAGTACATCTTTAGAGGTTTGTAGAATGTATCTTTATGCATCCATACGTATTTTGAGTCGAGAGTTGTGATTCATCAAAGTAAATCAGTTGGGCAGTTTTGCTGAAAATTTAAAAGTTAAAATTTGGCTAAGTGTTGAAAATTCCAATTGTGCACAAAAATATGTTTTGGAATATTTTATGATTAAGATAAATAAACGCAACATGGTAAATTTTTACAAAAGCTTGACTTGGATGCAAGTATGTGATTAAATATATATACGTGACTACCTGATTTAATACCATATCATGACGTAAAAGTATAAATATGGATCTAAAGATCCGACGGGAACTTTGATTTCAATTCCTAAACCTGGGAATAGATAAAACTAGAGCTTAAGTATTGGGTTTTGAGAAATCATTATTAAATAATTGTGCCTAAGGACTAGATACATCTTATAGAACTGGTTAAGATTCATCCAAGGACAACCAATGGATATGTATGAGTATGATGAGTTGTTGGTACCACTCCGGTGACAGGTGTGATCTAATTTTTGCAATGTATTTCGGGTAATTAAGCACCATGATGTTTATTAAAATTGAGAATTGCATGTTGTTTTCATGCTCATTGCTTAGTGGTAACCTTGGAGGTTAAGCCGCTACGGTTTCGATCGGAGTAGTTAACAATCGCACCTCGAGCTAAATCTTGGTGAGGTGGTGTATAAGGAAATTGATCGAGTGAATTCGACCGAGTTCCCAGTTTAGGCGATGTTGACCATTAGAGAAATATTGTTTCTTCTGATGGTCCAGTAGGTAGCACATATATGATGAGCTATGATGATTGTTTATGCACCACGAGCTCTGCTTGGAAAATTGCGTTCTGCATATATAGGGATAACTTATTTTACTTTTAAATCTCCTTATGATACATGGTTTAGCATGCACTTTTCTCAAATGCTTATGAACTGTTATTTCTTAAAAGCGGGTACTTGATCCCACTGAGTACGTTAGTACTCATCCCAAAATCTTTTCAAATGTTTTCAAGTTGAGGAGCTGGTATGGTAGGGCGAGACGACTATAGTACCTAGACATTGACTGGTCAAGCGTGTTATGCTCTCAGTAAATCAAACCTCCATTGTATTTTTGAGACTATGGACCTAGGCGCTGACTGCGCCATGTGTCTGTTTTTCCACTTTCGAGCTACTTACCCAAAAACGTACAGGTCCCCTTATCTAGGATGACAATTGCACCACCATGTTCTTGTGTCAAGATTTTGAATTATTAGTTATTTAGTTGGTCTTATTTTTCCCTTAAAACATGTCTGCTCGCTAGAGCCTCATCATATATGTACTATTTGTGCCTAACTCATGTTATGATACTCTTATATATATAATTATGCATGTCTATTCATCTTCTTTTCTTTATTATCTCTTTCTTTCCATTTTAACATGTGATAGCCATCTGTCTCGACCTGACTGGTTGGTGGGATATTATATTTTTGTTAAAAGACAACCAAATTAAACTTGGTTTGAGTTAATCATCAAGGAACAATAAATTATACTAGCTCACTACTCATACTCAATACAACAAATCAAGTAAAATAGCAAATCATACTACTTATACTCAATGAACATTCAATTAGAATCAGCAAACCATACTCAAACACATTCAAGACCATTCACAATTTAGTAATAGCTCATCGTACACACATAATTAAGGATTTTCAATAGCCAACCATCATAGACAAGATATAGAGGTCACCCATAACACAATAACACAACTGCAAGCAATTTTGCATCAAGAGAAAACCTAATCTAAAATCACATCTCAAACCTATTTGGAATCACAGTTGCGAAGAAATTGTTTCTAGTGTGGGGATATTTTTATCATTTCAGCATCTATTTAACATTCTCCCATATGAACCTCAACCAAATCAACAAAGCAAGTACAACAAGAAGAATAAAAAAGAAGGAAACGAAATCACACATTTGAAGATGCAGGGACCAAAATCAGTAGCAGCTTCTGCTTCATTTCTTATTTCTTTGCGCATCTTGCGTATTCCTTCTCTATGGTGACAATCCACTCTCCGTCTTCTCTCTCTATAACTGCAATCTACTCATCATCAGTACCCCACTATGCATTATCAATTGAAACAGAGGATATGAAATCGATCTTTGAGTATGGAGATGGGGTTTCATCGTTGTTCGGTGCGAAATCGATAGGGATAACGAGATTAAGACTAGCTGGTACAACATGAAGAATAAAAAAGAGGAAAACTAAATTACCCATTTGAAGAATGCAAGGACCAAAATACTTAGCATCTTCTGTTTCATTTCCTCTATTTCTATGCATCTTGCGTCTTCCTTCTCTATGGCGGCAATCCACTCACCATCTTCTCTCTCTGTGGCTGCAATCCACTCATCATTAGTACCCCATAATACGTCATCAATGGAAACAGATGATGGGAAATCGATTTTTGAGTATTGAGATAGGGTTTCATCTTCATTCGGCGTGAAATCGACAAGGAAAACGAGATTAAGGCTAGTTGGTAGTGAGTTTTTAGGCGACTCATTTAGGGATCCCAAAAATCAGGGGATGGGTGGTGGTGCAACTTCCATTTTCATGGGGATCTTGCTATGAAATTAACGAGGAATGTGGAGGTTCAGAGAGATTGGGTTATGGGAAAATGGGAAGATAACGTGAAATGAGAGAATAAAAAAGGTAAAGATTAGGGTTCAATTGAATAATGGTGTAATTAGTTATTTCTATGGGTCATTAAGAAAGTAATTAGTAGGGCCTGATTATTTCCAAAATAGAAAATGAGCCAAGTTCAGTGGGACAACCCAAAATAAAATACGAGCCAAGTTCAATAGGACGGAAAGAGTAATTTATAATTCTTTATATTAAGTTCTCTTCTCTCCATCATCTCTCTCATTTGATATTTCTTCTCTTATTTTTCTTACAAATCAATGATAAAATCTTAGATCCCCAATTCTGCTCCTAGATCTTTCGGCGAATCAGTCGCTGCCACCACGACTCATCTAGCTTTTGTCCACCATTGCTATACCATTTTCCTATCTCTGACCCTCTGTCTCAAATCTATTCCTCATTTATCCTATTTTTTCTCAATCTTCATTCCCTCTTCACTGAAGAAGAACAAAAGAAGTATAAGAACAACAAAAGTGAAGAAGCTTATCAGATGTATGAGATTGAGGTGGTGAGTACAACGCAACGTCGAGCGAAGCCAGATCAGAGGTTGATAAACGCGCTTTGTACACGTTTATTGTTGATTATTTAAGATGATTTTAGATCTATTAAGTGCGTTTATGTATCGGATCTTAATGCTTTTATATATTTTTGGAAGATACTGCTCTTGGGTTCCACTTTGGTATTTTGTAGGCTTATAAGATGATAATCGAAGCATGGAACGAAGCACGAGCAAAAGAAGGCAAAAACAAGGGCTAGCGGCCACCTTCGCGACCGCTAGCCCAGTCGCGAGCTGAAGATTGGCACCGGGATGATGCCTCGCGACCAACCTAGCGACCGCTAGGTCGGCCGCGAGGAAAAGCCATACGACGCGAGCACACCACGCGACCGCGAGAGACGCCTCCGAAGAAAAGTCTCTGCCCAATTTCGCGACCATGGCTAGCGATCATGAGCCAGTCGTGGCTCACCTAGCGGCCGTAAGTCCTATCGCTAGCCAAAGAAGACGCGCAAGACACCTAGCGATCGAGCTCATGACCATGAGCTCGGCCACAAGCGTAGCGGACGAGCCCAAAATTGGGTTTTCACCGCCTATAATAAGGCTTCCGCCCTCCCCCAAGCCGCTCCGCACCGATTTTACACGTTTTTCCCCAGTTTTTCACTATTTTTCCTTCTTTTGCACTCTAGCTTTGATTTAGATTCATTCTAGCATTAGTTTTTCATTGTTCTACGTTAGTTTTATTGTATTGTCGATGCTTCGGAATGCTTTTGTACGAATAATTTTCGTTTTTTACCGTTTTTCGCTGAGGTTGGGATACGAACCCAACGATTGTTCTTCCGACGCTACACTACGGTTTTTATCTATATATTTTCTATTCCTATGATTATTTCGCATTTAATTTCGTTTATTATGTCTAGTTAAATTTCGTTCTAATCCTAGGGTTTGCATGATTCTATCCTAAATGTTGTGATTCCTGCTATCGTTATTTACCTTCCAGGCATTGATTTATGATTCTTGGTGCTTAATTATATGTGTTAATTTCTGATCAATCTTGATGCATATCTAGTTGCCAGTTAATTACTTAACCGTTTTAATTGTCAATCGATCTTGAATGCATGATACGAATAAGCCTTGAGTCGTAGCTGAGATAGGAACATTCGTAGGAAGCATATTCTTTGTGATCCTTTTGGAGTTGCTTATTTTCACCTAGAGACGTAACAGTAATAGGGAAAATTAGTAATCAACTGCCACAATTGTCGTAACTAAAGTTGTTGGTTACATGTGTGATCTTCCATCTTGTCTGGATTAAAATTGGTTAATAGGAAGCAGGATAAACATACGTTGTGGGTAGGATTAATGCATCCCTAGGGTTAGTCTTTCTATCTTATTATCTCAGGTCTTGGAACCCTGCAGCTCGACGGCCAACAACTTTAGATATAGAATACCGCGCCGATAGGATCAAGGGTGATGGCACGGTCAGCCTCGATCTCGATACGACGAACGTCGATAGCAGATGTGGCCTCGGAGGAGCTGGGTAGCGACGACAAAGTGGCTCTTGGCCTTGAGTTGGGAGCATTGGCATAAGAGGCCTCCTTATTGATCCGGCCTCATCCTCCCCATCCTTCTTCTTTCTCTCTCTCTCTCTTTCTTCTAGATCCGAACTGTAGATGACTTATTCTTTCTCTTAGCTATTTTGGATCTTCTTTCTTGATATTACTTTTGCTAGACTGGTTGAAATTTGCTAATTTTTGTGTTTGAGGTTTTGATTGTATTGTTGTTGGTAAGATTTGAGATGGGTAGAAATGAGTCGGTGACAGTAAGTGCTGATATGGCGGGCTGCCGAAAATTTCAACGACTTAAAGCTCATCCCTTGCAGAATTATTTAAAAATTTGGGTATATTTAGGTACTCATATACCTGACTCGGATACTTTAGTCGGATATTCGAATTCCCAATTTTATTAAATATGTCAGTGTCAGGTGTCACTTTTAACTGTAAATTGAATTTCAGATAGGATACCCAACCCAATCCTATTAGTAAATCAGAATGAAAAGAGTGAATCGGAATGCGTACAAAATTGAGAGAAATAGACATAAATTCCCTTAACTCGATATCAAAACATCAACCTAATTAAAAAGAGAGGAATGATCATATATCCACACCCATCTACTAAGATTGAACGATCGGGATCGATTACTAGTTAATACACCAATTTAAATTAATTGTATTTCTTTTTTTTGCTTTTTTTAATACTTGCTTTTGTATTTTGTTGATATAGAATCCAATTAACAGATAGGTAATAATAATATATCGATTCTTAATTAATCCAACGATTATAAAAGTTGCCTTTTTTTATAGTGTTACGCTTTCGGAGTCTTAAATTGACGTAATAATAATTTTATTATCGACGCATATATAATCAATAATCTTGGGATTCTGGATCGATAATTAATTATTAAAATATGATAGAATAAAACACTATTTTCCAAAGAAAGACATACGATAATACAACATGCCACATGAGTGTATATTTTATTACATGAATTAATTCACCAAGGAAAGTCTGAAAATTTTCCACTTGTGAAATCTTTTGAATTTCACAATAAACTCATTTATGCTAAAATAAAAATAAAAATTAAAAAGATCTTGTCGCGGTCAGCAATGTCTTCAAGAAATAAACTGAAGATCATCCAACGAATAAACAAATGATTCGAAACCAAGAGAGAGAGAGAGAGAGAGAATTCGATTTGTTGATCATCGATCAGCAGAAGCTCCATAATCTGATATCATCATCTTCAAAGCAAGAGTAATCATCCTCCACCACCATTGTCGGATCAAAGAACACGTCATTCATCATCTCGTAGTACTTCGGGGATTCAAAGTTGTACCACGAGTAATCCTCTTCACCACCGCCGCGGCAATCCGCAGCAGCCAAAAAGATTAGGTCATCCTCTATCGGAACAGTACCAGACTCATTCGAAGACGAAGAAAGCGACGGCGACAACGAAGACGACGAAGTAGAAGAAAGCGGCGACGGCGGGCTCAAATCTCCGGAACTTTCTAGAAGATCGGCGGCGGCGGCTGCAGCGGCGATTTTTTGGATTGACTTAGGCGACATGGCGGCGGAGTGATCGTTATAGATATTGAGGTTTTGGATTGATTTGGGGAAATTGAGATTGGCTTTTGATCCTTTGAGACATAGAAGAGCGGCGTCGTAAGCTCTGGCGGCAGCTTCCGCAGTTGAATATGAGCCAAGCCAGATTCTTGTTTTTTGATTGGGAGCTCTGATTTCGGACACCCATGATCCCCAGCTTCTCATTCTTACACCCTTGAATCTCTTCTTCGATGATGATGGTGGTGGGAGTTTTGCTTTGATGGAATCTTGGATTCTTGCTTCACCATTTTCATGAAGTAGTTACTGTGTGTGTGTGTGTGTTTAGTTTCCTTTTGTGGGTGGTTTCTGTTGTTGTTTGAGAATGGAGAGAGTGAAGTTGGTGTGTTAGAGAACAGACTTTCTTTATGATATTTATAGAGAGGGGTGGGGGTAGGCGTAGGGGGGTAGTGTGGGGTTTACGAGAGTTCATTTTAGTCAATCAATATTTATGTAATTAACCTGGATGAATAATATGGGCGACAGATGTTTTCCAGTGATTTTTTTTGGGGGTTGATGAAACTATATATTATGTCATGAATCATGAGTGAGACTTTTCTCTTAATTACTGTGTTAAATAAAATACACCATGTCTAATATATTATTGTTAGGATTTTTTTTACATATTGACTGCCTCTTGGCCTATTATGGGGTTATTATTAGAACCTTAATTAATTAATCAGCGGTAACAAATTTTCAACATCATTAACTTATTTTTGGGGGGATTGACTGTCTCTTTGTCTTTTACATAAATACTAAAGATCTAGAAAATATTGACGGGATTTAAATTTGTAATTGTTCATCAGTGACTAGTCATCCAATATTCCTTGTTAGAGCTATATATATTAATAAGCTGAGATGTGTTTATATCTAGAGTTAGTTGAGATAGAGCTTGATAAGTAATTTTAGTAAAAACTACTCCATCCGTGACCGTCCCACCCAAGATGACCTGTAATCCTTTTTGGGCTGTCCCACCCAAGATGGTCTGTTTCATTTTTAGAAATAATTAACTCTTCAAAAGTTGTGGGTCCTATACTACTTTTTACCACTTTAACCACTTTATCCCTTCTCTTAAATAACCGCATCAAGAAAAATGGTAGTCTTTGATTTTAATCGAGGAGTATAATTTTTTATAGTTTCCTTTTATTACAATATTAGTAATATCGATCGAATTAATCAGAAGAAACTTTAATAAATCAATGCCGAAAGGGCATCAGAAATGCTAGCATACATATTTCTTCATTTTAACCTTGTTTTTTCATAAGCATACAATTTTTTTATTAAGAAAAACTGCAGAATAAAAATCATAATTCTTTTTTTTTTCCCGTCAGTCATTTTTGCTTACATGCAGTCAGTAATTGCATAAAATCTTAATATAAAGAATTAAACAAACATATCTTAGACATGATATGATATATAGGTATATACATCTGAATGTAACTAATAAAATGATGCTACATAAATTATAGATAATATGTGCGCGTGAGAGTGTTTATTTATATATTGGATATTGCTAGAAAAAGAATGATAGAAGCAGCTTCGAGGATGGTTACTCGAGAGTGTGTGCATGTCTGAATAAAATCCACAGAAACAAACATCATCAAAAACATCCAAAAATTGAAATTAGAACAGCTGGTGCTTCTCTGTCATGCATCTAACTCTATAACGCGTTTTCAGACCCTCCTCTCTCTCTCTCTCTCTCTCTCAGATTTTAGGTATTTAGATGAAGATGTGATTAAAGAATATTGTGATTTCATTTTTCTAGAGGTGTGTATTCTGCTGTTGTACGGTACAATCATGAAGATCAAACAAATTTCAAAAAGTGACTACATATATACGCGGAAAACACAAAAACAATACGCATCATAACATGCATGAGACGCAGTTTTTAGACGAAATACACTTTTCTCCATGTTGTGGGGCTATATATATATATATATATAGATAGATATTTAAATAAGAACCATTTTTATCCTAAAAACTAAAAACCAAATAAATTCAATATTAAAGTTGATGAATCCGTTAAGAAAGTTATTGAATTTAAAAATTTGAAATTTGTCACCTGGGTTCGAATCTCATGAGTAGTGAAAATTTCATTTTTTTGGATTTAGTAACTTCCCCAACGGATTCAATCATTTCACAGTGAATTCATTATTTTTTGATTCTCACATTCTCACGATAAAATGGTTCTCACGTTAATCCTCCTCTCTCTCTCTCTATATATATATATATATATATATATATATTGGTGGTCTCATATGTGAACTTATGCATGTCATGTAGATATTGATACTTTTATTCAATGTAAATGATATCTTTTTGAATATAAATGATATTTTTGAATTACAGTATAAAAAATAAATATTTATTTTGTTCAATGTAAATGACAATCTTCTTTCAAACAAATGACACTAACGTCCGTAGTCCGCACGGGGTGGATGTCCACACATAAGTTTTTGTGATATATACTTCATCCGTTCTTTTTTAAGTGTCCTCATCATTCAAATTGCACAAACCTATAAAATAGGTAAATTTACTTTTGTAATATCATTAATTACCATGATAAATATGTTTATACAACTAATTATCAAATTTTAAGAGTATTAAATAAGGGTAAATAGGAAATACATTATAATTTTATTATCAAATTACGAACTATGATAGTTATTAAAAAGAAAAAAAACTGCTAATATGACACTTAAAAAATGATGAATTCGATAAAGTATATATATATATATAAGATGGTTAACGTGAGAACTATTTTTATTGTGAGAATGTGACAACAAAAAATGATGAATTCGATGTGAAAGTTGATGAATCATCTAGTAAAATTACTGAATCCAAAAAAATAAAATTACTCCTAATGGAATTTGATCCTATGTGAAAATTCTGAATTTTTAGATTTAGTAATTTTCACAACGGATACATTAACTTTCATAGCGAATTCATTTTGTTCATAGCAAAAAACATCGTATTATGAGTAAAAAAACATAAGAAATAGAGAAAATATTATTTTATATGTGAAAAAGAAAATATTATTTTATACGTGAAAAAGAAAAATATTGAAAAAATATTATCTTATGTGTAAGAAAAGCACATCATCTTTGAAAAATTAATTTGGACCATTCATTAATCAAGATCTACGGATGAGATTGGTAACTAGTTATTAGTTTAAAGTTGGTTTCTAGTATAAGGGCCGGATCAAGTGAGAACTCATCTTTTTTGAAAATTTGAGAACTATGTACAGACGTATAAAGTTGATGAATGAAAACTATAAAGTTTCATACAATGAAAACATTCTAAAATTATTGTACATCAAAACAATTTTTAAAAAATTTCATTGTACACAACTTTATACCGTTATATGCATCATCTTTACGCGTCTTATGCATAGTTCATAGAGTTCTCAAAAAGGTGTAGTTCTCATTTATTCCACCATATATATATATATATATATATATATATATATATATATATATATATATGCCTCTCGCATTTGTAGACACCTTTCGAGAGCACAATTGACATCTAGTCCACGTCAACATTTTTATTATACTCATAAATTGTTATCAGAATCATCAAATTTATGAATTACATTAAAAAATGATTTATTCTTTTATTCATATATTTGAAGTTAGAGGAAAAATGAAATAAACAGAGTTTGAATTTTATATGATATGAGGTATTAGATTGAAGAATAATATTACAAAGAAAATGGACTGAATGCCAGTTATACTCACAGAAGATGCTCGCAAATAATGAGAGACATATCGATCATCTAAATACATAATGTGTACATATAATTTGAAAGATTACCTTATATCTTCTCTTTTTATGTATAGGTTGCATAAAATATTTCAGTTCAGAGAAATTTGATAGTATGTGTTTTTAAGTTATATAGTATCTTTCAGGATGACACCATTACTGTACCAACTGGATTAACAATAAGATAATTTTATATTTTCTTAAATATAAAAGACTATATAAAGGTTTTTGAAAGGTTAACATTATTAGGGATACAATTTAATAAGATTTTATCCATACCATTATGCCCAATGTGCAGGTGCAGTGTATACATGAATATTTTATTATCTATCAATCCCTGATGAAATATGAAAATGCAAGCAAAATTCATTAGCATACGTATAAGGAAATATATATAGTTACATTAGAATAGTGATAATAAACAAATTAAGTTGGTGCCGAATATCTAATATTGCTTTAGTTTGAATAAAAATACACACAATTAGAGCTGCTAGTTCGTGTGTGTCGGGTCATATTTTATTAGCACGATAACGATACGACACGATAAGACCAAACAAGAACATGATACGAAATATAAAGACTTGGACACAAATACGAATATGACACGACATAATAACGACATGATACGGCGAATTTAAACAAAAATTAAGAAATAAATTAATTCAGGTTAACGAAAATGACACGATCCGACAGGAACACGAATGCAATACGAAATTATTGTGTTACACGAACACGATACAGATCCAACACAAATACGACAAAAAAACTATCGTGTCCTTATTGTATCGACTCGATAAGGACACGAACACGATAAAGCTGAATGCTAATCCGCTAATTTTTTATATTTTCATATTGTATTTTTCATATCGTATCATTGTCAGCCCTACACACAATTACCTAAATCATCAAATTCAAAAGGCTAATAATATATGTTTGGATTTCTCTGATATTCCCGAGTTAGTATATGAAACACATACGCTATATACTACATGGTTGATATGGGTTGAGAGAGACAAAATCATTTGTTCCAAGTACACACACATACACATACTCCATGCATTACATGACATCGTTGAAACAAACTAAAAATGTGAACATGTAGAGGTGATAAAACCACTGTAGTGTAAGAATATAAAAAAATAATTATACAACAATGTCTAGTTTAAGCTATGAGCTATGCAAATTTTTTACAATTAATTCTCAATGATATCCTAATAATTTTTATATAAATAGAGAGGTAATTGTTCATAATTAAACCCCCGCCCCCACAAACCGGCCACCCCCACCTCCGGACCTAAATACATTAATATTAATGTGTTATCCAGAAATAAAATAATTTAATTTATTTACAAATAATCAAACAAACAATCAATCATAGTTTCAAAACTAAAATAATTCAGCATAATTAAATTATTAATGCCAGTGTAAAAGATATTTATTATCTTGTAAAACTTAAATTTTGATTTTCTTTTATCCATCACAAATTCACCATTAATCATAATTGTTATATATTAAACTAGCATCTACACATAATTTCATTAAAAAATGTTGGGAGGCGTGATATTAGAAAAAATAATGTGTTTTAGCTTTTGTTAAGACAGTCTTATATATGTCAATCAAGATTCGTAATCAAGAATTAATTTAAACTCATATTCAATAATATTTTCATTTAATATACGTATTTGGAGTCGGAGTCTTGCTTATTCTTTTTGATACATACACAGATGCATATTTAAATGCACGAGAACTAATTAAGAAATAAATAGTTTGTTAAAAATTTCTCATGTATCAACAAATCTATAACTTCCAAGAAATCTTAATTAAGACTTGCATTGTTATTGGTGTATATTCTATTCAGATAGTAAACATCTCATGAGTTATACAACTCACCCTAAAAACACGAAGTAACTAAATCATTATTTTTTTAAAAATAAAAAAATAAAAAATCATAGAAAATTCAACACCACAAGTCAAAAAACAGAAAAAGAAGAAGCTGGTAATGGTTGAGGATCCCTTATTGTGGTTTATTATCTGTTACAACACGCATCTCACTTCGTTAATACATAACTGCCACGGGTATATTTTTATGTCAATCATAGCTAATCATATGTTGTATATTAAATTAGTAATATACTATATCATATTACAAAAATATTTTAAGTAAAATAAATAAATAAAGTAGGATATGAATATATTATATATTGTGAGGAACAGAACTTTTAATGCCTATGATAGGATTGGTGCTAAAAAATGCCGCGTTAAGTGAAATTTTTTCAAACAAGTTGCCAGAAAGAAAGGATTGAAACGGACAGCTCCTTTCCTTAGAAATTAATGTTCATATTTCAGTCAACACTTCGAAAATCGAAACTAAATCAAATTAAATGAAATTTACTTGAGATCAATAAATGTCGAACTTGGATAATTAGATGTTTTATATAAACAAGAGAGATAGATACTGCCTTTAAAATTTCTGTATTAATTGACCAAAAAAAAAATAGAGATAGATACTTTTTAAATCATTATTTGGACTTTGTTGCAAATTAGATTCTATATATTTTCATAATGTTTCAGCAATGTTAAAATCTTTTTTATTTCGTACATCCTGTTTTTTTCACAACTTTCGATTTGAAATTTAGTTATTCATTATATGTTCAAACTCAAAATTAATTGAAGGCTTTTAAAGTCCATTGTATGGATTATCATCTCGTGTACCAATTTTATCCTCGGACGTCTGGAGTCACACATCAAATCCATAGGAAGCTCTATTTTCATGGTAACAACTCTCCACTCAATTACTTAGTCGTCTGATGTTTGATAAGGAAATTGAAAATACGGGAGGATAATCTAAACAATAGGTTTCAAGAGCCTTCAATCAATTTGGAGTTTCAACATCTGGATGTCTAGATCTGTCCTTCAGATTCATATAAAAAACAAAAAAGAGGCGGACATTATCGAAAAGTTCGGACATTATTGAAAAGTTGCAACATTATTGAAACATTTTAAAAATTTAGATCTAATTAGCAACAAGATCTCAATGTATATAAAAAGGAGAGCACTCTCGAACTCAATGTATATACTAACTTGATTTGTTTCTCAACCGAAGATATGTAATTAATTATTATATACATAGTTAATATTTAAATGAATTTCTTGAGCATAGTTGTCCTAGTGAAGAACATGTTTAAGGAGGAAGGTGTCGGGTCAATCCGTACATATTTGCTTCCTCGTAAACACAAAGGGAACAGAATATATATAAGCTATAATTAAGTTAGGGAATCATTTCATTAATTTTCACTAAATCAAAACTCTAATTGGTCATGTTAATTAAACTTAATTTGAGTTGCTGTTTGGTATGTTCTCAGGTGGCTGACAGCATTATGATTGTTTAAAGCCCACTCACATGCTAAAGAGCTTTGCTTCTTGGAAGCTCCTACGAAATTCCATTCGTAATAGTATGGAATTTTCAATTGCCATTTTAAGTTTTATTATTCCTATGTGTTATTTTTATTAAATTGTATAGTACGTATTGTATCAAGTCACATTATTTATACACGTATTAATTAATGTTTTTAAAATATAATTTAGAGCGCAAGATAGTTGATAAGATGCTTTTTCCAAAATTAATAGGTTCATGGTTCAAATCATCTAAAATAAAAGAGTGTCTGTGTTTGTGTATGTGTGTGAGCTCTTTTGTATTTCTTCAAAATATTAATAAAACTTAATTTAATTTAATTTTTGTTAAAGTGCAATTTGGAAATAAGATATAACATCGATCATGTCAATATGTAGAAAACTTATGCGATAGGATGAATGTTATATTTGAATAAAATAGTGAATGTAATATATAATTTATTTATGTCTGATAATACACGTACGCCATATTTCTGTTAGTATATTTACATATAATATTGCTTACTTATTTTGTGATACTGCGTGCTTTACATATAACAATATTATGCTCATTATATTATTTATTATATACACATAAATGGTTAATTACTTTTATAATAACCGTAAATTATATCAAGATCAAAGTTTTTCTCTTTTAAAAAAGTTATCCACATAAGTTATCAAGCAACTTTAATAGAAGCTGGAATGTGTCCGATTTACTTCCTTTCAAGAAATGGACTTATTTAATCAATGTCAATATCTATGTCGAACTTGTAAAATAGGTATTGGTTTGTGATTTATTAGAAGAATGCCAATATCTATGTTGATTTAGTTTATTCAGTAGATAACCTCCGTTTGAAGTAATTTTCCATTTTTATTTCTTCTTTAGCCAACGAGAATCTCAACCTTAAAACATTTTTAAGGTTAACTAAGAATATAAAATTCACAAATTAATTCTGGGACAATTTGAATTATTTCTCAAAGTTTTAAATTTTGATTCTTGAAATTTCTTGCATAAATTAATAACCATTGCAAATGATCGATATAAATTATTTGGAACCCAAATAGCTGAACCCTAACCCTAGGTCCGTATTTCCTCTCTCGCTCAAGCTATGTTCATCAGCAACCAGCTCAACTATTCAACTATCCAACTTCTCTATTGATATTTAATTAATTTATCTCTTTTTTCACATCACAATATCCATTTCAACTCAACCAGCATACTTTTGATATTTATCAATGACTACTCAATCCATAATATTATTTCTTATTGAAATATAATTAATTACAATAAAAGAAATAAAATTATAACAAAAGGCATAAAAATATATAAATCATAAATTAATAAAAATAGAAAATATGGCAAACACTATTGCATTTTTTGAAGTGAAAATCGAAGTTATATATAAAGAATGTGAGATAATTGTTTTATCTGTATAACTATGATAATATTGGTGTCTTTTTAGTAGAGAATGAAATAACAAAATTAAATTTTAATATTTGTTTGATAAGTATAATAATTAAAGGCAAACCAATCATTTTGTGACACTTGTCACAAATAATTGGTTATGACAAAAAATTGGGTAGTTATCTTGAGCTTCATCCTTTTTTTGTTAAAATAATTATATATTAATTATGGTGAGTAAGGATAATTAGATTTTGTTAATTTATAATTAAATTTATTAATTTTAATTATAATTTTAATTTAAAATTAGAATTGATTAATTCATAATTATGGTTTATTAATTCACAAGTAAAGTTTATTAATTCATAATTAAGGCTTATTAATTCAAAATTAGAGTTTATTATTCAAAATTAGGGTTTATTAATTCACAATTAGAATTTATTAATTCACAATTAGGGTTTATTAATTCATAATTGAAGTTTTTAATTCATAATTAGGAATTATTAATTCATAATTAGGATTATTAATTTCAATTAGATTTTATTAATTTAAAATTAGGATTTATTAATTTCAATTAGACTTTATTAATTCAAAATTAAGATTTATTAATTCACGATTATAGTTGATTAATTTAAAATTATGATTTATTAATTTACAAATAAGATTTATTAAATTAATTAATTTAAATAAAATTAATTAATTAATTAAAGAGTTAATTAAGTGATCTCACTGTCCGCGTGGGGCGCACAGGAGACCACACCATTGGTTATTTGCAAAGGTTGGGACAGCCCGCGGACAGTTGCATTGGCTGAAGCTGAAAGTATTTTCTTTTTTCTTTGAGGAGGTGGCGGTCGATCACTCTCTCTTTTGGTTTCCAGTAAACATAGTCTTACACACGGCGATTGACGATCATATTGTGGTCCTATTTACACAAGACAATACCCATCGTTGCCAATTAAAATCCTCCAAGAAGTCGTTCGGACACACACACACATACTATACATTTCATAAAATTCTCATGCATGAAGTTATAAGACTTAAAAGTATTAAAATTGCGAACTGCCTCAATTTTTTAATTTTCAATTAATCCAAACAATCATTAATTATAGCGGAATGTATGGAAGTGTATGAAGTTGTGGGAAGTAGTTGCTGTCCGTACTTGGTATAGGACATGTATACTTTAATGAAACGAGACAGTAATAATAATAATAATAATAATAATACATTTTCATGAAAAGAAAAATTAGTAATGCAAGCCAGCATTTAATGATGGAGAAGCAGCCAGCTAACGTTTTGGACCGAGTTTTGTTAAAGGTCAAAAAGCTCAACTTACAGATAGTGGTATTGTTGGTTAATAAATGTTTGTGTTTCAAACTTATTTTTCTTTAAATTTTTTTATTGCAGATATAGAATAGTATTTCAAAGGGAATAGGATGGGCGAAGTGCAGTAAAGAGGCACTCAGTCTTGATGTTTGTTATAGACTCTCAACAGCCAACATGTGGCCGAGAAGTTACCAAGAAGCCTCCTCTCTCTCTCTCTGAATATATAAATATATACAGTATATTTATGGATAAGCTAACATAAAGAGTTTTTTTTTTTTTTTTTGAAAAAACCGCAACTTAAATTAGATTACCAGGTCATCTTTTACAAGATCAACTAGCCAACTAGGAAAACTATCGTACCAACAGACTGGACGATTACAAATAAGAGCAAATTGCGCCAGAGAGTGTGCCGCTCTATTAGCCGACCTATACATATGAGAAACACCTGCCAAAAAGTTCGATCGAGCATCCAAAAGGATGTCACAAACCTCGTCAGGAAGTAGGTCTTTATCCTCTTTGGGATTAGCCATGAGCCGTGCAGCCAATATAGAGTCAGTAAAAACCTCAATAGGCGAAAAGCCATTTTCAACACAACACACAATACCAAAGATGATAGCCTTAATCTCAGCCATCATGATACTAGTCGATGGAGCCGTTTGCTGAGATTTAGCAAGGATGATTGTACCTTCGTGGTCCCGGATGATAATACCAACACCGGCCTTTTTGTCCGTGATTATGGGCGCATCCACATCAACCCTAAGCAACCTTTTTGGGACGCATCCATTTCACGGCACCGCAAGAAACACCAAGCTTCGTAGCCGCTTCAAATTTGGGACGAGCACTCTTATAGTTCTCGAGTAAAGCAGTACAGACAGATTCCGAAACTCCCTCGAATCTCTTCTCATTATGTGCATCCTTGCAAATAGCCCTCCACATTTGCCACAGCATGATACACCAAAGCTCATAATCCTCTCTATCAAACTCTTTCCATGTAGCAAACGCAATATCCATCAACCTCAGCTCCTTTGCTTGACGAAGAAGAATCCGGAAACGGCTTTGTTTCCAGCATATTTTGCTCAGAGGATGAAAAAAAGTGAGTGTTCCGTCGTCGCCAATTGCCAAAACAACTCTCACGTGCCTTCAATCGGAACATGGTGATGCTTAAGATTTCCAAATTGTAGGGATGAGGTCCAAAAGACTCTCCACAAGAAAATCTTGGCTTTGGGGATAGAAAGCGACCAAATCAGCTTATTCCATAAATTATGGTCGGTGGTGCTAGTCTCATGGATGACTCTCATAAAACCCTTTAGAGAGAGGTGGTCGATTTAACCGAGAATGACCATTTTGTTCAAACTTCCGGAAACGAGCATCAACACTACCTTTCTCCCCAATCGGAGTAATAAGAATACCCTCACTCTCGTGCTTAGCAAACACCCTTTGGATTTCAACTTCATCCCACTTACCCCTATAATCGATCAAATCCGAAACCTTAATCAAATTGCTCGCTCAGCTCTTTTGCAAAACACCCTTCCTCATTCAAACCGCTCACCCATCGGTCCCTGAAAATAGAGATAGTACTGCCATCTCCCACTCTCCATCTCATACCGCGATCCACCAGATCTCTACTCCACATAAGAGATCTCCAAACAAAGGAGCAATTTGGTTTTAAGGGGGCAGTGAGGATCTCTCCGTTTCTAAAATACTTCGCCTTAAACACTCGGGCAACAAGAGAATCGGGATTAGAAAGCATTCTCCAAACTTGCTTAGCCAAAAGGGCTCGGTTAAAATGAGCTAAATCCCGGAAGCCAAGACCACCCCACTTTTTCGGCTTGCAGACCTCTTTCCATTTCGTCCAGTGAATGTGTTTTTTCTCGTCTTTCTCACCCCACCAGAACGCAGCGCACATACGGTTAATGTCATTACAAATAGCGTTAGGCAGCCGGAAGCATTGCATTGCATAAGTCGGAATAGCTTGAATGACCGCTTTCAGGAGAACCTCTTTGCCCCCCGCGGAAAAATCTCTTTGGTTCCACTCAAACAGCTTCCGTTGGATTCTATCCTTAATATAACCAAACTGAACACGTTTACGGCGCAAGAGAACGCCGCATCCCAAGATACATCTCGCACTGCTCCACATCGACACCCAAAATATGTTTTACCCTATCCCCAATGTTTCCTTGTGTATTTGGGCTGAAACAAATGGACGATTTGGATTTATTGATAAGTTGACCCGACGCCCGCTCATACGCCTGGAGGATTTCTTTGATAGTCGACGCACCTCCAGGGGTAGCTTTAAAGAAAAGGAGGCTGTCATCTGCGAAGAAGAGATGAGTAACACTGAGCTCCCGAGGAAGGATTGGGATTCCTTCCACTCTACCATATCTCTCGAAAGATTTAATAAGAGAAGAGAAACCTTGAGTGCAAATCACAAAAAGGAGCGGCGAAAGAGGGTCCCCCTGTCGGAGTCCACGGGAAGGGGTTATAGAACCATAAACTTTCTTGTTAAGGATGAACGAAAACTTGACTGAGGAAACACATCGCATAATCAGCTTGCAAAGGCGATCTGGGAATCCAAGTCTTTCCAAGACCGCCTTAAGATAAACCCATTCAACCCTATCGTGACGCTTTACTCATGTCCGGTTTTAGAGCAACAGTACCCATCCTTTCCTTCCTTCTTTACGAATCCAATGTTGACATTCAAAACTTACCAACACATTGTCGGTAATAAGCCTACCCTTTATGAAAGCGCATTGAGCCTGATCGATGACTCGTCCCAGAACCTGTCGAAGCCTGTTCGCAATCACTTTGGAAACAATTTTATAACTTGTATTACACATGCTAATAGGTCTGAAATCGGAAGCCATCATCGGTTTGCTAATTTTTGGGATTAAACATAATAAGGTATCATTCCACTCCTTAATCGGCGCCTCCTCATTCAGAACAGCCAGTACTTCAGCCGTAACAAAATCCTCCATACTCGGCCAAAAACGCTGGAAAAAACGAGCATTAAAACCATCCGGGCCCGGGCTCTTAGTCGGATGCATGTCAAAAACAGCTTCTTTAATATCTTTAGCCTCATATGGACGATTCAAGAGGAGTAATCCTCCGAGAGATGCATTCTCTAATATTCGAGTCACCTCAGTAACATCCTCGCAGATTAGGCGCACTAGAAGTAAAGAGATCCCGAAATAATTATTAATAATCCCGGCCTTATCCTCTTCCTTCTCAAAAATCCTCCCACTGTCGTCCTTCAGGAAATGGATGGCATCTTTTCTTCTTCTTTGCGAAGCTCTAGCATGGAAAGCGCGTGTATTTCGATCACCATTTGCCAACCAATTCAGTCTTGCTCTCTGTTGCCAATGAATAGCCTCAATCTCGACAGCATATTCTATCTTCCTGCTAATATGAAGGATTTTTTTGTTCGTATCCATACTACCCGCAAGCCTCATAAGCTTCTGTCTCTCTTTCCTGAGTCTCACAATATCTTTTCCTTCTTTATTGAAAAAATTATGCGACCACTGGCTGAGGAAGCCTGCGCATTTCTCAAGCAAACAAGGCAGGCCTTTCTCTCCTTGCAGGTGCTTCAACTCACACATGAGGTCAGGGGCAAAACCTTTATCCAGCATCCATTTATCCTCAAAGTAAAAACGGCTTCTACCCCGAACCACCATTTCTCGATCATGCAGATTCAGAAAACAGATAACAGGACGGTGGTCAGATCCATGGAAGTCAAGAACTTTCGTATGCGTATTCGGGAATGACTGCTGCCACGTTGCGTTCCCCATGAACCTATCCAATCTTTCGAACATCATTCCATTCTCCCTTTTATTACTCCAAGTGAAATCCAGGTCGGGATAAGCGATCTCGTGTAGCCCGCAATCAGAGATCGCCTGTTTGAAAGACTCCATCTGAACCAAGGGGCGTGGTCTGCCACCAATTTTTTCAGAATCGAAGACTATCTCGTTGAAATCCCCACCTAAGAGCCAAGGCATATCTTTCGACATATCAACATCACAAAGGCGCCGCATAAGATCCCACGAGAATTTTCGAAGATCCGTCACAGGATTACCATAAAAACCCGTATAGCGCCACTGTCCCTCCATGCAATTCACAAGGCAGTCAATATGTCCCGAAGAGTAAGACAAAATGCTCACATCAGTTTTTTCATCCCACATTAAAACAAGCCCCCCTCTATGACCCACCGCATCAACGAAGAACATACCTTGAAACCGAGAACGCTTTCCACCAAACACATTCGCCGCAACAAGCTTAGTCTCACAGATAAAGACTAGGCTTGGGGAATTACCGGCAAGAAGTTGCCGCAGCTCATGGAATGCACGTGTGTTTCCCAATCCACGCGCATTCCAGATTAGGCAATTCATAATGCTCGGCGGGGCTGCGAGGCAGCCACCGCCGTTTGATCCTGGCTAACAACTTCCATTTGTGCTATTCTTTGATGTTTGAATTGGTATATCTACCCCCAACTCACGGGTCGGACTGCCCGCTCTCTTTTTGCTCCCTTCCGGCATATCACTCCTTCCTTCCTCTTTATTCACTCGAGCTCTTCTTTTCCATCCCTCTCTCCGTCCTTTCCTTTTAGTTTTTGTAGGGGACTCCATCTTCTTCATGTTCTTTTCAACCTCAGAAACCCCATCAAGGCCCCCCTCAATACCCACGAAATTTTTTCCACCGAAACCTTGCGATCTTCAACAATTTGTCCCCATCGTGATCCACGCCTACCAGTTTTCAAATCCCGAGATGGGTATAACATCCACGGCAAGGTTCTCGTCTACATTCCACTCAGCCATCTCCTTATCCGATTCTACTTGTCTACCTTCTTCTTCATTTGATGTTGAAAGTATCAGACTTTTCCTTTCAAACACTCCATTGCCTTCTTGTCTTCTACTGATATTAGACGAGGAATTTTCGTCTGTCCCAGCCTTTCGTCTATTAGGCACTATCCTTCCCGCTCGTAGCCACGAGTCAAACTGAAATTTAGAGTTTCTCGCTTCCTTCGTCGAGCAATCTTTTGATATATGCCCAATCCTCCCACACGATAGCAAAAGTCGCAAATTTCGTCATCGACACGTAATTAACGTTTCATTTGCGCCCAATATTTGAAAGAGGACACAACGGATTAGGGAGAATCGATCTTTTGGTAACCCTAACTCTAGCAAATTTCCTCACGCAAAGGTCCACCTCATCCATGTCAATTTCATTCACCTTACCTATTCTTTCCCCAATTCTTCTCGATAATATTAGGTTCCATGCAGAAATAGGTATATTATAGATTGAACCCATATTGAAATTTCATCAAAGCGAGACTTCATGGGGTTTGATCTCTTCATCTGTTTAAGAATCATAAGGTCTTGGAAAAATGCCATGGGCCCTCCTCAAGAGTCGTGTTTCGATCCGTCTCAAGGAAAATGATATAACAAATAAGTTATGCCCTACGATCTCAACATTCGTTCGTCCTCTCGATCTCGCATTCAGGCAAATTGCTTGAGTGTTTCCTTGTTAACCATTTTCCTGCAAATATCTTTCCCACCACCACCTTTGCAATTCTTTCCCCGCCTTTCGCCTCCTCACTCGTCAGACCACGCCCTCTCCTTCGTCTGTTAGTTTCAATACACTCACACGGTTGGCTATCTCGTCGCATCCATCCTCGAAACGCCCAACTCCACTCACCACAAGACGATGACCCTTCAGAGGAAAAGGGAAGAGAAAAACCTTCCAAGAAGAAAGGAAGACAGACTCCAACAAACCCTAGCCGCCTAGGGTTTACAGAGAAAAACGCTGGACTAAGCTAACGCAAAGAGTTGACATAGTCTTTATGTACTTCATTTGGCCCCAAACCATTTGGTAAATCATCAAGAGTTATAGGGGCATTGATGTCCATTCAACATGCCAAGGAACAAGATATAATAGTCACCAATAATGACCTATCTACCTTGTTAGGATGACAGAAGTAGAAAGAGAGCTAAAATCGAAAATTTTGGGCAAGACATTAAATATAAGGTTAAAGAGAAAATAAAAAAAATTAGCTGGGGATGGTGAAACTACCCCAACACCCCCTGAATCCGCCCATGTAGAATACAGCAGCTATAGATCATGTTATATCGTAATAACACAAAAATACGAGATTGAAAGTTACGAGGAGTAAGTAAAAAGTTATTGTTCACTTAAAACATATTCATAATGCATGGGGCCTCGTGGTCTTTATTTTACAAACCTAGCACATAGATGTAAAGTGGATCGAAGTTGAACATATTCGAACGGGTTGTGATTTGATTATTTTTTAAAGAATAATTAATATTCTGATTTTACAATTATAACTCATGTATTTATGTGCAATAGTTTGGAAACCAAGTTGAAATAATTAGCTTAATACTGTTGCTGTTATGGAGACAGGAAGATCTTGTTGATGAGCCTTTTGTTGGAACTGAATCCCTTATACTTGAAAAAAAATTACCAAGGCAGACAAATGTACAATGATTTATATGCAAACTAAAACAAAGAAATGTAACTATATTCACTTTGTCATGTCCTTTTGTAGACACTGTCAGAATCCCATCTCTAAATTTTAATGTCTTGATTCCTCACAGACAAAAACCAGAATCTTCATCTTTGTATCTCTGTAATAATAATGATTTTCTGCAAGTAGCCCATCTAGAGATCTGGATGAAAGACAGAGGGCAAAAAAAAGAACTTCCCTGAGTTCCCTCTTTGACCGGCGACACTCTCTGAACGGAATATTCTATGCTATCTCGGCGTACAACTTGAGCACCGTGGATGCTGCGCAAATGCCCGTATCGTTATTCATGATTTTGTTGAAATTCGAATCCTCATATGATAGAAGACACGCGTCACAATATCAACCCAATTCAGCCTCTCACTTCATAGGTCGAAAGACAATATTGACCCTATCGACTTGTGATTGTAATCAAACCGAGTGAACCAAATATATCGTTTATTACCGAGTCAAGTTTAGTGACTTAATCGAAACGAGTTGGATCGAACACCATCATACTTAAAACTTCTATTTGTTAAGATTGAGTTAAATCTCGAGTTTTATTTATCGAATATTTCGAGCTTACGAGCTTTAATCGAATCCAAATAAACTTTCTAAATTTATATATATGTTTAGAATATTAATTATTTTATTTTAAAAATAAATTATTTTATCCACAATAACACAATATATTTATTGATTTCTTATAACAAATAAAAATAGTTAGAGATTTAAAACAATAATTGATAATTATAGAAAAAAATGATTCTAGTTAATAATTTTATATTTTCACAGTAAATCAGTTAACGAACTTGTTCACGCACTACAACAAAAAACAGATATTGGGACACTTATTTAGAGTCACTATTTATTAAATGCCTCTAAGATATATTATTGAGGCACTTAGATATATTAAATTTAGAGGAAAATTTTAAAAAAATCTAAAAAAAATTAAAAAGTACCCCCAAAGACACTTAAAAGTGCCCCAAACTCTTTTGGGACACGATATTTAGCAACACTATGATAAGTGCCCCGAAAATCAAAAGTGCCCCCAAAGACAATATATTGGAACACTTTTCAGTGTTTGAAAAAGATTTTTTTGTTGTAGTGACGAACTAAAGAGTCGAATATTATCATATTCGTTTTGGTTTGTTTAATTTGAAACTTCACTAAACAAACTCAAACGAACTTTTATCGAACCAAACTTCGAATAGCTCACGAATAGCTTGACTCATTTCAACCCTAATCAAGTTCAAACTTTATTTACTGAATACTTCAAGACTCGAAAATCTGAATGGAAAATTCTCTGCTATCTCATCACGTATAACTCTGGCACCATGGATGTTGCGGCAAGCGCATATATTTGTTTTCATGATTTTATTGAAATTCAAATCCTCAAATATCAAACATTTATTGTAGAATATTATAGGTAGCACATAATTCCTCTTTTCGTTTAATATCTACAGTAGCACAAGATGTAGATCTAGAGGGTTTGATGAGGTCGAACTCATAATTAACCTACAGGTCCTATATTCGCCACCCCGGGGGTAGCAGAAACTTCCTTGCGACTACCCCTGCCAACCTCTCATTTCATCAGTCGAATTTGATCCTATCGACGTATCACACACTGGTCCAACAAACTCGAGGAAGAAACTTCGAGAGAAGGGTAATATTGACACACTATGCAACATGAGAAAGTTCCGACTGGAGGGATTAGGTGCATTCAAATTCTTGATCTTGCATCAAAAGTAAAAAAGAAAAAGAAAAGAAGTCATTCTTGACTCTGGAGGTAAAAGTTAACAGTAAAAGTGACTTATTCAGGTAACAAAGTAAACACAAATTTCATTCTTGACCTTGGAGAAAAACCAGCAAGAATTTGACTCATTCAGGTCAAAAGCAGGCTGCTCTTGACTAACCAGATATGATGTTACTGTAAGTTTCAAAAACTAACTGGAGAATAATGGACACGACATTACCCAAGTCAAGCACGTGCGAGTTAACAGGGCAATTTTTGTCTGATTAAATATAGTTTATGGCCTTTGGAGCCTTCTCAAAACCATGAACTGTCATTTATTTTTATATAACTAAGTTTATAAAAAAGTTTCCATTTCGTGCAGGATCGAGAATCCGGCCTCGGAAAGTTGAATAAACTCGCCAGATTCTCGTGTGAAATATACAATAAATGAGTGTGTTATATAAATTGAAAATGAAGAGTGCAATTATAAAGCTAATTTAGTTTCCACCTAAAATATTGTATATTCCATAAGAATCCGACGAGCTAATTCAGCTTTCCGACATCGGATTCTCGATTGAGTTCAAAATTGAAACTTTCTACAAAGTTCAATATTTTTAAAAAATAAATAAAAATTCAGGTGATTTTATAAAAATACTTTAAAGATCGGCCATAAATTATACTTAACCTTTTCTCATTTCATAACATGTATGGAGTTTAAGCGCCGTATTCTTTGATATATCCGATGTATAGTGTCTGCCGTCGTGTCAACACGAGTGCGTGTAATGTTTCATTACATATATTCCACACATTGCAGCATATTAGAGTGATGATATATATACGCGTGCAACTGCAAGAAGCTACCTGCCATCGTCTTCAAGTTAAACCCTACACAACAAAGCATTCTGCACAAGTTTGTCGAGTTAGATCAGGAAATGGGTGTAAGATCAAGGCATGAATTGGAATACAGTGATCATCCAAGAACTCGTGTTTCATAAACCAGAAAAACAAGTTCGAAGACTGCATGTAGCAATAGCAAGTGACAATAGATTTGGCTGTTTTTTACACTGAAAGCAATGTACAATATCCAAATCTTAGTGTACAGATCTATACAGCATTTATTTGAAGTACAATCAGCAGTTTTCAGAATGTAGCACAGTTAAAGAGCAACTAAGACCGTTAGCGGATTGAAATTCAGAGGAATAGCATGGAGATGTAATGAGACGAGACTTTCAAAAGGCGAGTATGATACCAATACTGCAGTCCTCGTCAATTTTGGGAAGCAGAAGTGATCACTTCCAAAGCCTACTCATCTTGTTTCGTTACTCCATTGAAGGAACTCAAAAATCTGATTACGTGCTCATAAACCATAATCCCATCTAAATACTAAATAGACACTATCCTTGAGAAACTGTGGATAAACGAAAATTCTTATCTCGATCATCATTCCATAAACAGTTGCATGATTCAATAATGGAAGTTACGAAACAATAGAATTACCTCATTATGGTCATGAAGCAATATGAGTATTCCTCATCGGAGAGAATCCAAGTGTGGGAATTCCCAACTGTCTCATGAACTTAGCATCAGTTGTCGAAGCTAAGATTTCGGGCTTAGCAAGCTTTCCCCTAGCTGCTGTGATGGCTTGGTTGAACTCGGACCACCATGGGTTGGAATCATTCGTTGCTGTCATCAACGGGCTCCCTTTGTATTCTCGTAGAGGTCCCTTTTCTGTTATATACAACACGAGAAAAGTGATCAAGCTAATGCATCCCCTATGGAAGGTTAAGATTAAGCAAAATCTCTTTCCTACTTATTCTATACGCGGCCTAATTGGTTTCTGGTCGATTCATTTTAGCTTTTCATCAAACCCTTATTATCACCATAATTTGACACTCCAATAAGTGAAATGTAAACACAATGAAGAAGTATTTCAAGCTCAGTGCACAAACTAGGTGGCTTCCGATATTCAATTTCTTGCAACAACTAACCAATCCTCCAAACTCATTGATCGTGTTTTGGTAAATGAGTTTGTCGTATTCATCACTACATTTCATTAACACTACCATTACAAATGTAGAATGTTCCCTAGAACCTATGAAGCACAAATAGGAATTCGAAAGTACGTCCATCTTCAAAAAATCAAAATACGAATACATTTATACTTTTATTATATTTTTATACTTTATTAATAATAATATTGTGAAAATTATATAACGACATTCATATCAAAACAAAGAAAATAAATGATTAATTAAGACTTAAAATCTTAAATACAGCCCAATAACCAAAGGCCCAACACCAACAATAAATAGTTAATTAAGACTTAAAAGTATTAAATGAAGCCCAAAAGCTAAATGAAGCCCAAAAGCTAGGCCCAACATCGATGGTCACTTAATAATAGAAAACCCTAGATATGAGTAGAAAACCCTAAATATGAGTAGAAGTGGGAAAGTGTGAAGTCGATAGGCAGCGGCGGCCCAGGCCAGCGACCCAGGCAGCGGCGACCCAGGCGGCTGTGGCAGTCCACAGTCGCGCGACCCAGCCGGCAGTGGCTGTCCATAGCAGCGGCGAGGACAGGTGAAGGTAGTGTGAGCGTCACGAGGACGATGGGCGTGAGTTTTGTAATTTTAACGTATTTTGACTTCAAGGAAACATATTTTGACCGTATTTCAAACGTATTTTAATCAAAAAAATAAAATAAATACATATTTTCAACGTATTTTTTCCATATCATATTAAATACGTTTTTTGCACATACGCTGCCCTCCGAGATGTATTCGTGCTTCATATTCATAGCCTAGAACTATACCATCACTTTAAATAAACTTAGCAAATTGCCCAAAAATACAACATATTCATCACTTTAACCAAGAAAATTCAACTATAAGTAATTTGGTCCAACTCCAGTATCACACATAACCTCAATCATGTATCAGATTCACACCAAACTAAATACATAACCAGAAAACAATAATCTTGAATCAAATGAATGACAGTACACATTTCCACATTACTCCAAAATAAGATTCACCTCATAAGTCATGTTCCTCCAAGCCGGCGCCCACTCCTCCGCAATCCTCCTCCTCAAGAGATCAGGATCCGCGGTGGGTGTCAGCCGGATTTAGGGCCTCTGTAAATCAAATCCGGCCTCTGCCTCAGATGGCTGCAAGTTCATCACATACCCCTAATCCATTCCAATCACTAAGAACACAAATCAACAACAACAAAGACAAATCAATAATAAACAAACAATCAAACAAAACTCTCACATCATTAGACCGAATCCCAGCATTCAAGAACACAGGATTAACCGAAATAACCTCTGAATTGGCAGCCAAACCGGCCTTAACCAGATGAAAGCCACTCACCCTAAACTTCATCATCATCTCCACGCTCTTCATCAAGTTCTCCATGGCATCATTATCATACATCCTCGAGCCGTGGCCGGGAGGGCCCCGCGCCTTAATCACGACGTGCCACGGTGACCTTTCAGCATAGAACACCCTAAACTCATCATTAACAGAAGTCTGCCCTTCATCCAACATAAATCCAATATTCAGTTCTTGAAACTCTTTGCTCTCAACAAACTTCATCATCCCATCAAATCCGTCAAGCTCTTCTTCAGGGACATAAGAAATGTGCACAGTGCGAAGAGGGGTGTAAGTAAGATTCGATTTTTTAGCTCTTTGATTGCTTCGAGATACTGCATACCGATGCACTTGTCGTCCTGGGAGCCGCGGGCGTAGATGCGGCCGTCGGTGGTGCGGTGGGCGGCGAAGGGGGGGGTGCAGCCACTTGGAGGGCTCGGCGGGGATGGAGTCGAGGTGGGGATTGAGGAGAACTGAAGGGAGGGAAGCGTCTGAGCCGGGCCCGGTGATGAGGAGCAGGGGCTTGTCCGGAATGGTTAGATAGAATATTCTGGTGATGGTGGCGGCGAAGGCGGTGAGGTATTCGACGGCGGCGTCGTAGTTTGGTTTGGGGTGAGCGGTGTTGATTCTGAGGTAGTCTCGGAAGCGGGATATCGGGTCGTATTCTTGGTTGGCGGAGAAAGATGGTGGTAGGGAGAGGAAAAGGAGGAGCAGGGCGGCAGAGAGGAGTGGTTGGCGTCGGCGCGTGGACATGGTGGGTGGATTTGAGCTTGATCTGTAGTGTAGAGTGAGAGGTCAATTGCGAGAGGAAATACTTTTGGAAATTTAACCGATTAAATCAAATCAGTGATGAGTAGATACCTTGGGAATTAGAAATTGTTACTGTGACACCGTCGTTGCATAATTTTTATCTCATTCTTTTTTATTCAATTAAATATAGAAAATTTATAAGTTGACTGACTATGAATTTAAATTTAAAATATTTGATATCGAACATTAACATTCTACTATTACATCAATCGTAAAATAATGCACACTTTTTTTTATCTCATTCTCTTGTTTTATGAATGATTGTACTTGTGGACACTACCACTCTAGTTTCCCTTTTGGGAGCAAATTTTAAATACTCATTTATATCAAAATATGTACAATATATAATTAATTATAAAATTTTCTATACTTCATACTCATTTTATTAATTTAATATATTTATGATTGAAATATGATGTGATTTTCTACATCATTGTGTTTTTTTTATATTAAAATCAATGTATTTTGAAGGTTGAAATGGAAAATAAAGTTTACGATCGATCGAAGACAGTATAATGATCGATCGAAGACTTCAAAAATATTATATAGAAAAAACTTAGATTCCAGTGAAAAACCTTATTTCCGGTCGTGAAAACCTTTTTTCCAGTCGTAAAATTGTTGTCTCTGGTCACAAAACTAGTTGTTTCTTTCTCATCGGAGACAAGGTTTTCACGATCGGAGAAAAAATTTCACAACCGGAAATAATGTTTTCCACTTAAATATCAAGTTTTCCGATAATTCTAATATTTTTGAAGTCTCCGGCCGATTAATATACTGTTTCCGATCGATCATTACATTGTCTCCGATCGACCGGAGATATTCTTCAGTTTTTTAACTTAAAATATATTAAAATAATGAAATGGATATAAAGCGTAGCGAATTTTTAAAATGAATATAAAAGATACATCCTTTAAAAAATATGTATTTCTATATAATTCATCTTTCCTTTTTCCTGGTCAATTGCTTATTTTGTGGAAGACTTGTGCTTGTAATCATTGAAACTCCAAATTTCTTTCTTGGTCAATTTATTTTCATTCCCAGTAGAGGTTTGGCTCATATGTAAATAACACACAAACTATATATAAAGAGTAAATTATATTTTAAAAATTAAGAATCATAGGGTCAAATTTAAAGATTAGTGAAATTCCTGGACAATTACCTTTTTGGTAAAAAGTTGTACTTATAACTGAAACTGTTTTTTTCTTGGTCGATCCATATTATTTCGAAGATGTTTTATAAATGTTTATACTTTAACCCTTAAAATTAATTAAAGATGTCAACATTAGATATATTTAAGTTCTATCAGGCCTGCAATTAATTTGGTCGGCCCGAGTTTGAAGGCCGATTACTCTGGACTACAATTTATTTCCATTACATATATAAAACTGAATGTCATAGCCCGATTTCTAAAATATAATTGAAGCTCAGAATCGAAGCGACTAATGAAATGCTGAAAAATATAAGGAATAAAGTTGACTGAATGATCGCTTAATAAACCCTTAGAATTTGGGAATAGCTTCCTAAATGAAAACGGAAGACATCGAATGATGTAATCCAATCAAAACAATAATTATCCTCGGGATCACAAGTTTAGTTTCGCTCGATAGCCAAGACACATCAAAAATATTAACATCAAGGATTTAGAGTCTAAGCTCAATTAAAAGATATAATTCAAGTCATAGACAAGAAGGAAAAGGTAATTAGAACTAGTTCATCAATGAAGTCTAAATACGGAAATAATCCGTCAAAATACGGAGTGAACTCTAATCTCGCTCGCCGCCGGTGCCCATTGATCAACCTGAAAACATTTGAAAACATTTGGGTGAGTACTAATGTACTCGGTGGACATGCATTTTCATAAATATTTCATAAACCAGTAAAATCGCTTTATCCAATCATGATAACATAACTTAGAAGGTTTTAAAAGAGAAACCACTTCTAAGCATGCAAAATATTTCATTTATCGGGCTCATTGTCACGACTCTTACATTACTCGCTTTGATCCCGGCCTCTAGCCACCGTCGGATCACATGCTCCCATTATTGTCATCGGGGACGTGACCCTGACAAATTCATAATTCCATGACGCATCTCTAACGCATCCGCACAAGCACCATAATAACATGACGCATCTCGAACGCATCCGCACAAGCACCCTTATAACGCTCATGATTATGTTAGTGTCCGATGGAGATCAACCCACCGAAACAACTAACTAGTGTACACAATTCTCAATTAACGATAAGATTAAAGAGAATCTCGATCGATACATTTACGAGCCTTAAACAGAGTAGAGCGCACAAAAACATTTTATCGATAAACAGTTTACATTTCATGAAATATCGAGAATATAACTCAAATATACTTTTGTAAAGTAAACCCACCTTGATAGACCAAGCTCGATTTAATCACTATAGCATACGTCTCGGGAAAGCAACGCTAATCCCCTTGATCGACAAAACCTACAAGAAGCATGATCTCTCACTTTTATAACACTAAAAAGCGCAAGTATAAGGTAAGCAGAGTATCGTATCCACAGAGATTGTAATGCGAAAACACAGAAGCTAACTCAACGATAATTCATCATTATTCAAGCACAGAAATTGGGTGAGAGGTTTAAGGGCTTCAGAATTTAATCCAAAGCAAAGGTAACCATGCAGAAATATAAAATAAAGCAATAAAATCACGGATGATAAAACAGATAAGAAAGACTAACCATAGGGATACATTAATCCTATCCACAACGATGTTTATCCTGCTTCCTATTAGTCAATTTTAATCCGCATAAGATGGAAGATCACATATATAACCAACAACTTCGCCACGACAATTGCGGTCGTAGATTATTAGTTTTCCTATTATCATACGCCTCTAGGCGAAAACAAGCAACTCCAAACAGATCACAAAGAATAAGCTTCCTACGGATGTTCCTATCTCGCCTTTACTCAAGGTTTATCCGTATCATGCATTCAAGATCGATTGACAATTAATACAGCTTACGTAATTAATCGGCAACTAGATATGCATCAAGATTGATCGAAATTAACACATATAAATAAGCACCAAGAATCATTAATCAATGCCCGGAAGGTAAATAGAGATAACAGAATCACAACATATAGATCGGATCATGCAAACCCTAGATTAGAACAGAAATTACCTAGACATAATAAACGAAATAAAATACGATAATAAATCATAAAACGGAAATTAAATGCATAAAACCCGTGATGAAAGCGTTGGATGAACAATTGTTGGTCTTGAATCCAATCCCAAGCGAAAAACGGAAAACAACGGAAAACGATCGGACAAAACGTTCCGAATCGATAACAACGAAGAACTAAACTAGAACAATGGAAAACTAATGCTAGAATGTAAACTAAAGCTCAACAAAGAATGAAAACTGAGGAAAAACTGAAATAAAACTGTTCTGGGGCGTGTCTGGGTCCAAGGAGGCGCAAGGAAGGCTTGCCCTAATTATAGATAAGGGTGGAAACCCTAATTTGCGCTACCCGCCACGCTCGCGACGATCCTCGGGTCGCTACCTCGACCGTGAGGCATCTCCCGCGTGCTCTCTTCACTGCGTCGCCTCTTGCGCTCAAGAGGTTTCCTCATGCTCAGCTAGCGGTCGCTAGCCATGGCCGCGAAATAAATAGCAATGATTTCTGCCTGGGGCTTGCTCGCATGCACGATGTCGCGATCGCTCGATCTTGGCCACTGGGCTTGTTTAGCGGCCAGCCTAGCGACCGCTAGGTTGGTCGCTAGAAACTGGGCGAGATGGTTTTGGCTCGTGCTTCGCCTTGCTTCGATTTTCAACACATGACCTACACAACACCAAAAGAACACCCAAGAGCAAGATTTTCTAGAAATAGATAAAAACATTAAGATCCGATACATAAACGCACATTAAATGATCTAAACTCATCTTTAAATATCAACAATAAACGTGTAAAATGCGCGTTTATCAAACCCCCAAACTTAAATCATTGTTTGTCCTCAAACAAAACCAAAACAGAAAGACACAACGAAAAGATCAACGAGCGTAGCAAAGATGATAACCATTATAAGCCTCAGAAACATATTAACGCTCAAAAACATTAGCGCACATGACGACGTTAGTCAACTCAACACAAACAACAATTGAAGGCAAAAACTCATTTAATTCAACCCTCACAACGGCATGTGTGTAAAATATAGAGGATGCACTCAAACTCATAAAGAAATTAAGGACGATATACACTCACGTATCAATGCAATGCAATATCTTACCATAGGCTTGTCATTTCTCTAATATCTCCACCGCCAAATGTGTTCAAATTAGGATCAAAAGGTCTTTTCATAGGTTATAATGTAGGCACATTGGTTAAGGTAGGGTAATATATGGCTAAGTGACTCAAAAATATTCCAAGCATCCCCATTTATACTTTTCGACACATATAGACTTTGTCCATTTTCCTCTTATTTTTCAACGTGCTAAATCGACGTTTTATCCCTCATAAGGTACCTATACTTTGATTAACGACCCTTTATGCTCAAAACACATAGTGAACTTATCATTGCTTTTTTCTTTTCTTTTCTAGAGCTTATAGGGTTTATCATTCACAACAAAGGTACTATTCTTCACCATTGATGTACTTCTCTAATAATAATTTTCCTCCATAACTACATCAAAATTTCAACCCTTTTGATTCCCATATCCATCCTCACCTCCTATCATCCGATTAATCGAAAGAATAAGTCTAATAAAAGCTCAAAGAAGGCGACAAATGGTATACATCATCGGGTTAGTGTTTGGGTGAATATGTGGTTAACAAAGATGGTCTTTTATCATTTCCAAATTTGAAAACACATATTGCAGTCTCGACACAGAAAAACGGCAAGTTCTAGAAGAGAATCACATGCATGATATCACACAATTAAAAGAAACTATATCAAGATGTTTATACAAAGGAAGCTCAAGTCTCACGGGTTAAGCAAATGGTGAAAACAACAAGTTTAAGCAATCTCAAGTCGTTCATGCGTCATTTTTTAACATATCATATGCACTATCATTAAATTTCACACAAAAAATTTCTATCGTCATTGGCTACATGGATTAAAACATTTCACTTAACTCGTTGATCGACAGACACAACACGAAAAGAAAGACAAAAACACGACAAAAAGCAACACAAACGAAAAACAAAACAAAACACAAAAACAAAACAAGAAAACGTTGGGTTTGCTTAATTTAACGTCTTTAGCTAGACCATCACATACCTTGTTCAATCCGGTGTTTTGGTGGCAACAGAAATCTTTCCCAATTTGTGGATCCTCCTATACTTAGCATTCACGGATGACCACCACTGACCATGGAAGTGGCCACCCCCAAACTTGAACGATACACTCAGAGTTCCATGCCGAGTCCACTTCTTCCTTCTCGCAGCTTCCTCGATTGGGCATGTATCCTCTAAGCGCGCGACGTGTGCGGCATCGGCAGTCGTGATCGAGTAGCAATCTTTCGGCTTTTCACTGTCGTGTTGCTTGATGGCGTCATATATGAAAATCTTGAGCTCCTCATCGTTAACACGAAATGTGAGATTACCTTCCTGCACATCAATCAAAGCACGACCAGTTGCTAGAAAAGGTCTACCCAGGATTAGTGGTTGTTGTTTGAATTCGGGAATATCTAAAATCACAAAATCGGCAGGAAAACAAAGTCCCGAATTCTTACCAACACATCTTCGACGATACCTTTAGATATGTGATCAACCGTCACCATCATCGCGAGATCTTCGCCGGCTTCATCTTTCCTGTGTAGCCGGTTGAATACGCTCAAAGGCATAAGATTGATGCTCGCCCCAAGTCGCACAACACATTTGGAAACTTATGCTCGGCGATCTCGCATTCTAACGTAAAACTGCCGGGATCCTTCTGTTTCAGAGGCAGCTTCTTCTGCAAGACGGCACTGTATTCTTCGGATAGGGTAATTTTTTCAAATTTCCCCAATTTCTTCTTGCTTGTAAGTGCGTCTTTTAAAAATTTCACGTATCCCGGCATGTTTCGCAGCGCTTCAAAGAGAGGCAAATTGATTTCAACTTTTTGAAAAATCTCTTTGAAACGAGCAAACTCCTCGTCATATTTCGATTTGGCTAGTCGACTCGGAAACGGGATCGGAGGAGTGTACGTGCGAAGATTTGCTTCTGTGGGTGCCTCGCGGTCGACCTCGCGACCGCTGGGAAGGTCGCGAGGCGTCTGTTGGGCGCTGGAATCCTTCTTCGCGTGCGAGCTTGCGGGTGCGAGTTCGCTACGATTTCTCGGCAAAGATGCTCGCACGATTGCTCATGGATAGGCTCGCGGGCGCATGCTCGGTCGCGAGCTTTGTGGGGAATACTGACTCTCGTGATCGGGCTCATGGTCGCGAGCTCGGTCGCGAAGTTTACGCCTCCATTTTCTTTCACCTCTTCTTCCTCGGTAGGGCTTGGGTAAGCTTGTCCACCTCGCCCGGATGACGGCACCGATTTTTCGGGTTCACCTCCAGACATACTCGGAAATTGGCCCGCCTTTTGTAGTGCATTCAATTGTACGGCTACTTGACCAACTGATTTTCCAACATCTTTACGTGTTTCCCATAGCCGTCACAATGACTCCGGATGAGTTATTTTCGCCCGTCATCGCTTATAAATGCACTCGTTGAGTCGCCATCTGCTGCACCATATCTTCTAAACTTGGCTTCTTCGCCTTGGATCATACCATTCAGCATGTGAAGCTCTCACGGAGGTTGCTGAAAATTATTCGGGTTGGCATACGACAGGTTCGGATGATTTCTATTGTTTGGAGTGTATGCCGGATTCTCCCCCTGACGGTTCCTTTGATTTATAAAATGTACGCTCTCCGCCTCAACTGCTTTTCAACAGAGTGAATTGCTTCATCACTCGTCAGATCTCGAATCGCCCTCGACGGTCGCCGCTTAATCATCGGCGTTCTTCCATCGCCATTGATAGCTGTTGGCAGCCATCTCCTCTAAGATACGGATCGCCTCGCCTACTCGCTCGGTTTAATAAACAGCCCCCGCCGATGCATCCACAATGCTCCTCGCCCGAAATGTCACCCACCGTAGAATCTGCGTGATTTGTTGCTCCTCGAGAATCCATGCCGTGGACATCGCCTCAATAGACCTCTCGAATCTCTCCCATGCCTCGAATAGTGATTCGCCGTGGTGTTGGAAAAATGGGAGATTTCGGTGATGATCTTCGCGCCACGGACGGAAAATATTTCGAGAGAAACTTCTGCAAAGTTTCCAAGTGTCAACGCCGCCGGTCCAAACTTCGAACCAATCTTTTACCCGGCACAGCAATGAGAAACCGAACATGCGATCCGGATCGTGTCTTGTGGCACCCCATTCTCGCTTGATGGTGTCACAAATATCGAGAAAGGTCTCGAGATGCGATTCGGTCTTCGCGACTCCTCCCCAAACCGCTATCCTCGACCATACCGATCGTACGGCCACCAAAATTGTTTGCATCCACGCAGGGCCCCATCCTCCTCCTTGAACTGCTCAAGAGGGAGATCGGTATATAAAGTTCGGTGGTCGCGTCTGCGGGTAGGGACAAGGAGTCCCATATTCGCCATCCGGCGCCGCATCTCTGCTAAATCGGCTAACATGCATGCAGCTTGCTCGGGAGGAATGCCCTGCTTACGTGGATTAGCTGCCATTGCAGCCCGTCTCTTCTCTCGTCCTCTTCTCCTTTGAGAGTTTTCGATCTCGGGATCTAATAATATTTCAGGAGGTCCTTGAGATCTTGCACGCATAAACTATCTGAGAAAAGAGAGAATTCAGCCCTTGCAAAAATAAATAAATAAAAAAATATAACTTGAATTAATAAATCCAAATCGTCAAATTATTTCTATGCAATCTTAACAATCCCCGGCAACGGCGCCAAAATTTGATCACTCACTTTTATAACACTAAAAAGCGCAAGTATAAGGTAAGCAGAGTATCGTATCCACAGTGATTGTAATGCGAAAACACAGAAGCTAACTATACGATAATTCATCATTATTCAAGCACAGAAATTGGGTGAGAGGTTTAAGGGCTTCAGAATTTAATCCAAAGCAAATGTAACCATGCAGAAATATAAAATAAAGCAATAAAATCACGGATGATAAAATGATAAGAAAGACTAACCCTGTGGATACATTAATCCTATCCACAACGTATGTTTATCCTGCTTCCTATTAGCCAACTTTAATCCGCATAAGATGGAAGATCACATATATAACCAACAACTTCGCCATTTATTAATTATGGTCAGAGATTACTAGTTTTCCCTATTATCATTACGCCTATAGGTGAAAACAAGCAACTCCAAATAGATCACAAAGAATAAGCTTCCTACGGATGTTCCTATCTCACTTCGACTCATGTTTATCCGTATCATGCATTCAAGATCGATCGACAATTAATACGCTTCGTAATTAATCGGCAACTAGATATGCATCAAGATTGATCGAAATTAACACATATAAATAAGCACCAAGAATCATGAATCAATGCCTGGAAGGTAAATAGAGATAACAGGAATCACAACATATAGGATCGGATCATGCAAACCCTAGGATTAGAACAGGAAATTACCTAGACATAATAAACGGAATAAAATACGAATAAATCATAAAACGGAAATTAAATGCATAAAACCCGTGATGAAAGCGTTGGATGAACAATTGTTGGTCTTGAATCCAATCCCAAAGAAAAACGGAAAACAACGGAAAACGATCGGACAAACGTTCGAATCGATAACAACGAAGAACTAAACTAGAACAATGGAAAACTAATGCTAGAATGTAAACTAAAGCTCAACAAAGAATGAAAATTGAGGAAAACGAAATAAAACTGCGTGCAGGGCGTGTCGGGTCCAAGGAGGCGCAAGGAGGGCTCGCTTTATTTATAGATAAGGGTGGAAACCCTAATTTGCGCGCTGCCGCTACGCTCATGACCGATCCTCGCGGTCGCTACCTCGACCGCTAGGCATCTCCGCTGCGTTTTCTTTCACTCGCGGCCGCTCTTGCGCTCGCGGGTTACTCGGCCTAGCTAGCGATCGCTAGCCATGGCCGCGAGAAATAGCACAGTGATTTCTTGGCGCTGGGGCTTGCTCGCGTGCACGATGTCGCGGTCGCGTCTGATCTTGGCGCTCGCTGGCTTGCCTAGCGGTCAGCCTAGCGACCGCTAGGCTGGTCGCTAGAAACTGGGCAGATGTGGTTTTTGGCTCGTGCTTCGTTCCTTGCTTCGATTTTCAACATATAGACCTACACAACACCAAAAGAACACTCAAGAGCAGTATTTTCTAGAAATAGATAAAAACATTAAGATCCGATACATAAACGCTCATTAAATGATCTAAACTCATCTTTAAATATCAACAATAAACGTGTAAAAAGCGCGTTTATCAAAGCACTAGTCTTAATAGGTCTCGAAAAGCTAGCCTTAAGTTCAAGTAAAGGAAGATACTAACTTATGATTCGTTAAGCCCGAGTTTTCAAAATATAATTAAATTTGAAAACTAATATATATATATATCGGCTAAGGGCACCAACAATACCCTTGTTCGTCTTTTCGTTTAAAACGTATTTAAATTTCATAATATTCTTATGTTAAATACTTTTTAAAAAAAGTATAACATACTTGAAATACATACTAAGTTCGTATATATTAAGGAATCTCATTTAATAAAACACATAATAAAATTCTCAAATTATGCACTTGACTAGCATAATTTAATTTATTAAAATATTCTAATTAAATTTCTTTCTTTAAAAGAATTTAATTAAATTAATTACATAAGTCATAATCATAATTAAGTAACTTAAACTTGAACTCAATCTTGAATTAATCAATTAATTAATTAAACTTAATAGTAATTAATTAATTAATTAATTAACTTACCATAATTAATTAATTTAAACTTATAATTAAGTTTAAGTTAATTATTTATTTAATTAGACTTAATATAATTTAATTAATTTAAGTCTCAAAGATTTAATTAATTTAAGTCCAAGAATTTAATTAATTGGAGTCCAATTACTAATTAAATCTAAGGTCCAACTATTAATTTAATTCATTGGAGCCCAATCCATAAAATTTCAGCCCAAATCTTTTAATTCTCGGCCCACTATTAAAACTACAGCAAGCCCAATACATTTAAATAATATCAGCCCAGCATTTAATAAAAGATCAGCCCAACACATTCAATAATTTAGCCCAACACATTTAATTAAAGAAAATAGCCCATTTGATTTAAAACAACATAAGCCCATTTAATTTATAAAATCACCCAACCCAACTCTCAAATCCTAAACCTAATTACATCCCATTTTCCGCTTCCGGCCGCCCCGCCGTATCGTCGTCGTCGTTTATTTAAAATTCAGCGACCCCATTTTCATTTTTTTTTTTCTCTTCTTTCTCTCACGCCTCTCTCTCGCTCTTCTCTCGACCCTCTCGCCACTCACAACACCGAGGTCGACCTTGCCGCCCACGGTCACGTCGCCGGTCGGCACCGCCGCCGCCGCGACCGCTTTCCTTCTCGGTTCACTCTCTGCCGATGCATGCAACGGCAACACACACACAACACATGACAACGCACACACGCACACACACGGCCGATCTCCTTCCTCATCGCTGCACGATCGCCGCCGTCACAGATCCGGCGACGTTGTCGTCGCGCCGCCCAGCCACCAGCCTATCTCCCGTCTCTGTCAACCCACGCACACACGCACGCACGCACACACCCACATGCGACCACAGCCGCAGCCGCCCCTCTCTTCTCGGCTGAACGCCAGCAGCCGGAGCCACCACCGGCACCGCCGCCAGCCACCTCCACCTCTCGTCCGTCTCTCTCCCCCCTCTCCTTCTCTCCTCTCGGCACTCACAAAAAAACACAATACCGAACACACACACACACAAAAACAACATACAAACATATACATATATGCATATACACATACCAAAATTAATAGAGGATTACAATCTACCTTTGTGTGGATTTGTTTTGTTGAAGTTGCAAGAGTGAGGGAGAAATTTCTGAAAAATGGAGGCTAGGGTTCCAAAGATATGAAGAAGAATAAGCTTATATAGTGTAGGGTTTTTATTGCCCATGGACTTTCATTTTGGGCCTCGTTAAACCAAAGCCCATTATACGATTTATTCTCACGGGCTTCAAATTCGATCCTAAAGACGATGAATTAATAATTAGACGTTAACATGATATTATAGATATAATGATTTATACATAAATATATATATATATATATATATATATATATAAATCATACTCGTTTATTATATTATATATAATAATTCTCGTACTCACTTTATAATATTTAGTGAAATAAATTCTTTTGTTGGAATTTAAAAATTTTCTTTCTCCGGGGTAAGAATCGACTTAATGAATTCTAAGTTCAAAATTCCTCGAAAAATTCTATCGAGAAAAACGGGGTATTACATCCCTCCATCCTTATAAAAATTTCGTCCTCGAAATTTCGGTTCTTTGATCCCTAACTTGGGGTACTCACTATTATTCAGCTTCTATGTGGCCTCCTCCATCCTATGATGGTTCCACTTTTTCTTGTTCGTATTTAACGATTCTACGTACTTTTGATATAGAACAATCTACTTTGTTCTAATAATATCATGATCTTATGATTGAATATCCTTATCAATCTCATCTCATAGCCCCAGCCTTAATTTAAGGCTAAGTCATTATGCTTGTTCAAAATTGCGTAGTAACTTCCCTTTCTCCTTCAGTAGTAACAACTCAATGGTGAGTGTTCTGCTCAACGTTTGTGCATAGGTGAGATCTCTTTGACTTGCTAGGTAAAATCGATAGCTTCCGCATAGTCCGTTTACAATTCTCTCGCGTTTCTCTTGATGTTCACCAAACGTGGCGCATATCACTTCTCTCATCTTTGCAACGATATAATTAAAGATCCGCTCCATCGCCGTATCCATTTTTTTCTCGCATCCGTAGAATCGCCCGACCATCAAACGTTGGTGGTTTCTTCGTGAGAAAATTTTATGTGATGATCATTCGGTGTTACTTGTCAGATTGACTCTTCGAGAATAAATCTCTTCCTCGACCACGTTCGCGTCCTCGACTTCGCCCTCTTCCTCGTCTCCATCACGTCCCGCACATTTGTCTCCCATTATGTGGTCAAAGGTTTAATTGGTTAATAAAGCTTTTGACATTGTACGTACATTAATGGAAATAGCTAGGCGTGTTACTAGGAAGAGAACAAGAATAGCACGCATTAAGGTATGAACATAATATTTATATATAATATGCTTTAAAAATTAGGACTTTCATTATTCCAAATGACATAGTTTCTTTCCAATATGACTCTTGAATACACAAGAATACTACAATAGCTGACAGAAGGATTGGGGTGCACAAAAGTAGTCTAGGCTATACACAAAAGAGTCTGACTACAACCAAAAGAGTTGGGTGGATCTGACAAAATTGAAGTTCTTTCTGATTCATGGCCATAAAATTCTGACACGTCCATCTTGATTCGTTATGTTGATAAATAAATAAATAAAAAAGTCATATAGTCGTCTTTTTCTAAATCTCATTTGATAGCTTCCTCGAGATCATCATCCTGGTCCTCATCACGTGACATTGGTTTGGGCGGGTTACGGTGCATTCTCATACGTGACTCTCCATGTTATCTCATTGGGTAGGCTCTCTGCAAGGCTTCTTTACTTTGTCTTTCTCATTGTCGTTGTCGCTCTTAATTCAAGTCTTTTCACTTGCGCTTTTGTATTTCCCTCAGCATGCAACTTTAACTTGACTGGGTTGAATTCTAGTCGTTCAAGATTTGAGGTTACCATTGACGGTGTCCCAAACGTGTTCCGTCGATTCCAAAAGCGATTGGTTCTCTACGAAAAGACGTTAGCTATTGAACTCACACCTACTATCTCAGTCCTTTGGTCGAATGTCCATGCTTTCCACTCATTCAGAAGATGTTGTATGAGCCTTATCGATGCTTCGATATCCTTTACTTTCTCATTTCGTGCGTTCTTCCAACGAGTCATAAATTCTCATAAGAACCTCTCGACATAAGGTTCTTATTCAAAAACTTACTGAGTGTCTCGTCTTTTCTATCCGTCTAAAATAGGCAACTTAACCAATTACATTTTAACAGAAATAACGCAAGGTTAAATCTGACTAAAGTTCTAACTTTAATAAGCATTCTAAGTTCTTCAAGATCATTCTTACGTTCTTCTATGTTCTGTCCTTCTATATTTCTTTTGTTGTTCAAGCCTTCTATTGTAGACTAAAAGTCTATATCATAAGGATCGCAATCCTATCATAGCATAAACTAGTCATCTCGCTAACCATGAGACTACACTATTCTGAACTGATAACTGCGTGTCATGAAGGTCGTGAGAAACCTAATACGACAAATATCCTTTATGTCAGTAACATCTTTCTTACCACGTAGTTAAAACTCAAAAGGTATCTTTTAAAATTAAAACAGGTCATAGAGTCAAAACTCAAAATGACAAATAATTGAAATGCTATCACATAGGCTCATGAGTCATAAATATGACAAATCTTTTCTCTTTCATTTCTTCTTTCTACAACTCGGTTATGTGAGCTCAGAGAGACTCATCAAAATTTTCTTCCATGAAACGTGGTCATGTAGCTCAAAGAGACTCATCATGACAAAATAATTTGCTTGATATAAGGGCTTGCTGGCCCAAAATGATATCCTTCTTTATAAGCATAAACAATAAACATTTGGCATATGTAAAATACCAAGCTTTTTGCGCACACATTTTTTTTTCAGAATCATTTGGAAACTTTAAAAGTACCTTATTTCATAGTCCAACTTTGAAACTTTTAAATCATACCTTTGTTGATCGGTTGGCGTGACGGTAAGCTTAGAGTCACTGAGATTACAAGAAATCTAGAGATACTATTCTAGACTCGACATGAAAAGATTTTGGCGATCAGAGACAAGAAAGAAAACTTATGCTCTGATACCACTCTGTCACAACCCGATTTCTAAAATATAATGGAAGCTCGTAAATCGAGGCACGACTAATGAAATGCGGAAAATATAAGGAATAAAGTTGACTCGAATGATCAAGGCAATAAACCCTTAGAATTTGGGAATAGCTTCCTAAATGAAAACAGAAGACATCGAATGATGTAATCCATTCAAAACAATAATTATCCTCAGGATCACAAGTTTAGTTTCGCGCTTCTGATAGCCAGTACACATCAAAAATACTAACATCAAGGATTTAGAATCTAAGCTCAATTAAAAAATATAATTCAAGTCATAGACAAGAAGGAAAATGTAATTAGAACTAGTTCATCAGCGGAAGTCTAAATACGAAAATAATCCGTTAAAATACGGAATGAACTCTAATCTCAGCTCTGCCCCATCAGCGCCCATTGATCAACCTGAAAACATTTGAAAACATTTGGGCTGAGTACTAATGTACTCAGTGGACATGTATTTTTCATAAACATTTCATAAATTCGTAAAATCAGTTTATCCAATCATGATAACATAACTTAGAAGGTTTTAAAAAGAGAAACCACTTCTAAGCATGCAAAAATATTTCATTTATTAGGCCCATTGTCACGACTCTTCTGTTACTCGCTTTGATCCCGGGCCTCTAGCCACCGTCGGATCACATGCTCCCATTATTGTCATCGGGACGAACCCGACAAATTCATAATTCCATGACGCATTGAACGCATCCGCACAAGCACCATAATAACATGACGCACTCCGTAACGCATCTAGACAAGCACCATAATAACATGACATACTCCGAACGCATCCGCATAAGCACCATAATAACATGACGCATTGAACGCATCCGCACAAGCACCATAATAACATGACGCACTCGGGCAGCATCCGCACAAGCACCCTTATAACGCCTCATGATTATGTTAGTGTCCGATGGAGATCAATCCACCAAACAACTAACTAGTGTACACAATTCTCAATTAACGATAAGATTAAAGAGAATCTCGATCGATACATTTACGAGCCTTAAACAGTAGTAGAGCGCACAAAAACATTTTATCGATAAACAATTTGCATTTCATGAAATATCGAGCATATAACTCAAATATACTTTTGTAAAGTAAGCCCACCTTGATAGGACAAAGCCCGATTTAATCACTATAGCATACGCCTCGAAAGCAACGCTAATCCCTCGATCGACAAAACCTACAAGAAGACTAGTCTTAATAGGTCTCGAAAAGCTAGCCTTAAGTTCAAGTGAAGGAGGATACTAACTTATGATTCGTTAAGCCGAAGTTTTCAAAATATAATTAAATTTGAAAACTAATATATATATCGGCCAAGGGCACCAACAATACCCTTGTTCGCCTTTTCGCTTAAAACGATTTAAATTTCATAATATTCTTATGTTAAATACTTTTTACAAAAAGTATAACATACTTGAAATACGTACTCAGTTCGTATATATTAAGGAATCTCGTTTAATAAAACACATAATAAAATTCTCAAATTATGCACTTGACTAGCATAGTTTAATTTATTAAAATATTCTGATTAAATTTCTTTCTTTAAAAAGAATTTAATTAAATTAATTACATAAGTCATAATCATAATTAAGTAACTTAAACTTGAACTCAACCATGAATTAATCAATTAATTAATTAAACTTAATAGTAATTAATTAATTAATTAATTAACTTACCATAATTAATTAATTTAAACTTATAATTAAGTTTAAGTTAATTATTTATTTAATTAGACTTAATATAATTTAATTAATTTAAGTCTCAAAGATTTAATTAATTTAAGTCCAAGAATTTAATTAATTGGAGTCCAATTACTAATTAAATCTAAGGTCCAACTATTAATTTAATTCACCTGAGCCCAATCCATAAAATTTCACCCAATTCTTTTAATTCTCGCCCACTATTAAAACTACAAGAAGCCCAATACATTTAAATAACATCAGCCAAGATTTAATAAAAGATCAGCCCAACACATTCAATAATTTAGCCCAACACATTTAATTAAAGAAAATAGCCCATTTGATTTAAAACAACACAAGCCCATTTAATTTATAAGAATCAGCCCAACCCAACTCTCAAATCCTAAACCTAATTCTGTCCCATTTTCCGGCGCCGCCTTCCCGGCCGCCGCCGTCGTCGCCGACGAAAATTCCGGCGACCCTATTTTCATTTTTTTTTGTTTCCTCTTCTCTCTTTTCTCTCACGTCTCTCTCTCTCGCTCTTCTCTCGACCCTCTCTCGCTCACTCACAACACTGAGGTCAGCACCGCCGCCTCCACGGTCACGTCACCGGTCGGCACCGCCGCCGTCGCGACCGCTTTCCTTCTCGGTTCACTCTCTGCCGACGCACGCAACGGCAACGCACACACAACACATGACAACGCACACACGCACACACACGGCCGATCTCCTTCCTCCGCCCACGATGCCGCCATCACAGATCCGGCGACGTTGCCGTCGCGCCGCCCACCACCACCTATCTCCGCCTCTATCAACCCACGCACGCACACACCACACGTGACCGCAGCCGCAGCCGCCCTCTCTTCTCGGCCGAACGCCAAAGAATGAGCCACCACCGCGCCCGCCACCCGCCCACCTCTCTTCCGTCTCTCCCCCTCCTTCTCTCCTCTCTCGACTCACAAAAACACAATACCAACACACACACAAAAAACAACATACAAACATATACATATATGCATATACACATACCAAAATTAATAGAGGATTACAATCTACCTTGTGTGGATTTGTTTTGTTGAAGTTGCAAGAGTGAGAGAGAAATTTCTGAAAATGGAGGCTAGGGTTCCAAAGATATAAAGAAGAATAAGCTTATATAGTGTGGGTTTTATTGCCCATCACTACAAAAAAACTGTCGATCAAGAACGGAAAATTCCGTCATAAACCTCGTCCGATTAAATCGCTAAAATGGATTAGCGACGGATTAGCGACGGAATTTGGGGGTCGCTGGAAACCTGGTTGGTAAACGTTTAGCGACGGAATTATGTCCGTCGCTAAAAATTAGCGACGGACCAGCGATGGAAAATTCAGTCGCTAATCCGCGACCTCATAACGGTCGTCTGATATAAATTCCGTCGTTAATGCGATGCTAATCCGTCGTAGTTAGCGACGGATTAACGACACACTTACTCCGTAGCTAAAAATTCCGTCTCTACTCCGTCGTTATTCTGACGCTAATCCGTCTCTGATCCGTCGCTAATTAGCGACGGAATAAGTCCGTCGCTAAAATTATAGTTTTTTTTTCTTTTACGTAAAAAATTCCGTCCTAAATCCGTCGTAGAATCGTCTCTAGTTCGTCGCAAGTCCGTCGCAAGTTACAGTTGGTTCAGTTATTTCATGTTGTTAATCCGTCTCTAAACCGTCTCTAATCCGTCTTTAATCTGCCGCTAATCCGTCGCTATATTAGCGATTCTCGCACGACTTCATTTGAATTTTGACGACAAACCTGCTTTTCAAACAACCAACCCAAACAAATATACAAACAACCAATTCCATCCAATTCAATCTATTCAATCCAACCAAACAAACCAATTCCAACCAATTCCATCCATACAATACAAACTATGAAAACAAACCAATTCAATCCATATAATACAAACTATCGAAATAAACCAATTCAATACAAACAAAGCATTTCAATCCAAACAAAGCATTTCAATCCAAAATACTGTAATATCCAAACAATCCCATAAAAAAACAATTCTAAATCATGCGATAAGTTAACAAATTCATAATACAACCCGAATATGACGAGGTGAGGGGAAACGGGAGCTCATATCACGGGGTGGGGAAGCGGAGCTGGCCATGAAGCGCCTAGGCCTCCTGCCGAGCGCTGATCTGCTGAATCTGTTCTTGCACGCTATCTCGCTCTCACCGGCTTGCATTCGGCCTCGTATGCGGTGCCTGCTTTTCGACTTCCAATCGGGCCTCCAGATCCAATATCTGTTGTTGATAAGCTATGGGATCAGCAGTGGGCACTTCCACCAAATGAGACGACGCTTACTCTGCATGTATGTCCGTGATAGAGAACCAGCTCCAAACATCCTATTCTTTTCTTTGAGGAGCTCCCAAGGACATTTTGAGAATTTGAGTCCTATCTCGCGGCATCTCATCACTCGCCTGATTGGCTCAACTGGTCACCTGTTCCTCAACTCCTCGTAATATAATTTCATACAATTATTATTTAATTAAATGCTCGTTGTTAGCTAACGAATATACTTACCGCGATACTCCGAGCTTTCCTCAGATAGCTCCCGCCGTCGGTGGCATGATACTACGGAATACATCCCACCGGACATCTTCTACGGCTACTCCACGCTCTCTTGCCTATAAATAAGTCAAACAAATTAAATAATTAACAAGTATCACGATTCTTAAATAAATTTACTATATCTAAAACTTCAAAGTACTTACAATCTCTCTCGTGATACTCGAGTGCGGGCGTGAGCCACCCCGATGCTTGACTATCCCAAACCCTCGCCATCCGCTCGGACATCCTTCTGTGTGGGCCTTTGCCGCTTCTCTTGACGCCCGTCCGAGCCCAATATGCCTTCCAATTATCCCAATCTCGCCGGGGATAAATGGAGGTGGGTTAAGAAGTCCTTCACCGCTGATCTTGTGAACAAGATCTTTATAGCGTTCGCGGCCTTTGCGCACCAAGAGGAATAGACCGGGCATCATCCATCGTGTCATCCCAATAAAAATATTTCTGCAAAAAATATATGATTACAATATGCAAATTAAGGTCAAATCATAAATTACTTCGTATAAACAACACGAACCTTGAATTCATCGAAATAAATCTGCTTGAACTCTTGAGGTACCAATTTCCAATTGAAGCCGTTGTGATTCATGAATCTACGAATGACTCGTAATCACGCGGGCTATATCATTGCTCGGACACAAAATGCTACAATTTACGTGAAATAAAGACATCGTAATGCTACAATTTATTTAAACCGAGACATACAAGAGATAACGCCATACCCATTCACAATGGCTATCTTCTTCATCCCTCTCTAGATGGCACTCCACTTCGCCGAGGGCGGGTGAGAGAGTGCCTCCATGCCTTCTTCTAGTCTGGCGGGGCGGGTGAAAGCGACGTGTATGACCGGTGCCTCCTGCGTGATGACATCTGCAAACAAATGTAAAAATATTGTATTAAAAATTCACAAATAATACATATCATAACGTTTTGTGTGCATACTAGAAAATAAAACGTTTCTTGTGCATACTAGTGACAATTATCATCATCTTCATCATAACGCTTTTGTGTGCATACTAAAAATGCTATAAATTCACAAATAATGCATATCATAATGTTTTGTGTGCATACAAAAATGCTATAAATTCAAACCCTATTCATCGTCGTCGCCATCATCATCATCCAATGTATGATTGTCTTCCGACTCGACAATTCAACTTCATCATCCTCATTATCGGATGTCTCTTCAATGTCTATGAGTGTACCATCGATGAACTAGTGTCGTGTCCTCATCCACAACGACATTAGTAATCGAACCTAATGCATCCTCTTGAAAGGGAAGGTACTATCGATCGTAACTCTCATCCGAAACTTCCACATTAGATCGAGCTTTAATTTTGCATACTTCCCACCACTCTTTCATAGATTGTTTTAAACTTGGATATGCACAATAGTATACTTGAATGGCTTGATTGACGAGGATAAGCACGGTTCGAACTTGTTATATCTTCTCGTATGATTTATCGAAACCAACTTGTACTGAATTAATTGATAACCCCAATCGTGAAGGATCAAACCACTCGCATCTAAACAATGTTGTGGTCTTCGTTGGTAGCCCAGATATTCCAACTCACAAACCTCCAATAATCGCTCATAAAAATCGAGTTCTTGCGTGTACGTACCATAAGTTTCACCTTTAATGCACACTCCACTATTCATAGTTGATCTTTGTGACCCATGTTCTAATGTGTGAAATTTGTAACCATTTATATAATACCACAGGTACCTCGTAATTAGAGCTGAAGGCCCTTTGGCAAGAGACAATATGAACGGATTCACAATGTTGTTAGTATGATCTTTGACCTATTATTAGTAAAAACGATTAGAATGACTAAACGTACATATTAAATATTTTCTACTAATAATCATCTAACACTCACATATGCCTCAAACCAAAACGGAAGCCTTTTTCAATCGACCTTTAAATATCGTAGCTAGAGATCGGTGGATTTGATCTTTTCACATCTTCGATGAATAAACTACATCAACATATATTTACGAGCCTAGTTAATAATAACAATAATAATAATAATGTGGAATGAATTCTAAGAAAATACGACACTTACGCCATGTAAATGTCTCGCAACTTCAACACAGTTGAGCAACACGTATAAACGAGCAAAGATCATATTCTCTACTATCCAAATTCTCGTTGACATATTTCCAAAAGGTCTGCAATCTTGCTTGAAGATTTGAAGCATATCCGGATAGTCTTCGTGCCTAATCTCCGCCGACCATGATGCAAATCTCGAACTTCGTTCTACGTGATCATAAAAATAATACGAGCAAAATATCGATGCTTCTTCTACTAAGTAAGCATTGCGATAGAACCCTTAACCTCGGCTTTATTTCAGACGTTGTTCTTCAACTTACGTAAGTATCTACAAAATTTAGAACGTTGTTCTTCAATTTATATATATATATATATATATATATATATATATATATATATATATATATATGTGATAATGTACTAGCAAGTACCTTTCAAATGGATACATCCATCGGTATTGAACAGGCCTCGCAATACGGGCTTCATCACCTAGATGAACCGCAGATGTTCCATGGAGTCGAAGAAACTAGGGAAAAATGCGCTCAAGCTTGCATAAAATCACCGAATATTTTTGGAGCCCCACGGATCATCAAGCCCTATGTTTCGAGAAGTTAAATCTTTGAAGAATAAAGATAATTCATTACGACTTTCCAAACATTGGGTGGGAGAAGTTCGCGAAATGCACCGGTAGAATTATTGCATGAAAATGTGACAGCCATGACTCTTCATCCCAAACATCTTCGCCATGTCATACACATCTACCCATGTTCAAACGCATCTATCTCTGAAATCTTAAACCTCTTACCCACTCACATAAGACTTTTTCTCACGATTGTCAAGTGTATAAGAAGCCTTTGGATATTTTCCTGTTGATTCATTCATCGCCAACTCGTCTGTAGCAAGATAAATTAAGTTCTTCTCTAGATTTGCTCGTATCTTTGTCTTCCTCGACATTCATGACCGTGTTGAAGACATTATCGAACACATTCTTCTCTATGTGCATGACATCCAAATTATGCCGAATCAAAAGAGAACTCCAAGAAGGTAGATCCTTAAAATACTTCTTTCTTCCATCCAGCCCAAACCGCTGATATTCGCTATTTATTTCATCATCGCCAATCTACATTACGGAGACTAGTCCCATACCCATATTAGTGATGTAAGCTCATCTCTTGATCGCGCTCGGTGGATCGTTAGTAATCACCGTGTTCTTTCTCAAACCTCTTCGATCCCTTCGAAATGGGTGATTAGGAGCTAGAAATTTACAATGGTTATCAAACCATGATCGCTACCACTTTTAGCTAAAGTAAAAGCATCGGTATACTCCATGCAAAGGGACAAGCTAATCTTCCAATTGTATCCATCCGCACAACATAGAGTATGCAGGAAGTCTCTAATTGTCCAAAGTAATGCAGCGTGCATTTGAAAATTTCGCTCAACGATACATCATAAGTAAGAACGCCGTCATCCCACAAATCTATTAACTCGCTATCAATGGTTGCAAGAACACATCAATCTTCTCCTTCGGATTACGTGGTCCGGCACTAAGATCGTAAGAAACATGTATTGCTCCTTCATACACACCGGGGGGAAGATTATAAGGGTCGATATAACGGCCATGATGAATATTGCTTTCGATCGATCGAATGGCTGAAAACCATCGGTTGAGAGTCCCAATCGCACGTTACTAATTTCGATGCAAATAAGGAAACTTCGTGTTCAAATGTTTCCATGCAATTGAGTCTGCGGATGACGCATGACCCCATCATCGACCGACGATGCATGCCAACGCATATTTTCCACTGTAGCATTGGATGCATATAATCTAGTAGTCGAGGAGTTAGAGGAAAATAATACATCTTTTATATGCTACTTGTGCTTTCCGTCGACTTCCACCACTTGAGTATTGCTCTTGAAACGAGGATGGTTACGAATTTGCAGCTCGTCAATTCGTAATCTTGGCGCCAATAAATCATGCAATTAAATGGACAACAATCAATTTTGTGTACGGCAACCCCATGCCACGCAACAATCTCTTCGTCTTGTAGAAGTCATCGTGCACGCAATTTCCATCTGGATGCGACTCTTTCATCGCCTCGATATTTGATCAAAACCTTCTCGATAATGTTGTTCTCTGCTTCCAACTCGTAAGTCGAGCCACAAATGATAATTGTGTATGATCCGAGCAACCCGCCACAAAGGTTTATCGGCGAGATTCAACATATCGTAAAAAATTTGCATCAAAATTTGGCCTCTTCGATCTCGTCAAATTGAACTGTGGACCAAAGAAGATCCACTACCATCGTATGATACGTATTTGGTTGATTAACATCCGAATCCACAACATTGTGCCTACTTGTGGTTGTCTCTCCTCGAAATATCCATGTGTGATAATTTGGAATAAATCCAAATTTTGATAAGTGATATCGCACGATATCTTTCTTCCGATAATGTATATTCTTACACTTCTTACACCTGACACTGATTTTCTCTCCATCCGCGAATAAAAAGCGAGCACTAGCGAATTCAATAAAACTTTCAAGTCCATCTCGAAATTCAATATTTAATCCACCAACCGAACTAAACCTCTTATACATCCACTCACGATTGTCATTCATTCTTCAAGCTCCTAATTATAAATAATTAATTAAACATGTTCAACATAAGTTGTACAATATAAACTAATTATACACTCATAAGTTAGGAATATGTTAATTCATCTATGAAGTAGTTTCTTGTGATGACATCCTCATACAAGGACATATATGGACCACACTCATTTAGAAAATGTGATCACACTTAATTATGAAATGTGAGAACCACATTCAATTATGATCCCGTGTCCTCACACAAGAATATTTTGCAAACATATATAAGATGTTATAACAGAAATTTTGAACTTAATGTAATTCCTATATATATTTAATTAAATCTATATGTATGTGTATATGTATATGTGTGTGTGTGTATACGAAAAGTTGCGATTCAACTAGCTAAATTAGATTTTGAGTGTTTAGAATCTTAGTATTGATTCCCAATCGTATTTACAAACTAAATTAGATTTTGAGAGTTACAAACTTACAATGCATGATTTCATTTATTTAATTCATTTGTATAAAATCTGAATATTCCTAATCGATGTACCTTGTCTTTTTTAATTGAAACGGGTAAGGTGTTTACAAACTAAATTAGATGGTATATATATTACTCCTCCGTCTCACCAAATAAATTTATTTAATCCTAAAAATATCGACTACTAGCTAGGTGGCAACTATAATCGCAAATTGGTCAATATTTTTAGATGACGATAAACACTTATAAAACATTTTATTCATATAACAATTCTAACAAAATTTCTAGAGTAAGTTTTATAAAATTAATCGCCATTTGATTCTCAATTCAACCAAACTCATCCAAATTTCACCAATTCATCACCATATGCATAATTATACACTTAACAACTCAAAACATCTCACTAAATGATGAATTTATCATCTCAATTCACATCCAAGTTAAACATATTCACACCAAGCTTATCAATTTCTAAACATTTTATCAAACACCACATATGCGCATGCTAACTCACGAAACGATGAATTTATCATCCCAATTCACATCCAAGCTTATCAATTTCACAAGCCCAAATCACAAGACTAACATTCAATGCATCATTTTCACTATCAATTCGGTAAACTCAATTCAATTTTCACTATCAATTCAATGCATCATATATAATATTTTCACTATCAATTCAATATCATATATAATATTTTCACTATCAATTCAATACATCATATAATAATTTTCACTATCAATTCAATATATATAACAAATATATAACAAAATAAAAATCCAAACAAACCAACCCGACTGACGACGACGGCGGAGGCGGGGCAGAGCGGGCTGGGGACGGCACATGGCGGGGGACGGCGGAGGCGGACGGCGACACGGCAGAAGGCAAGGCAGTGGCGGGCAGGTGTGGGTGGGGCGGCGGGCTGGGGGGGGCGGCGGCGGTGGGCGACGGCGACGGGGTGGAGGGAGGCCAGCGGCGGGTGGGGGAAGGGGCGGCAGGCAGGTTGGGGTAGGCGGGGCTAGGGCAGGCGGGGATGGGGACGGCGGCGGCGAGCGGCAAGGCAGCAGTGGTCGCACGACGGGCATGGCTGGGGGCTGGGGTCTTGGGGTTGGGAGGTTTTCAATTTCGGATATGAAATTGGGAAAAAGCCCGTCTGTAATTAAACTTTTAGCGGCGGATTAGCGACGGAATTATTCGTCGTTATATTTAAAACCCAAGAACGACGGATTAACGATTTAAATAATGAATTTAACGACGGAATAAGTTTAACGACGGACACATATCCGTCCGTTAATTTACGTCTGAAATATAAAAATCAAAATATTTTAATTTAACGACGACCGAATTAAGCCGTTAAATTAGCGATTACTTTTATTTACGGACAATCCGTCGCTAAAATTTTGGGAATAAATAAATTCGAATTAAAATTAGCGACGGATTTTGTCCATCGTTAAAATAAATTAAAAAAACTAAAAATAATCCGCTTATTTTACTTACGGATTAGCGGCTAATTGTTATCCAATTAAAAAAATAACAAAAAATTAATTTTAACGACGGATAGTGTCCGTCGTTAAATTTAACGACGAATAGAGACGAAATGCCGTCGTTAATACTTCACGCGAAATCCCGCCATGTTACGTCGTTGATCCGTCGCAAAAAATTCCTTTTATTCCGTCACGATTCACGACCCGCATTTCTACCGCCGCTAATCCGTCACGACGCATTGTGTTTTTGTAGTGCATGGGCTTTCATTTTGGGCCTCGTTAAACCAAAGCCCATTATACGATTTATTCTCACGGTCTTCAAATTCGATCCTAAAGACGATGAATTAATAATTAGACGTTAACATGATATTATGGATATAATGATTTATACATAAATATATATATATATATATATATATATATATAATCATACTCGATTATTATATTATATATAATAATTCTCGTACTCACTTTATAATATTTAGTGAAATAAATTATTTTGTTGGAATTTAAAAATTTTCTTTCTCCGGGGCAAGAATCGACTTAATGAATTCTAAGTTCAAAATTCCTCGAAAAATTCTATCGAGAAAAACGGGGTATTACACTGAATATTTAAACAATTACATAATCAAACAAGTTAAAATTTTTTAATTTATTATAATACATAAAAGTAATTTAAATTTTTTAATTTATTATAATACATAAAAGTAATTTAAATTGTTTTTGTATATTTAAGATGTCATCGAAATTATCCAATTAGGATCAACAATTGGCGTTTCAACTCAACCTTAACAGTGGAACGTTCCACATACCATATTTCATTTATTTGAGAGTTTTGCATAAAAAGGATTAAATTGTTACTAACTGATTTCATTTGAACTTTTTCCCGTAATGAAATAATACATTTTTCTAAGCTTGCGGTCTCATTCAAGATCCAAGGTCAAAAAATGCTTTGATAATATGGCATCAACGGAATTTAATATACGTAATGTTTAAAATTTGTCATAAAATTTTTAGTAATTCACTCTGCACATTCTAAATAAGACATTACTTGAAATAAATATAAATAAAATTAAAATTTCAACCCAACCAATTAGTTTTGGAGAGACCTCCAGATTCTAGTTCTGAATGTGTCGAATATGTTACACTTGTAATTAGTATTATCTCCAATAGTATTAGTTTGTGTATCATTATAATACTTTTGATAAGTACGTTTACTTTTTTATAATTAGAATAAGGATCGAGTATTCGATGAATTAAATCTATGATAAAATAACTTTTATTTATCAATCGTTTCAAGTGATTAGTAAAAGATTAAAATTGGATAAATGACTCTCCCTTTATTTGGAGAATTACTCAAATTTTACCTATATTTGTTGGATTAAAATCAATTCAGAAAAATCAAAATTATTAAAATAATTTCTAGTTTTGGATATCCTCAAATATGAATTTTTTAAAATGAATATTAAAATAGACTGAATTAATTTAATCTATTCAATTTAATCATCTAGTAAACAGCCGTAAATGTACAATTAATTCCTTGTATTTGCTACCTTTTCATTTATTCAGGTTTTCTTTTTCTTTTTTCTTGGATGACCATTTAATGAATTGAAACAATTAGCACGATTTTTCTTTTTAAAAATATTGAAGCAAAATTTATTGACATTTACTTTAGTTGTCAAGCGCGTAACGGCGGCCGAACCCTTGTCCGAAACCGATACACCTGTCCATACCTCGGCAATTCTTATTGGCTGAGAGCAAAAGGCCACTGCGTGGTGCTGTCATTCCTCCGCCGAATCCCACTCTCATAACTACACGCGCCTCCGTTGCAATCAAATATCTGCCACCCTACTTAAACCCTCGGACCCACTTCCACAGCTCCCCCAAAAAACCGGATCTGCCGCAGAGAAGGTGCATTCGTGATGATGAGGTTGGTGGTGGAGGCGCGTCGTTTGTGGGCTTTGGTTCTAGCAGTGGTGGCGGTGTTACCGGCATCGCGTGGCTTGTGGCTGAACATGCCGAGTTCTGGGCGGAAGTGCGTTTACGAGGAATTGCAGAGCAACGTCGTCGTTATGGGGGATTACTATTCCTTTTACGATGACGGCGACGTTAATCACACTATGAATCCAACACTTACCGTTAAGGTTTAACCCTTTCTTTCAACTTGCAAATAATTTTATTATTTTTTGTGGATGATTTCGTCTACAAATCGGTTTTCAGTACATGATAATGTCGATGACAATTTAGAATATACGTGAAACTAATATATAAGAAAAACAATAATGTAGAATTTTTTTTAGTTTCCACATCAATTAGGAACGATTTCGTTTTAGCTTAACTTCACGGATTTTTTGTTGTCAACACAACTATTTGGTATAAAAAAGTAGGTCGGTCTAGATTTGAAAATAAAATTAAAGTTTTGGGGTATTATTTTGTCGATATTGATAGTGTAGTCTATTTTGCAGACAAACTTTGGTCTAAAAAATGATATTAATCCTTTTTATATGTTGTAGATTATGTGATACATATCATATATTTGATTTATTTTGTTTCGTTTTGTTTGAATATGAAATTCCATGCCAATAAACAATTATTTAGGGTGTCATCATATACACGTGAAAGAGTTGCACTAGTTATATATAGCTTATGCACCTTGAGTCGGATTGGACTTTTAGATAGTCAACCCTGTGTCAAGTTAGTGATGCATCATGACCTGATAAAATAGGTTTGTAGCATAACATTCTTTTATGTACTTTACATTTCATCCATTTGTTTTCCATTAGTTTAAAGTGACTTGTCTTAGACTTTTGTTTTTATGATGAAGATTTGTATTGAGACTCGTGAGTTGGTGTCTTAGGTTTCATCCCCATACGGGAATAACCTCTATCACAAAGAAGGGGCGAGGCACGGCCAATTCGCCTTCACGGCGAACGAGCCGGGGAACTACGCGGCGTGCTTCGTGGTGGACAGCGGCGATCAGAGTGGTAAAACGGTGTCGGTCGGCATAGAATGGAAAACGGGGATTGCTACAAAAGATTGGGACTCTGTTGCAAAGAAGGAAAAGATTGAGGTACGTACAATCCATCATTAATGTTGTAAATATATGTATATATATATAGGGATTTGATCCAGTGAGAACTCATCGTTTTTTAGAACTTAAGAACTATACACAGATGTATAAAGTCGTGAACAAAATCTATAAAGTTGTGCACAACGAAAAATGTTTCACAATAAAATAATTTTAGAAAGTTTTCATTGACACAACTTTATACCATTATATACATCATTTTACGTGTCTTATGCGAGTTCGCAAAAAGATATAGTTCTCATTTGATCCACTCCTTATCCTAAAAACTAAGAACCAAATGAATTCACTATGAAAGTTTATGAATCCGTTGAGAAAGTTACTGAATTTAAAAATTCGGAACTTTTCACCTCGATTCGAATCCCATGAGGCGAAAAATCCATTTTTTTTGGATTCAGTAACTTTCCCAATGGATTCATCAACTTTCACATTGAATTCATCATTTTTTTGTTCTCACGTTCTCACGATAACCCTCCTCTATATATATATATATATATATATATATATATATAATCATGCTCGTTTTTCATGTAGGGCCTGGATCTTGAGCTGAAAAAGCTTCAAGAATATGTGAAGGCGATCAAAGAGAAAATGTTTCGTTTGATGAGCAAGTAATAACTAATGCCATTTTTTTTCACATAGAGGGATTGAATTTGATTGCATTATTAAGCGGGAATTTACTAATTCAAACTAACTTTTTGGGTAAAGTGATTCTATTAAGAAATATGAGTTTCTATGTTGTCTCTCCAGTTGTTCATCGTATATGTGCATATGTTTGTAGTTTTCTTCTTCTTTTGGCACAATCTTGAATAGATAAGCTCGAGTTGGCTGATAATCAAAACCACGCGCCTTCCTTGTCTCCCACAAATCTCATGTTTGAGAAAGGGTGGGGCAAAGTGCCTACATTTTTATGTCTGGATTCGAGCAGTGCGTGTTATAATTTCTCAAATCCACGTGTGACTGATGATGTTCGTGTTTGTGTTTGTGCTCATGCAGGGAGTTGGAGATTAGGGTTGTGAGTATTCGGACAAACAAACGTGTGGCGCAGTACAGCCAGGCATCCCTTGGTGTCTGTATCTTGGTTTCAGCTCTCCAGTTGTGGTATTTGAGGCGATACTTCCAGAAGAAAAAACTCATTTAGAGAAACACACATTCAATATTTGAAGATTTAGAACAGGAGTCAGTATAGAAAAGGGGCAGTGTTTTATTTGACATTTGAGACATTTGTTCTCTATTTCCATTTCATTCATGTCATGAAAAATTCAATCATTTCAGAAATTTAATTCTCTAAAATTCAGAAACAATCTGCTCTTCACTGAAAAATCACCAATCTTAGACTGAGAATAATGAATTGTGCAGGTTACAAGAAATAATGTTGAAATAGTAGTTCTTACATCATGTGAGAGACTAAACCAGTAAACCCCTCTCGGAATAAAACGCTGTTCATTGATTGAATGCAGCTGCTACCTTCTTCTGAACGAGCTCGACTCCAAGACGGGGAGATAGTCTGGGAAGTGTCTCCTGTAACAGACAAGATTGGCACCGGCATTGCTTAAGAAAAGAGGGAAAAGGATATACGCTAGAATTCTAAACAACAATGGTGAAATTCTTCCCTTGAACATAATTAGACAAGCAGGCGGCAAATTGTGGGCACGTAACACGTTAATGAAGTTAGACGAAGCATAAACGTCTCTAGTACCTCCAGCTACTCAAGAAAGTATACTGAAAAACGTAGGATACTTAAGAAGTCAGCATCCAAGAATTATACAGAAATTAGCTATCTCCTCAATTAACTGATCAAATAGAAAGAATATTATGCATATGGTAAGTATTATATCCATTCAGAGTGGTTTATTTAGAAATGATCTTTGCTATTGTGGCATCTGAGACATCGAAATTTACTAAGTAATTAGCACATACACCCGTTGCACATAACGAGTAACCTTCACATCTATCCGTTACATAAATTTCCTAACTATGGAAATATTTTTCATTTAATCCAATCAATGTACTCAACCAAGCCATATCCTATGGAAATTTTGTTGTTATATTTGAAGTACCGTTGCTTTGCTTTTCGACCATATATTTCGCACAACTACAGACTACAATGCAAGTTACTTCAAGAAAAGGGAAAATTAAGGCATTCCTCCCTCTCACTCTCTCTCTCTCTCTCGCTCTCTATGCGGACATTTTAAACAACGGACAACCAAATCAAGATAGTTCATGGAGATTCTAAACTTGTGCAAACTGATAATTTCTTCTCCATCCTCTAACAGTACTACCACGATACTCATTTTGAGTAGATAGAACAAGGGAACCAAGGTAAGCAACACAAATGCAGGAGCATTACTCGACTGCTGTTTCACTCCATCTGCAAGGCCAAAGCCAGTAATATAATAGGCACATACGTTATCTTCAATCCACTGTTTCACTTCACTTACATTCCGTTTTATCTACTCTTGCATTCAAGAATTAAACACCTTAATTTGAAGCCAATAAATTCAAACAAGAATCCAATATCAATGTAAGGAGTGAAAAACCAACCTCCAAGCCATCTTCCGGACTCTAGCCAATACCGGTATCTCGTATTGGTAAAGCCTCTCCATTCCGGATTAGTTGTAATGTCCTCACCTGCAAAAGCTCAAATCACATTACTTCACCAAAGATTTGAGCTCAAACTTCCAGTTTGAACTTTGAATAATCAAAATTTTAAGCTATCAGTCGCAAATCCTACTACTTTGAGAACAATCCACCATTTCTATTTCGCCTAGAAACTTCGCATTCATCAAAACAAGACAAAGCCAACACAAACAAAATCCGCATTTTGAACCTCACATAAACTCATTCAAGAAGTGAATTTACTGAAAAGAACACGGAAATTCAAAGTGGGACCTGCAGCTCGACATCAGAGATTGAATTGGAGCTGGATAGAGAGAAGGCAGCGTCGAGTTTTTCTTTGAGGCCATCGCACAAACAGCATCCGGGCTTTGAGTAGAGTATCAGTTTTCTCGGCGCCGGCGAAGATGAAAAGGAAGCTGACGGTTTGAAAACTGCTAATCTACAATTTCCGGCGGTGGGATTTATGGCTGAGCGGAAATGATGAAAAAGTTGAGGTTTTGTGGCCGTTCCGATCGCAACCCTGACCGCCATTGTTGTTTCAATATCTCGTTTATAGCTCGAAAAAGTTTTTTTCTTTTTTCTTCTCGGAGATGAAAATTGAAAAATAGAGTCCAAAACGCGACTTAGAGGGTGTTTGGTGAAACATAAATTAAAACAATTTATGTTTGTTTTTAAGTTTAAGAATAAATTATGTTTATTTTTGTTTTATAAGCTCGTCCAAACACCTCTTCACTGAATAAGTCGTTATAACAGAAACATGCTGTGTTATAAACTTATAATATCACGCTCTATGACTATTTATATCTAGTTTTGATTTCATTTTCGAAGGTGACTTAGGGGTGTTTGGTTGCTTTATTTTAGAGAACATATAACGAGAACATAAGATGTTTGAAGAAATTATAAGAGTAATGTCCAAGTGTTTATAAGTTGTTAAAGTGTTTAGATAATTGATTTTATAAGTTAGAGAAAGAATCGTGAGTTAGAGAGAAAAATCATAGTTAGAGATAAAATTGACGAGATGTGAAGTTGATAGTGTATAATGTGAAATAACGAACTATAATAAGGTTATTTTGATAAATTCATGATTATTATAATTTATGAAAAAATAAGTTAGGGTTGACCAACTTATTTTTAGGGAGCTTATAAACTGTTGGAAATTTATTTTCACAACATAAAATTTGTAAAACTTATTTTCATTAAACACTTTCTGACGAACATAAAATTGTTTTAAAGAAACATAATTTCGGTAAACACTCTCTTAGTTAAGTAGGGTGTCAAAAATAAAAATATGCCTTTGGCTCGCGGGCAGTCGGATGGTCCGACTTCGATTTGGGCTAGGCCATCCCTTGTTTTGGAACGACATATATTATTCAGTCGATTTAATCTGACAGCTTTAACAGTTCCATTTCTAAGTTATTTTCTTTATATTTCAAGCATTTCCACGCTAGAGCTCGTATATATGTTAATCTATTGTCATGAAGTAGAGTTCTATAAATTCATGCTTATGTAGAGAATGAAATAAGGAGATAATGATCGTTTTGTCAAATTCCACATTCGAAAATAATTGGATCAATTATATTACCTTTTACTCAACTCTATATTCCAGGATGTATCATGACATCATCATCCAACAAACCCAAACCGGCCGACAAAGAATGGTTCCATATAGTTCCAATCAACTCAATCTTAAACTTTATTCATGTCCTAAATGACATTGTGTCTCTATTTATTCGAGTGAATCTATTTAAAAGCGAATAGAATATTATCGTTAATCATATGTGTATCAAACTCCAGAAACAAATGTAGATTCTCTTATTTTATGGTTTTTGTATTTGAGTTTATTATTATTATTCGATCCGTTATAGAGATTATAATTTTTTTTTGTTACAGTACAAAAAAAAAGGCAAATAACGACGGATTAGAGATGGAAATTATTCAGTCTTTAAATTATGATGAATCGGTGACGGATTAGAAACAGAATATATACACAAAAATAACAACATAATTAAAAACATATTAGAAATGGATTAGTATGACGTGATTCTTTACAACTGATTTAGAGACGGACATTCCGTCGTTGAACTTAACTACGGACTTTTTCCGACTTTATATTTTATTTATTTATTTTTGTTGTCTGCGACAAATTTAGAGACGGACAATCCGTCGTTGAACTTAGCTATAGACTTTTTCCTCTTTATATTATGTTTTATTGTCTGCGATGGATTTTGTTCGTCTCAGATCCATAGCTAAGTTTTAGTTTTATGAAATTCTCCTTAATCGAATCGGACTTAAAACCCTAAACCTCTTCCTTTCTTTCTCTCTCTCGAAACTTAATATTATTTTCCACCCATAAGTACAATCACACATATTATTATTAAATTATGATATCAACCAATTGTTTACAACAAATATAAATAAATTAATTGAAACCTGTTGGATGTAGGGGTGAGCAAAATACCGAAATCTGAATATCCGATCCGAACCAAACCGAAATTTAAAATTCGGTTCGAATTTTTCGGATTTTCGGTTCGGATCGGATTGACATTTTTCAAAATTTCGGATTTTCGGATCGGATCGGATTGGATTTTTTTAATCCGAAAAAATCCCAAAATCCGAGTTATATATAATAATAATATTTTATTTTAATATTTTTAAATCTAATATAAATATATATAAGAATTAACAAAAATTAGTTTCGGATTTTTGGATTTTTCATAATTTCGGATTTTTTCGGTTCGGTTCGGATATTTTTGTGAAATCTTCGGATTTTCGGATTTCGAATTTTCGGATATTCGGTTCGGATCGGATTGTTTTCCTCTCAAAATTTGAATATTCGGATCGGATCGGATCGGATCAGATTAAGCAAAAATCCGAATCGAAATCCTAATGCTCACCCCTAGTTGGATGTCAAATATGAAAATTTCATTTTACCGCCACTCCAAAAAATCCCTCCAGGACTAAGAAAGCGGCAGTTTTCTTCTCCCATCTTCCAATTCTGAAATATCTAAAACCTCTCTTTCTCCTAGGGATAGGTATTCGGTTATTCGGTAGGTTTCGGACAAAAAAATAAACGAACTGAATTAACCGAATTTTATTCGGTAACCGAACTGAAATAACTGAAATATATTTAGATTAAACCGATTTTTTTAACAAAAAACTATATTTTTCAAAATAAATAAATAATAATATATATTGATATAATATATAAAAAATATTCTATAAAAAATAATTAATAATATTATATTTCACAAATATTATATATTGATATAAAAGAGGGAGAGAGAGAACCTTGAATAAATATTATATTTCACAAATATTATATATTGATATAAAAGAGGAAGAGAGAGAACCTTGAATAGGATATTGATATATTAAAATTATAATTTTAATAAATAATAGATATATATATATATATATATATATATATATATATATATTCGATTTTCGATTATTTGATTTTTTTTTTTAACCAATCGAAAATTAAATTATCAAATTTTAAAACGATTTTAACCGAATTATTGAAATAACAGAAATAACCGAACAAATTTAATTTTTCGATTTGGTTTCGATATAATTATTCGATTTTCGATTTTTCCTCATCCGTACTTTCTCCTATCAATTTTCCGGCGAGGCATTCGTCAATCTATAATCCACGTCACATCCTCGTTCATCCCAGCAACAAAGCCGATGATTCCACTCCCGGCAGATGGAGGCGCGCCTCCACCACCATCACTGCGCCATCGGTGCCAGGGACAGACATGACTAGCTATGGCTCAACACTTATCCTCTCGATCGAAACGTAGTTTTCGATTACTGCTTCGATTAATGCGCCATATCCACCTTCTACGATTATTCGTGCAATAATGAGCAGCTTCACCTCCGCGCTATTCAGCCCTCGACATCTCTCCTCTCGTAAGTGCAAATTTTTATTTACACTCAGTTTTTAGGCTTGATTTTGAAGTAATTGGGGCAAATGAGATCCAGATAGTGATTGCGATTATGTAGAAATGGAGAGTGAATCGGTGATTTGTTAAACATAAATTCATGCCTAGTTTGAAGTTTGTGTAGCTCAAAGCTCAGTATCTGAATTCTGTTGCTAATATTATTTCCATTTATTTATATATATTTTATAGTTTTGGTGGGTGAATTTGCTTTGAAGAGGGTATGATATCATATTAGTTTCACTTTAGTCTACTTGATCTCTTATAATGTGATCAAATCCATTTTCAGTCCTATGTTTGACAATTTTGTCTTCTCGAATTTGGTACGTAACCCAAAACTCTTTTGTAATTTTTGTTCTTATGCTTTGTCATTAACTTTTTCTTTTGCATTTCAGACTTGAGTAATAAATTGTAATCCTACATCTATGATTTTATTTGGGGAGTTTTAATGTAAGAAAAAAAGCTTGATACATCTGCCAATCTGATACCTTTCATGAGTTATTTTAGTTTGGGACTTGGAATTATCATGTGAAAGTATTATGAGAATTCATTTACCTCATGTTCAAATTTTATTATCTTTCCAGCCTCTCATTTTGCATGGATCCTAACTATTTTCTCGAGTATGCTAGAATTGCTGCAGGACAGGGAATGACTTCTCAAGAGCTTCAATGGAGAAATTTTGACCCAGAAAAAGGTGAGTTTTAATCTTTTGTATGGTTGAGAAAGTAGTGATCTTTCTACTGTTTTGTCTTGTTTGGTGTATAGAAAAACTCCCTGCTAATTGGCTTGCTCTGTGTTTGTTTGATTTCTTGCCTCTAACTTGCACTTTATGCATTGTAGTGCCACAATGGGCATACCATTTGCTCTACCTACAGTTTCTAACTTTTGGTATTGACTGGCTTCTGCTTTTGAAGTTATCTGATCTGAAATCTTGGAGGAATATGGACAATGGCTGCCAAGTAAACCATATCATGCTCACAGATATTTTAAATTATATTTGTATGTGTACTAAATTTGCTGGAAAAGTTTTGATAATGTCAAATGTTGCCTTTCTTTTGTGCTTAGATAAACCATGTTGCTTTTGGTATTTAAGTATTTAACAACTATGACTAAAGCTTTTTTTTTTGTGATTGTTACTTATAAAAGCTGTGCTTGGATCTGGGCTTCTCTAGTTTTGCGTAATTATTAAAACCATTGCTAAAAATTTGGTGGATTCAAGCTTTCTGCACCAATTACATGTTTCTTAGATGCATTGCGGTGTGTTTATTAGCAGAAAATTTAATTGGATTAATATTTTGGCCTCTTCGTTCATTTAGTCTCGTGGTTAAATGCAATTGAGGTCATAAGTAAATATTTTAAACATCTCTCTAGAACTTCAAAGCGAAAATATTGATGTGGAAGCTAATATTTTCACTATAGAAGCCGAATCAGAATATAAATATGATATGCACAGTTTTATTGATGTGAAAATATGATATGCACTGTTTTATAACTCTTCATTTTGTTATTTTTTTTATGATTTTTACCATGAATTACTTCTAACTCGTCTCCGACTTTGTGATTAGGAGCTAAGGTAGAATAGGTGTTTCAATAACTTGCGAAAAAACAAAGTTGTGCACAAATAGAGGTGTTCAACCAACCCGAAACGGCGGTTCGAACGGAACCGGTCAACGGTTCGGGCCCGAACCGTGGTCAACGGTTCGGTTCGAACGGACCGCCTCCTACAGTTCAGCCCGGTTGGTAAATCCGAAACCGTTGAACGGCGGTTCGAACCAACAGTTCATGTATTTTTTTTATTTTTTTATTTTTTTTCGATTTTTTTGTAATGTAATATGTTTAATATCATCAAAATACAATTATTATTACATAAAACACATGAAATAACATCTAAAACACAAAAAAACATAAAAAAATAAATAAAATGGAATCGACGGCTCACACGGTTCCGGCCGAACCGGCGGTTCCGGTTCCGAACCGTGTGAACCACCGGTATCGGGATAAGTAGGCAACTTAATTATAATATTTTCTAATATTATAATTAAGTTCAAGCTCTTTCTTTTTTTTCTTCTTTTTGTCTTCAATTAAATTAAAGTATGATTTTATTTGCATAAGTTGTAATTTTTTTTTATAAGTTTTAGTTTATTATAAGTTGTAATTTTTGCTACAAGTTGTAAATTGTAATGTGACAAAAGAAAGTTTAATAAAATATTTTTCTTATTTCATTTACTAAATATTGTGTCCCAATATTATTTTTTTCTTCATCTATATATACAAATATATTTAAAAAAATACAAAAAATTAAAAAATTAAAAAATAAGGCAGTTCACGGTTCCGAACCGGAACCGCCGGTTCATGGTTCAGAACCGGAACCGTTTATACCCTTTAACGGGCCGGTTCTGATTCCGGTTCCGAATTTTCGAACCGTCGAACCGTGGTTCAAACCGAACCTAACCGCCCGACCGTGAACACCTCTATGCACAAAAGGTTAAAATTCCAACTTTTATGGGTTTTATTCTTTAAATCCACCAATTTATGCATAGTTATGCTATTTGGGTTATAAATTCACCAATATATGTGATTTGGGGTGATAAATTCACTAATTTATGCATAGATAGTGGTTTTTATGTGATTTGGGGTTGATAAATTCATCAATATATATAATTGAGGTCATAAATTCACCAATTTATGCATAGCTAAAAACACTAGTATGTGATTTTATGAAGTAGGTGATTTCTACTATAATAATATTCATTTATCTAATTTCATTTCTACTTAAACAAGAGGTAAAATTGAATGCACGGTAAAAGAACATAGACTAGACATACCTACGGTGAAGTGGTAAGTCTTCTAGAGGTAACAAATGGGAGGACTCGTCATGTTGCTGTAAGTATATCTAAATCTTCGATAAGTTGCTCTAATTATTAACCGCATAATCTCAAGTAAATATTCTAGACATAAGTGGAAGAAGTTTTATACATTGAGCCACTGTTCCCGATACGAGATGGAGTCTTGGAGGTAGATAAGGCGATGTCCCCGGAGGCTTCTCCAAGAATAAGAGATTGTTTGGTTCAGTTCACTCACACATAACTTCATGAGTCATAATGGATCGAGTATCGATTCTATAACGACATCCCAAATTGATCCAACATGATAAACAAGTACCAATGAAATTGGCGCTATGGAGGAGAGTTACAACTGGAGAGACAACAACGTCAGGAATATGAAGAGAAAATGGAAGCTAAGATGATGGAGCAAAATGAGACACATAAGCAAGAATTTTAGCATTTCAGGCTCAATCGTGAGCTCAGCAGGAGGCCTTTGAGCGGTTCATTACGGCTTCCACTAGCAGTATAGAACATCCATCGTCTTCTTTCTCTAGTTGATTATCATTGACTCGTAGCATCAATGACTTTTGGATATGTTAAAAACTGTATTATTAGATATTTCTTATATGTATTATGATTATGAATTATGTTAAGCATTTGTGTTTCGATTATGGGTATATATGTATTTAAATATTTTGTTAGATATTATGAAATCTGATTGTGTAGTTTGTTTGATTTATGGTTGCATATTATGAAAATGAATTTATGGTTTGAATAGGTTTTATAATTTTAATTAAAAGGATCTTAAAATAAAAATAAAATAGCGATGGAATAGAGATAGATCAGACACATCAACAATAGCGACGGAACATCGATGAAATTTATCGATCATTATTCCGTCGGTAATCCATCATTGTTCCGTTACAGATCCGTGACTATATCTTTGAAGACGACGACATCGACCACCTATTTAAAAGCAAGTATTCGTCTCAATTTAGTTGCTAATATCATTCTACGGACTCCATTCGTCTTTAAATTGGCTTAGCGGCCATGGTTTTAGAATCGAACATGATCCGTCGTAATTTGGTCATAAATACTGTTTAGCGATAAAATTTTATGATTTAGCAACAAAAATATCCGTCGCAATTCGCTTTTTTTTGTAGTGTTATTGTTAAATTATTATAATAACTTAATAACATTAATTAGACATGAGAAATGAAAAAATTTATTAATTTTAAGCGTGGAACATTATTCAAAACACTTCGTAGGAATATGAAAATAAACGTATCTTGCACGATAAATTATCATTTCTTGTTCAAAAAACATTTGCACGAATTTGTATGTACTGAGCGTAATTAATGAATTGTCATTTGGAAAAAATAATTTGGATAATTCATTAATCAAAACATATGGATCAGATCATATTAGTTTCTTAGCTAGTTAGTAACATTGGAAATATTTCTTTTGATCCCTTCTTGATAAGATACCTTAACAAATAAAGAACAAGTTAATGAAAAGTAAGTTTAATTAAATACACAAATGATGTAGGTTTATTTTATTGTATGTTACGCAATAACATATAAATTACTTTTCTACATGTCGTAGTTGCACACACATCATTATTTCTATTCTTTTCTAGACACTGTAAATGAAATAAAACTAAAGCAGAAAAATTCAATTACAAGCATCTCAAATATGGAGAAGTCCTTTTTTTTAATTCGGAGGAACCTGTCATCACTATTTTAATGAACACCTGGGTAAATCTTGGGTTAACATGCAATATTCCACAACGAAAAAATGCATTGAGAAATTTAAAAGTTACATATATATTATCTTATATTATGATTTGGAAAGTATATAATCATGATTTGATGTTGGACATTATTTCGACATGGAAAGTATTTGATTTTATGTAAACTCACTTGAACTCAGACATTCATTTGTATGTCCTAACCCAAAGACCTTCCACTCCCACATGCCACCTTAGCCCCTTTCAAATTAATAGATAAACGATTTGACGCATACTAATTATGAGTTTTGACGCATACTAATTATGAGTTTAGCATCGCTAACATTTAGTTCATATAGTATTTTTTTCCCCCTTATATCTAGAAAATTGTGACTGAAATCATCAAATGTACAAATTACATTAAAAGAATAAAATATAATTTATTATTTTTTCCCCTCCTGTTGAAGTTAGTGGAGAAAGGAATAAATCAAACTTTTATGTAATTTATAAATTTGATGATCTTGATCATAATTTCTAAATAATAATAATAAATAAACAAAATAAAATATGAATGTAGACTAAATGTGATAAGTGCTCACAAATAGTATTGTTTCTGACTTTCCCACCTAAACTTACTTTTTATTTATGGAATAACAGAAATTTATAATTATGTCAAAAAACCAATAATTATGTTTTGAATATACATGTATTACTTTTCATTTATAGAAACAACATAATTAGGCCAGAAACTAATTAATTATTGTATTGGGCTTGCAGTTTTGTTTGATCGATATATACAAGTGGAGCTGAGAAAGAAGTCCCACAAATAAATTGTTCGATAAATTATATTGAAATCGTATTAAAAATATGCATGGTTAACCATCTCAGGTTTAGTTTTATCGTAACTATCTCAATTTCATACACATTGCACACACACATGTGTGTGGTGTAATGAATATCAGTCAATGACAAAAACTTGGGTGAGCTCCATCTCACCATGAACTCATCCTTATTTTTTTGTTAAAATAATTATGCATTAATTATGATGAGTAAGGATAATTAGATTTTATTATTTTTATAATTATAATTTATTAATTCAAAATTGGAATTTACTAATTCATAATTATGGTTTATTAATTTATAATTAAAGTTTATTAATTCATAATTAAGTTTTATTAATTCAAATTAGGATTTATTATTCACAATTATAGTTTATTATTCAAAATTAGGGTTTATTAATTCAAAAGTAAGGTTTATTATTCAAACTAAGGTTTATTAATTCACAATTAGAGTTTATTATTCAAAATTAAGATTTATTAATTAACAATTAGTATTTATTAATTCCAATTAGGATTTATTTATTCAAAATTAAGATTTATTAATTCATAATTAGACTTTATTAATTCAAATTTACTATGTATTAATTTAAAATTAAAATTTATTAAATTAATTAATATTAATTAGAATTAATTTAATAATAATTAATCAACTAAATAACTAATTAATTAATTAAAAATTAATTATGGATCTCACTGTAAAGGCGAGCACAGGAGACCACCCTCAATCAATTGGTTTTCCTCTTCCTACATACTTGAATCCGTTGGTTCTAACTCATATAAAATATATTGATCTTACTTATCACTTAAGAATAAAACTACAACAGTGACATATACTTTTAAAATTGAGAAATAATTAAAACATTAAAATAATGGATCTTGATGAAAAGCATATTTTTGAGATATCATATTATATGTTGAAGCAGTAATTTAAACGAGTGGCTTATGAGTGTTTTACACAACATGCTGGTCAATTGTAAGCCACTAAAGAAGTAGGGTTGGTGGGCTTATCTTGGTGAGATGATGGTTTTGACCAAATGCTTTTTGAGATATATTGTAATAATTAAGCCAACTTTATACACTAACGAGTCTCCTCATCAATTTAATCACTCAACTTTGAAATCTCTTTAATTTCTTTGTAGATGTATAAAGATTGCGACATGCTTATTGATATAAAGTTAGTCAAGATTTTTGAAAGATAGTATTACTCAATAAGACCAATGGTATACGCGGATCAACCGTTAAGTGTCATTGAAAGGGAACGGTCATATATTTTTGCCTATTTTTCTTCTTTTTTTCGGTCAAGAGCCTATCTAAGTGGTCTAATTGGTAGGATCAATTATTTTTGTTATTAAGAGCGTTAAATTTGATTCACACTTTTTCTATGTCGAGAGGACACCTACAAATAGTTTATATATAGGCAAAAATTAAAATAATCAATTATGATAGCTAAACTACGTTTAACTATTCATGTGGCTAATGTCAAAATTATACCTTTTTTTTATTTTTAGACAAATACAATATATCTTTTGATTTATCAACAGTCGGCCATGACTGATTAATTTGCATGCCGGATACTAAGGATGAGAAGCAGTTCGGTATCGGTTAATCGAATCGAATTTTTCGATTAATCGAACCGAAATTATCGAAAAGTGAAACCAAACCGAACCAATTTAGATTTTTGATTAGCGAAAATCGATTGATTATTGCAATTCGATTAACCTAAAAGCTGAAATAAAAATTAATAATTAAAAATTAAATACTCCTCCGTCATTGATATATGTTCTTAGCTTTTGCCGACATGAGTTTTAATAAATACAATGAGTAAATAAAGTGAGTGGAGAATAAGGCATTATAATAAAATATATTATGTAAGTGGAAAATGTGGGTCATTGGTGAATTTTTATAAATAAGTGAGTTAAGTGAGAGTAAAAGTTAAGAGTTTTGTTTGGAGTCCATGTTTATAAAAGAAAAGTGAACGAATTTTGTGGACGTATCAAAAAGGAAAGAAGTGAACAAATATCAAGGACAAAGAGAGTAATAATTTTAAAAATTGAATTTATTAAAAATAATTAAAATAATAATGAAAATTGGGATTATAGTGTTTTTAAGTGATGATATTATAATTAAAATAACAATTAAAAATGAAAAAAAAAAATTGATTTCGAACCAATCAGTTATCGATTAACCGAGAATCGAAAAAAAAATCAATTCTAGAACCGAACACTGAACTGAAAGTGAATTTTTGATTAACCGAAATCGCTTTGGTTTTGATTCGGTTCGGTTCGGTTCTAATCAAGAACCGAACATCATTTAGACAACCCCTACCGGAGACGACAAAGGGAGAAGTAGCGATGAGGAGTATGGGAGTAAGAAAGGGTTGCACGCGGTGAGTGGGAGACGGGGATGGTGTCGGCGCTTAGGATTAAGGTGGGTGGATAGAGGAAGAATTAAGAACCCGTTAGTGATTATATCATCCTTTATCCTTAATCGGTAATGAACATTAACAACAGTGTGGAGTTAGAAAAATTTATTACTGAGGGTAGATTTTATAGATTTCGAGTTTGAGATCTCAATAAGGTAGTTTTCCTATTATTCACTTTTTTAGAAAAGGCTATTACATAACGATTCACACAAAATACAGAAAAGTTGATGATATTTTTTTTAAAAATAAAAAATTATTTGTAGCGGCTTACGCCTTCCAAGCCCTTAATAGTTTCGTCTCTAATTAACATGTTTGCTCGTTACGCTTAGTATGTTAAACTTGTTGGGAAAATTCTGTCATAACTGTGTGTTTTAATTAGATCCCAAAACCCACTGATGATTGTCTAGTTAGTGTAACATAATTCTACTCACATGTTAGGGAATTAGTCTTTCTGGTTACAGGGTTCCGCAGAAGAACTATCAGTTTGGATATGCCAAAGTCTGATGGAATTCAAGCAATGCTGAAGCCAGTCGTACTGATAAGAGTATTAGCACCAGTGTAATTGAAGAGAAGAACTGCTGAAGATCGAATACTTAAGACTGAAGTCAGGCAGACTGAAGACTAAAGTCTGATGTACATCAATACTGATGAACATGGCTTCTGGAGAGTAAAGTCGAAGACTGAAGACTGACGTCGGAAAACTAAAGACTGAAGATCAGAGACTGAAGACTCAACGTTACTGGAAACAAAAAAAGACGGAAATATGACAAAGTGTTATACCAGCAGCTGACAAGTCGAAGCTGCTGATGACAAATCAAAGCCACTGATAAGAATTCAAAGTTGGCTATATCTACGTCAAAGCTGAAACGTCATATGAAGCTTGGTTCCCCATGTTGAGCTTCCTCCCCTCAACAAGCATGTAGAAGGAGAAACACATCTTGTCAGCATAGACGTACGCAGTTACGCTAGTATAGATGAACCATCCACCTTAATTGTCGACGTGGTTGTCTTTCTCGGTCACCACAATAGTCCCTTCTTCTTATTCGGTTGACGATAGTCTTTCATCAAGCAGACATGCTTGCCAAAATTGCAACAATCCCCGTCAAACTTGCGAGCAACCACATTTCCTTTGCCTTTATATTTGATATTGAGACGAACACGTTTGTTGGAGGGACCATCTCTCTCCAATAGGTTGGCTTTAGCGTCAATCGAGCCTTTCGCTTTTTGATCTTGCTTCCTTACGTCAGACTCTATGCGCATTTTGACGATCAAGTCTTCAAACGTCATCTCATTTTCAGCCCATCACATTTGAACATAATTAATAAAGGTACATCAATCAATGTGAAATAATCATTTGATAATCGATGCTTAACCATTCAATCACATAACTCCATGTTTAGTGACCAACTTTGAATCACTATTTCTCACTCATGATAATCGGTTTGAGAATGCGAATATACTACGATCATCTACTCATAATAAAGATCGATCCTATGTCGTTTAATTTTAGAAAATTAAACGTTACGTCCCTCAAAAATTTGGTCAAAATATATTCCTGACAACTTGACCCCCTATATATAATTATTTATATATATACGCTGATTTCCAACATAGCATACCAAATTGAGCTTCTCGTATTTATAGACATAATTATCCCCACATGCTTAAATCAGTTAGTTAAGAGTTAGCAGATTTGGAATAAAGAATTAATTATGTCAACAAGCCTAAGATTTATATCATATATGATATGTGAGCTTGTATTTTGTTAATGAATACTGCATATGTTGTTCAAGTTTGATGTTGCTATAAACGTTATATATTAAAGCAGTATATTGGTTTTGAAATTTCTATATATAATTATTGTCGATGAAAATATTTTATTGACATCTATAAATTGAGTAAAACGTTATGAATGCTTTAATAGTTACAAATGATTTTCTTGACAATATATATATATATATAGGAGATGGATCGTGTGGAAATGATAATTTCGTAGGAAATAGAAATGAATCGAGCCTTTGATTCATTTGGATCAATGGTTGAGATTTAATTTCGGTTATCTTCTGATTTTGTGCTTTGTGTGCTGCGGATTCTTGTGCAAGACACTAGAACCATTCTTGTGCTCTGTTGCAATGAAAGATCGTTAAACTAATATATTTAACATGTGTCTACTGAAGAGATGAAATATGTCTTTAAACTAATATATGCTGACATAGTAATTCGATTGTCTTATCAAATATGAAAGATATCTTGACTTACATTATTTATTCCTATTTCTACACCTATTTCATTCTCACAGAATCATCCCTATATATATATATATATAAACCAATTCCATGCGAACACAAATTAAATTGTGTAAAATTTTGATAAGACCTTTTCAAGGGAAATTAAATAAATTTTGAATTTTAAACTATTTAATCCAGATCTCTTCGTTGTCGAAATGCTACAGGAATTTTCCAGCAGTGTCTTTAACTGGGGACAAAAATCAGTGGTAGAGTCAGCACAATATGTATGTCGATATCTGATAATAACATTAATGTTGTTAATGCTTACAAAAAGTAAATGATTCACACAAGAAATAGCTAATAGCTTGTCGCTTTAAATAAAAACTCACACATATATTATGTATATATAGGGTGGTAAAATCTCTTTTCAACTTTTATTTGTCTATCTTTTTGACCTAGCTTTAATCACATTTAAAGTGTTTGCTGAGCTGAAAATTATTACCTACGTGTGTTTAGGGAAAATACCATAATAGATGAAACAAATTAATTAAAGGGATTAATACCCTAACTAGTCAAAACTCTCCCTAAAGAGACTTATGAAAACGATCAAATACCCCTAACTACCCTATATGATTTATCGAGTATTACATTTGAACAATCTAAAATTTATTCTGGGTGTATATTCGACTATCAAGCTCATATTACATCAAATTATAACAAATAGTGCATAATAAAGATGTTATAAACATATATATCTGAGCTATAATATACATATATATATATATATAGGAAGTGATTATCGTAATCACTTCTGTGGACACTCCCTATAGTATAAATATGAGGACAAATATCAACCCTTAATAAATTAATATAGACGTTTCAAATTAAATGCACAAATTATGACGTAGATGCACAAATACATAATTATATGCGAGATGTGCATATAACTAATTCGATGCACATTTAAAAATAACCGTATGATTTTCAAATCTAATGGAATGATTTATTCTCATTTATGTATGTTAAAGATTTTGGTACATGAAATAATTTATATATATATATATATATATATATATGTGTGTGTGTGTGTGTGTGTGTGTATTATATAGATTCTCGAAAAATAGTATGTGACATATAAGCTCTCTCTTTATCTTGATATATCACATACTATTTTTTGAGAATATGTATATACATATATATATATATATATAGGGTTGGGTTTAGTAGTATCCTGGTCCCGATAGTATGTAGTACTCAATCTGACCACACATTTTGAACACGTGGACGCACCAAAATTTGACACGTGGCAACCCATTTTTCGCCGGGGCAAATGGGAACGCACCGTCTGGCCTGGGTGCTGTCCGTGCCGGGTAGGAGTCCATGGCGTTGGGTCTCCATGAGCGCTAAGTTTGGGTTGAAGCACAACAAAACACAAATAATGCATCTGAAATAACATAACAATGCATTTAAATGAACATAAATCGCATCGCGCCTAACCGTGGCTGGTGCAAGCGAAGGGGCCAACGGCGGGCTCCGGCGTTGGGTAAGGCGGCTGGGTGCCGCCACGTTGGTAGAGACGATGGGTTTGGAAGAGCCACAACAAAACACAAAATGCATATGAAATAACATAACATCGCATTCATTTGAACATAAAATGCATCGCAACAACCGCTGCTGAAAAGCGAGGCCGAGTGTGTTCACGAAGACGAAGCCTTCATGCAGCATCTGTTGGCGTGACTCTAATCGCATGCATTATTCTCTTCAATGCATGCATTTTTATTCATTTCAATGCATTATCTGTTCAACTAAATGCATTGTTTGTTTTTCGCAATCGGATAACAAATCAAATTACTAATCTATCCTTAATGAAGCGAAAATTAGCGAAATTAAGCTTAAAAATCGAAAAAATCTGAACCATAGGATCTATTAGATGAATGGATGAGATTGAGTACTACATACTATCTGGGGCTTGGGTACTATTTGATCCTCCTCTATATATATATGAATTGGTTCATGTATATATAAACTTTAACATACATAAATGAGAACAAATCATGTCCATTAGATTTGAAAATATAATGGTTAAGTGTGCATTTAAATTAATTATATATACATTTTTGCATATAACTGTGCATTTGTGTATTTTCGTTATAATTTGTGCATTGAATGTGAAACATCCATATTGATTTATCAAGGGTTGATATTTGTCCCATATCTACACTATAATAAATGTCCACACGATAATCACTTCATATATATATATATATATATATATATGGTTGAGTTATAATACAAACCCCTTAAAATAAGTAATAAGAATTCATCTTGATCATCCATTTGCCATTAATCAATGGTTAAAATTAAGTTATCACATTCCCTATAATTAAGGAGCGGTTATTTTCGTAATATTCAGAATTACCATTATACCCTAATTTGATTTAATCACAACCACACATCTTCAAAAATCAATGGTTCAAATTTGTTCTCATTTCTTATTTTTGAATGTGTTTTTATTTTAACTCAATCATATATATATATATATATATATAGTTTGATTCAAATGAGAAGCATTTTATCCTAAAACTAAGAACAAAGTGAATTAAGTCATGAAAGTTGATGAATTCATTGAGAAAATTATGAATTCAAAAATTCAGAATTTTTCACCCGAGTTCGAATCCCATGAGGGGCGAAAATTCTATTTTTTTGGATTCGATAACTTTCCAACGGATTCATCAACTTTCACCGTGAATTCATCATTTTTGGTTCTCACGTTAACCCTTCCCTATATATATATATATATATATATATATATATATATATATATATATATATATAGAGGAGGATCAAATAGTACCCGGTCGAGAGATAGTATGTAGTACTCAATCTCATCCACTCATCTCATAGATCCTATGGTTCGATTTTTCGGACTTTTAAGCTTAATTTCGCGATTTTCGCTTCATTAAGGGTAGATTAGTAATTTGATTTGTTATTTGATTGCGAAAAACAAAAATGCATGCGGTTGAGCGCATAATGCATTTAAATGAACAAAAATGCATGCAGTTGAGCGCATAATGCATGTGTTGAAGCTTCATGCGGCGCGCCAAGATGCTTGCTTCGCGCCCGGTAAGCGGCGTGCCAGCGTGCGCTTCGTGCTGCCGCGTCGCTCGGTGCTCGTTCGCGCCCGTTGGCCTATATTTTACGTTTTGTTAAATGCATGGACATGTTTTGATCAATGCATGAGCGTGCTAAGTTAAATGCATGTTTACATTTCGTGAAACATGCATTTTATGTTTTGTTCAATGCGGTTTCATGTTTTGTTCAATGCATTTTATGGTTTTCGACACCAAATCTATCATCCATCATTCTCTAACAATTACGTCGTCTCTTTCATCGATTATCGGCGAATTCGCGTGAACCACCGTCATAACCACCATATTTCTCGATTCTTCAATCATCTATCAAATTATCTTATAATTTTTCTCAAAATCCATCAATTTTGTTCCTCAATTTTTTTCTTCTTTTATTTCTTTCAAAATTTGTTATTTGTAGTTGTTTGTGTATCTTGTTGCTGTTAGCCGGTGTTGCCGCCGTCACCGCCGGTGCCGTCCGTCTCCGGCGCCACCGTCGTCGTCTCCGACCTCACCGTCGTCGTCTCCGGCATCAAGGAGGAGAAGAAGGCTGATTTGTTTCTTCCCATTTTGCCCCTTGTGAAAATTAAAGAGAAAAAGAAAAGAAAATGAGCCGCCACGTGTCGGTGTGGTGTGACCACGTGTTCAAAATGTGTGGTCTAGATTGAGTACTACATACTATCGAGAGGACCGGTACTACGGAACCCAACTATATATATATATATATATATATATATATATATAGAGAGAGAGAGAGTGGTTCAAATAAGAATCATTTTAAAGTCTGAACATGAGAACCAAATGAATTTGCTATGAAAGTTAATGAGCCTGCAGATTAATTCTTGTAGTTCACTCAAAGGAATTAATTATTATTTGATCTTTTTCCTATATAACATACATAAATGAGTACAAATCATGTCCATTAGATTTAAAAATCTAATGGTTATTTTTAAGTGTGCATCTAAATTAATTATATACATATTTTAGCATATAATTGTACATTTGTGTATTTTCGTCATAATTTGTGCATTGAATATGAAGCGTCCATATTTATTTATCAATTGTTGATATTTGTTTTCATGTTTATATTATAAAGAGTGTCAACACAATAGTCACTCCATATATATATATATATATAGAGAGAGAGAGAGAGAGAGAGAGTGAGTGAGAGATAAAGAGATAGTGGTTCAAATAATAATCATTTTAAAGTCTGAACGTGAGAACCAAATGAATTGTTGTGAAAGTTGATGAATCCGCTTCCACAACATTCAAAATTTTCATCTGGATTCGAATCCTATGAGGAGCGAAAATTTTAGTTTTTGAATTCATTAATTTTTCCCCGGAGATTAATTAACTTTCACATAAAATTCATCATTTTTTATTTCTTACATTAACCTCTCCCTATATTTTGCTTTACATACTATCGCCACATTTATATTGTGCTTTACATTTTTCCTTTCATTTTTCTCTAATGCATCATAAACTATGATTAGGAACATTAAATTTATAAATTACCGAAAACTTCCTAATTTTAAAATTTTATTCCTCTTTTGGTAGTTAAATGAGAAAATAATAAATGGACCTTGAATTTTTATGTAGTAAATTTGATTATTATTGTCATAATTTCTAAGGTATAAGAGAAAAAATAAAAAATGTTAACACATCAATATTAAGATGATGTGATAGCTCACATATTATATATACATAGGAGGATCATATAGTAGCATGTAGTTCTCAATTTTATTAATTCATCATGTGGTGGGATTTTGGGATCTTTTAAGTAGGCGGTGATTTTCTTGTAGAAATGATGGAATTGTAATTAAATTTGTTATGTTATCTGAAAAAGCGCATATTTTAAACATAAGCATATAGTTGAATATAACCATACATAATGTGGAACAAAAATATGCATATGAGATTGATTGCACCATACTTTCTTCTCTCGTTTAGATTGCAAGTTTCATAGTTCAAAAAAACAAAAATAAAGGATCAACAAGAAAGAAAGTAAAAGATCAACAAAAAAAATGTATTTGTGTAGATTGGAGAAAGAGAGAAAGAGAGAAAGAGAGAAAGAGAGAAAGAGAGATATGTGAGAATAAGAGACCTGCAAGTTTCTGTTTTAAAGTATGCAAATTTCTATTTTATAATATGCATGTTTATGTTTTGTAATAATATGTTTATGTTTATAAATATGCATGTTTTCGTTTTATAATATGCATATTCTTCTTCTTGTAGAGGGCATCAATCTCGACAACAAAATCTTCCTTCATCTTGCTTCGCCAGTTTCGCTGCCTCCTTCTCCGATTGCCGATGAACTTCGCCGTAAACCACCACCATAATCATTAACCCTCTCGATCCATCAATCTTTTCTCAAAATTCTCTTCTTTTTTCTCAAAATCAGGCAAGAACTCATTGTCATCAGCCACCATCGTTTGCCACCGATGTGCATGCAGCAAGTTGCCTCCACCACCGTCGGTGTCCACCAGACGAGCTACAATTGTATCTTGCCGAAGAATTCATTTCCAAAGAGGTAGATGAGACAAAGAAGGAATCGGAAAAGAAGAAGAAGAAGATCAGAGAGGAGGAGAAGAAGAAATTCATCATTTTGCCCCTCTGTGAAGTTTTTAAAAAATAGAAAATGCCGGCCACATATCTTTATCTAATGTGTTCACATAAACATAGTGTGTGGTCCAGATTTGTACTATATTCTACCTAAGGTCATAATACTACAAGATTATGACTATATATATATAGGGAGTGATTATTGTAAAAACCATCCTTAACCTATAAACTGCAAACTTCTGAAATCATTTGAATTCGCCATGAAAGCGTCTGAATTCACTGTGTAAGTGTCTGAATTCAGAAAATTAAAAACTCTCCCCTCATGGGATTCGAACCCATGCGTTTGAATCCATCAAGTAAGGTGATGAATTCACTGTAGATCTTCACGAATCAAGGGCTGAAATGGTTCTTATTTTATACTTTAAGATTGGTTTGTATTTGATCCCATTCATATATATATATATATATATATATATATATATTTATTTATTTATTTATATATATTTATTTATTTATTATGTGCGTAATGACCTTCCCACAAATGCACACATTAAGATGATGTGATAATGCCATATATATCGTCACGCTATTGGGATTGAATTCTATTTCATAGTAAAGTAAAACCTCTATAAATTAATATTCTTGGGACTATGGAATTTTATTAATTTAGAGAGATATTAATATATCGATAAATTAATAATTTATTAATTAAAAGAGAGACTTTTTAAATTCAGCAAATTTGGTACATGTATTGAAAATAAATGAATTTATTATGTTTCAATTAATTATATTCATGTATCAACAACCAATTCATTGTGTATCTACTTTAATATATTCATGTATAATATAAATTCATTGTATACAATTAACAATTATATACATGTATCAATACATTGTCAATTAAATATATTCATGCATCATAAAGGAAACATATACTATATAAATCTCGATATGGAAATAAAATAATTCATAACACCCAAGTCCCAACTATGTCTTCTCATCTAAAAGGCATCACAAAATAATCCATGAATGATCAAATGCGTAAAGCATTATGTGAGTATAAGAGAGATCATCCCACATGCACTCAAAAAGATTTACAAGAGTGGGTTGAAGAAAAATATCGTTTGAAAGTTAGTCAAAATACAATATCAAACACTCTCAAGAGATCATCGAGTACTTTTCACCAACTTTGAGAAGGGTGGGGATATTAGCGACACAAATCGATTTAAATATCCGATATGGAGAAGGTTCTTTATGAATGGTTTCTTCAAGACCAAGATCGAGTCGACATGACCGGAGAGCTTATTTTGGAGAAAACAAAGGAGACAATGAAGCTTTTATATCCTTAACACCCTCACGAACATCAATTTTCTCAAGGTTGGCTTGAAAAATTCAAGGTTAGACATGGTATTAAATCATTCCGTCGTTTTGGAGAAAGTGGTTCGGTTGACATGCGGGGCGTGGAAATGGCCCCTGAGGCCATAAGGGAGAAAATAAACCAATTTCCCATGAAGGATGTTTTTAATTTGGATGAAACATGTACATTTTACAGTGTTACTGGTGATCACTCTCTTGCAACCAAGCAACTTGAGGGAAGAAAGCAAGACAAAGAGAGGCTTACAGTTGTTATTTGTTGCAACGAAGATGGTTCGAAAAAATTTCTTTGTGGATTATTGAAAAATATGCAAAGCCTCGTTGCTTCAAAACATCAATATGAGCAACATCAATTGTCATTATCGTACAACAAGAGGGCATGGATGACTAGTGTGCTTTTGAAGAATATGTTCGGTGGTTTGATCACAAAATGAATGGTAGAAGAATCTTGTTGATGGTTGACAATTGTCCAAACCATCCAAAAACATTGAAGGGTTCTGAGAATGTTGAGCTATTCTTTTGCCACCTAACATGACATCAAAGATTCAACCATGTGATACGTGAATAATTAGAGCTTTCAAGATGCACTATCGTATGAGATTTTACAAAATCTATTGGAAGGTCATGAGTTGGGGCTACACTACAAAAATGCGATCGATCGGCGACGAAAAATTCCGTCGCAAAACACATCTTATCCGTCGCTAAAATGGATTAGCGGCGGTTTGCGACGGAATGAGGGGTCATTTGAAACACGGTAGGAAAAGGTCAGCGGCGGAATTACGTCCGTCGCTAATTTATAGCGACGGACGGCGATGGAAAATTGATCGTTAATCCACGACCTCCGAGCGGTCGTCGATATTAAATCCGTCGTTAATGAGATGCTAATCCGTCGTAGTTAGCGACGGATTAACGACGCACTTAGGCCGTAGCTAAATAATACCGTCGCAAATTGCCGTTATTACGACGCCAATCCGCCTCGATCCGTCGCTAATTAGCGGCGGAAACCGTCGTCGCTAAAGTTATAATTTTTTTTTAATTTTACGTAACAAGACCGTCGTAAATCCATCATAGATCCGTCGCAAGTCCGCCGCGGTCCGTCGCTGAATTCTGATTGGTTCGGTTATTTCACGTTGTTAATCCGTCGTGGTCCGTCGCAAGTCCGTCGCTAGATAAGCAAAATCGGGCGGTTTCAATTTGTATTTTGGACGACCAAACACTGTTTTCAAACAACCCAAACAAATAAATTCCATCCAATTCAATCTATACAATCCAAACAACCAATTCCATCCAATTCAATCCATACAATACAAACTATGAAAACAAACCAATTCAATCCATACAATACAAACTATCAAAATAAACCAATTCAATCCAAACAAAGCGATTCAATCAAAATCTTGTAATATCCAAACAATCCCATAAAGAAACAATTCTAAATCATGCGATAAGTTAACAAATTCATAATACAACACGAATATGTCGAGGTGAGGGGAAACGGGAGCTCATATCACGAGGGTGGGGGGAAACGGGAGCTGGCCATGAAGAGCTCTGGGCCTCACTGCGCGCCTTTGAGCTGAATCTGTTCTTGCACGCTATCTCGCGCTCTCAGCTCATCTTGCATTCTGGCCTCGTATGCTTGCATTCTGGCCTCGTATGCCAGGCGCTGCTGCTGCTCAGCTTCCAATCGGGCCTCGTATGCCTCGCGCTCAGATTTCCATCTGGCCTCCAGATCCAATAGCTGTTGTTGATAAGCTATGGAATCAACAGGCTGGGCACTCTCCACCGAGTGAGACGACGCTTCGCCTCGAATGTATGTCCGTGATAGAGAACCGACTCCAAACATCCTATTCTTTTTCTTTGAGGAGCTCCCAAGGACATTTTGAGAATTTGAGTCCTATCAATTTACGGCGTCTCATCACTCCCCAGTTGGCTCAACCGGGTCACATGTTCCTCAACCTCTCGTAATATAATTTCATACAATTATTATTTAATTAAATGTTCGTTGTTAGCTAACGAATATACTTACCGCGATACTCAGAGCTTTCACATCAGATAGCTCCGTCGTCGGTGGCATGATATACGGAATACATCCCACTGGACATCTTCTATGGCTACTCCACTCTCTTGCCTATAAATAAGTCGAACAAATTAAATAATTAACAAGTATCACGATTCTTAAATAAATTTACTATATCTAAAACTTCAAAGTACTTACAATCTCTCTCGCGTACTCGAATGCGGGCGTGAGCCACCCGATGCTTGACTATCCCAAGACCTCGCCATTTGGCTCGGACATCCATTCTTCGCGGGCGCTGCCGCATTCTCTTGGGCGTCTGTTCGAGCCAATATGTCTTCAATTATCCCAATCTCTCTCGGGGATAAATGGAGGTGGGTTAGCGAGTCCTTCGCGCTTGATCTTGTGAACAAGATCTTTATAGCGCTTCGGCGCTTTGCACCGGTAGGAATAGACCAGGCATCATCCATCGTATCATCCCAATAAAAATATTTACGCAAAAATATATGATTAGAATATGCAAAGGTCGAATCATAAATGACTTCATAAACAACACAAACCTTGAATTCATCGAAATAAATCTGCTTGAACTCTTGAGGTACCAATTTCCAATTGAAGCCGTTGTGATTCATAAATCTACTAATGACTCCGTAATCACGCGGGCTATATCATTGCTCGGACACAAAATGCTACAATTTACGAAAACAAAGACATTAGAATGCTAAAATTTATTTAAGCGAGACATCTGAGATAACGTCATACCCATTCACAATGGCTATCTTCTTCATCCCTCTCTAGATGGCACTCCACTCTTGCTTTCGGGGCTGGGTCAGAGACAATGCCTCCATGCCTTCTTCTAGGTCGGCGGTGTGGCGACAGCGTGTATGATCATGAGTGCCTCCTGCGTGATGACATCGCAAACAAAGGTAAAAATCTTTGTTTAAAATTCACAAATAATACATATCATAACGTTTTGTGTGCATACTAGTGACAATTATCGTCGTCATTTGAACTCTTGTGTGCATACTTAAAAATGCTATAAATTCACAAATAATGCATATCATAACGTTTTGTGTGCATACTGAAAAATGCTATAAATTGAAACCCTATTCATCGTCGTCGTCATCATCATCATCCAATGTATGATTGTCTTGACTCGACAATTCAACTTCATCATCCTCATTATCGGATGTCTCTTCAATGTCTATGAGTGTACCGTCGGGATGAACTAGTGTCGTGTCCTCATCCACAACGACATTAGTAATCGAACTAATCATTCTCTTGAAAGGGGAGGTACTATCGATCGCGAACTCTCATCCGAGACTTCCACATTAGATCGAGCTTTAATTTTGCATACTTCCCACCACTCTTTCATAGATTGTTTTAAACTTGGATATGCACAATAGTATACTTGAATGGCTTGATTGGCGAGGATAAGCAGTTCGAACTTGTTATATCTTCTCGTATGATTTACGAAACCAACTTGTACTCGGAATGAATTGATAACCCCAATCTTGAAGGATCAAACCACTCGCGTCTAAACAATGTTGTGGTCTTCGTTGGTAGCCGAGGATATTCCAACTCACAAACCTCCAATAATCGACCATAAAAATCGAGTTCTTGCGTTATACATACCATAAGTTTCACCTTTAATGCACACCCACTATTCATAGTTGATCTTTGTGACCCATGTTCTAAAGTGTGAAATTTGTAACCATTTTATAATACCACAGGTGCGTCTTAATTAGAGTGAAGGCCCTTTGACAAGAGACAATATGAGCGGATTCACAATGTTGTTAGTATGATCTTTGACCTATTAATTGTAAAAACGATTAGAATGACCACTAAACGTACATATTAAATATTTTCTACTAATAATCATCAGAACACTCACATATGCCTCAAACCAAAACGGGAAGCCTCTTTCAATCGACCTTTGAATATCTGAGCTAGAGATAAGTGGATTTGATCTTTTCACATCTTCGGTGAATAAACTACATCAACATATATTTACGATCCTAGTTAATAATAACAATAATAATAATAATAATAATAATAATAATAATTAACAATGAATTCTAAGAAAAACACGACACTTACGCCATGTAAATGTCTGCAACTTCAACACAGTTGAGCAACACGTATAAGCGAAAGCAAAGATCATATTCTCTACTAACCAAATATCTGGTTGACATATTTCCAAAAGGTCCGCCATCTTGCTTGAAGATTTGAAGCATATCGGATAGTCTTAGTGCCTAATCTCCGCTTGACCATGATGCAAATCTCGAACTTCGTTCTTACGTGATCATCAAAATAATACGAACAAAATGTCGATGCTTCTTCTACTAAGTAAGCATTGCGAGATAGAACCTCAACCCGGCTTTATTTCGTATGTTGTTCTTCACTTACGTAAGTATCTACAAAATTTAGAAGTTGTTCTTCAATATATATATGTATATATATATGTGTGATAATGTCTGACGGTACCTTTCAAATGGATACATCCATCGGTATTGAACAGGCCTCGAATACGGGCTTTATCGACTAGATGAACCGGAAGATGTTCCGTGGAGTCGAAGAAACTAGGGAAAAATGCGCTCAAGCTTGCATAAAATCAACGGAATATTTTCTTGGAGCACGCATGGATCATCAAGCCCTATGTTTGAGAAGTTAAATCTTTGAAGAATAAAGATAATTACATTACTGACTTTCCAAACATTTGGTGGGAGAAGTTTATAAATGCAATCAGTAGAATTCATTGCATGAAAATGTGATGTCGTGACTCTTCATCCCAAACATCTTCGGTTTTGTCATGTCTACACATCTACCCATGTTCAAACGCATCCATCCGGAAATCTTAAACCTCTTACCCACTCACATAAGACTTTTTCTCACGATTGTCAAGTGTATAAAAAGCCTTTGGATATTTTCTGTTGATTCATTCATCGTCAACTCAGTGCAGTAGCGATATAAATTAAGTTCTTCTCTAGATTTGCTTGTATCTTTTGTCTTCCTTGGACATTCATGATATGTTGAAGACATTATCGAACACATTCTTTTCTATATGCATGACATCCAAATTATGCGAATCAAAAGAGAACTCGATGGTAGATCCCGAAAATACTTCTTTTCTTCCATCCAGTTCCAAACCGCTTGGATATTACGCTATTTATTTCATCACCGCCAATCTACATTACGGAGACTAGTCCCATACCCATAATTAGTGATGAAGCTCATCTCGATCGCGCTTTGGTGGATCGTTAGTAATCAACGTGTTCTTTCTCGAAACCTCTTGATCCCTTCGAAATGGGTGATTAGGAGCTAGAAATTTCGATGGTTATCAAACCATGATCGCTTACCACTTTTAGCTAAAGTAAAACATCGGTATACTCCATGCGGTCGGACAAGCTAATCTTCGGTATACTCCATCCGCATACAACATAGAGTATGCAGGAAGTCACTAATTGTCAAAGTAATGCAGCGTGCATTTGAAAATTTCGCTTGAACAATACCTCATAAGTAAAACGCCGTCATCCCACAAATCTATTAACTCGCTATCAATGGTTGCGAGAACACATCAATCTTCTCATTCGGATTACGCGGTCCGGGCACTAAGATCGTAAAAACATGTATTGCTCCTTCATACACAGCCACGGGGAAGATTATAAGGGTCGATATAACGGGCCATGATGAATATTGCTTTCTTGATTGACGAATGGCTGAAAACCGTCGGTTGAGAGTCCCAATCGCACGTTACAATTTACGATGCAAATAAGGAAACTTCGTGTTCAAATGTTTCCATGCAATTGAGTCTCGCGGATGACGCATGACCCCATCATCGACCGACGATGCATGCCAGCGCATATTTTCATTGTAGCATTGGATGCATATAATCTACGTAGTCGAGGAGTTAGAGGAAAATAATACATCTTTTATATGCTACTTGTGCTTTCAAGTCGACTTCCACCAGCTCGGTATTGCTCTTGAAGCGAGGATGGTTCTGAAATTTGCAGCTCGTCGATTCGTAATCTTGGCATGATAAATCATGCGATTAAATGGACAACAATCAATTTTTATGCAGGCAACCCCATGCCACGCAACAATCTCTTCGTCTTTGTAAAGTCATCGAGCACGCACTTTCCATCTGGATGCGACTCTTTCATCAGTTCTGATATTTGATCAAAACCCTTCTCAGTAATGTTGTTCTCTGCTTTCCAACTCAAAAGTCGAGCCACAAATGACAACTGTGTGTGATCCGAGCAACCCGGCCACAAAGGTTTATCGGCAGCATTCAACATATCGTAAAAAAAATTTGCATCAGAATTTGGCTCCTCTTCGATCTCGTCAAAGTTGAACTGTGGACCAGCAGCATCCACTACCATCGTATGATACGTATTTGGTTGACGGTTAACATCTGAATCCACAACATTTTCCCTACTTGTGGTTGTCTCTCCTTGAAATATCCATGTGTGATAATTTGGAACAAATCCAAATTTTGATAAGTAATATCGCACGATATCTTTCTTACGATAAGGTATATTCTTACACTTTTACGGACACTTGATTTTCTCTCCATCCGCGAATAAAAAGCGAGCACTAGCGAATTGATAAAACTTTCAAGTCCATCTAGAAATTCAATATTTAATCCACCAACCTAACTAAACCTCTTATACATCCACTCACGATTGTCATTCATTCTTCAAGCTCCTAATTATAAATAATTAATTAAACATGTTCAACATAAGTTGTACAATATAAACTAATTATACACTCATAAGTTTATTGAGTGGGTGAGCAAATCTTACTTATAATTATTGGTTAGTTATCTACGAGGCAACATAAACCCTAATTCAAGTTTCATATACTTAACCTTAACCTAAAAATGAAGTGTGCAAATCTTACTTATAAAACATCTTATTTTAATAAAATTTTGGCGTAAGTTTTATAAAATTAATCGCTGTTTCATTCCCAATTCAACCAAACTTCACCAAATCATCACCATACTGTTGAAAACATCTTATTCATATACTTGACCTTAAACTAATTAAGCATGAAATGAGCAAAAGACACTTATAAAACATCTTATTCATATAACAATTCTAATAAAATTTCGTGAGTAAGTTTTATAAAATTAATCGCCATTTGATTTTCAATTCAACCAAACTCGATGTATAATTACGTGAAAGTAATGTGGATGATTCGAGAGGGAATCGTTTCATCTTGATAGTCACGTTGTAGCGATGTAATTATAAGGTCTCGTATATGTTGATTAATTATTTAATTATATTAAACTAAGCTAGATTGAATAGGAATATTTATTTTGAAAATATATAAGATAAAGTAATAAATAAACATAATCTAAAGTCGAAAATTGGAATGCACCGGTGTGCCTCAACTTTATTTGACTTGGTGCTTAAGAATTATTTAGATTTTTTTGTGATGCACTTTCTTTTGTGTAATGGGAACTCACACACCACATTTGGTGCATAATGAGTAAATTCATACTCTTATGCAATAGTTTGCAAAATTATTCAAGAAGGTTAAACCATATATGAAAAACTAAATGTAATAGATTTAAAATTATACGAGACATACTCCTGCGTATTTAAATGTATGATACTTCCGCTTTAATCAAATCCTAATTGTTATTAATAGAACCTAATAAAGGACTTATAAATTCTAATTGATGATTAATGAACCTTAATTACATCAATGCAGTATATCCAAATGTACACAATTTTTTGTTAATCTATAATATTTATGGAATTCTAACCCAAAACCTTTTTACTTATACCCAAACTTCCACTAAGAGAACTTCATGTGATACAATTTTTCTCATTTTCATGGGTTATAAATAAAAGTGGGTGCATTTGATTTTACAAATTATAGCAACAAGCAAACTCATACAATTTTGAAACTTATAAAACATCTTATTCATATAACAATTCTAACAAAATTTCGTGAGTAAGTTTTATAAAATTAATCGCCATTTGATTCCCAATTCAATCAAACTCGTTCAAATTTCACCAAATCATCACCATATGCCTAATTATACACTTAACAACTCAAAACATCTCACGAAATGATGAATTTATCATCCCAATTCACATCCAAGCTTATCAATTTCACAAGCCCAAATCCAAGACTAACATTCAATGTATCATTTTCACTATCAATTCGGTAAACTCAATTCGATTTTCACTATCAATTGATGCATCATATATAATATTTTCACTATCAATTCAATACATCATATAATTTTTACTAATCAATTCAATGCATCATATACAATATTTTCAATAAAATCAACAAATATATAACAAAAAAATATAAATAAAAACCCAAACAAACCAACACAGACGGACGACGGGGGGGCGGGCGGCGGCGGGGTTGGGGCGGCGAGGGAGGTGGGAGGCGGCGGGACGACGGACGGCGGCACGGGGCGGCGATAGCGACGATAGGGGCTCACTGGTCAGGGGTGGGATGGGGTGGGGTCATCAAGAGCTAGGGTGGGCGGGGAGGCGGGAGGCGGCGGGCGGCGGAGGGGGAGGATGGTGGTGGGTGGGGTGGGGTGGGGTGGGCTGGAATGGGTCAATGGGGTGGGGCGGGGCTAGGGCACGGGTGGGGGTCGGGGATGGCGGCGACGCATGGCGAGAGGCAGCGGCGGCGAGCAGCGAGGGTGGGGTGGGGCTGTGGTGGGGATGGGGTTGGTTGGGGTGGGTGTCAGCAGGGCTAGGCGGGCACGACGGGCGGGGAGATCGAGCGCGGCCAGGGGGTCGGGCACCATGGCGGCGGCGGGGTTGGGTTGGGGAGGGAGGGAGGTTTCGTGGATCGATATGAAATTGGGAAGAAATCACATGCATTATTAAAATTTTTAGTGGCGGATTAGCGACGGAATAGTCCGTCGTTATATTTAAAATACTTTAACGACGGATTAACGACGGAATAATGGATTTAACGACGGAATAATTTAACGACGGACACGTATCCGTCGTTAATTAACGTACATAATATAAAAAAATAAAAAAGATTTTACATTAACGACGGGATGAATTCCGTCGTTAAATTAGAGACTATTTTACGACGGACATTTCGTCGCTATTATTTTTGGGAATAAATAAAATCAGAATTAAAATTAACGACGGATTGTATCCGTCGTTAAAATAAATTAAAAAAAATTTAGAAATAATCCGATTTTTTAACGACAGTTTAGCGACGGAATTGGTTGATTTAATTAAAAAAAATAAAATAAAAAATTTAACGACGGACACTATCCGTCGTTAAATTTAACGACGGAATAGAGACGGAAATGTCATCGTTAAAACTTCGCGCGAGAATTCCCAGCCATGATACGTCGCTGATCCGTCGCCAATCCGTCGCTGATTCACGACCCGTATTTTGAACGTCGCTAATCCGTCGCTGATTCACGACCCGCATTTTATCCGTCGCTTATAATCCGTCGCTGATCGGCTGTATTTTTGTAATGCTACCTAATCCTGAAAAGATTAATGTTTTAGATGCCATCAATTTTGCAGTCTCTGCTTGGACAACCGATGTTTCTCAAGTGTCAATAGCAAATTGCTTTAGGCATTGCAAAATCCGTTCAAATGAAGAAATCTCACGCGACTCAAGTGAGACAAATTTTGAAGAAAGTCTACATAAGCTTGAGAATATGATCAAGGATGTGTAGAGAAAACATATGTTAAGCCCTAGCCCGAGGATCTATCTTGGATATTTAATTCACCATACATTGATTATAAACCTGGCATGCGTCTATATAATTAATCGCAGCATGTAGGGGTATTCACGTGTTTACCTTTGGATGCAGCGAAGTCGATGGAGCGAGATGAATGGATCGAATGGATCGGACTCGTGCTTTGACCTTCCTGGTCAGATCCGGTTGCCCAATCTCCAACGTCGAGTGAGGGCGATCTATGGAGAATGCTTGGAAAATCACCCTTGCTCTCACTTCACAATTTTCGAAACTCTCTCAACAATGCTATGAGGGGGCTGAAAATTCTAGGTTAAAATGTGTGAGCATTAACCTTGATTCTATCTCTTACCTTATATTTATAATGCACTACCTTAATCCCATAAGGAAAGGATCTATCCATATACCATAAATATAATTATATCCTTGTGGGATAAAGAGAATAAAATCTTACCTTTGGGAGCATAAAGGCGCCGATTTTCCTTGGCTACGGGCTGGATGGGCCACCAGGGGATCAAATGCAAGGAATAAAGATGGGCCTCAAATAAATTAATTATCTTATATTCACCCGAACATAAATTAATTTATAAACATTCGATCATGCCACTAGAGAAAGAATGTTGACTTACCCTTTATAACCAAGTTGAGTCGGGCTTGCACTTAGACATTAAGAATCCCGTATTTAAGATATCGAACATCCATTAATTATTTATAGCATTACATCGCTTAAAATAATTAATAACTTCATTCCTTAAGTAGTACCACTCAACCTTATTATTGTACTTGAGCTAACTCAACTGCGGGGTTTAGTACAATAAACCTTTTGAGCTTCTTAAGGGACGTCATCATCCTTAACGGATACGGTGACTCGACACGAGATAACTAGCGTGACATCAAGACAGACCACCACCCAAGATGCGGAGAATCTTGGGTTAGAACATATAACCTCACTCATAACAAGTCAAAGTGATGGTCGACAACTCATACTCACCTAATACCTTATCGAGGTTTAGATCATCGTAAGTCACCGAGATCTTGGTTCTTCACGACGGTCGGAAGAAGAACACATCTCATCGTGATCCTTCAATACGTCGAGACGTACCAAGATAGACAAGCAACTAAGTCAAGTCATTTCTTATCTATACTATGACTAAACCGACAACTCGTCCTTAAGTTGTCTCGGTGTGAAACTTTTATATCTCATTAAGCTTGACCAATCATACGGACTTACGTGATCTTCTACACAATGTATGATCTAACTTATATGAGATAAGGGGACACGATATATGCAATCAAGTATTCAAATCGGATAGGAGATTGTAATAGTGGTAACGAAAAACATTGTATACAAGCTCAACCAAACCGCTTTCAAGATACAAATCCAACAATCTCCCACTTATACTAAAGCAAACTTTTAGTATACAATGTGTCTCTTTACTAGCTATTACAAACAACCATCACTTTGCTTCTCCCACTTATACAAAATTTTCCTTTCTAAGTGGGTGCCATCAAGCGCAATCCAAGTCCTCTAACGTGTCCATCGTAGACTTTTTGCGACAGGCTCTTCGTGAATGGATCCGCTAGATTTTCCGTCGTATCAATCTTTTCAATCAGCACGTCACCTCGTCTAACGATTTCTCGTATGACATGGTACTTTCTCTCTATGTGTTTGGTCGTCTTGTTGGTCCGTGGTTCCTTCGAGTTTGCCACTGCACCGAGTTATCACGATAAACTATGATACTCTTAGGCAAACCGGTACCACATCTAGATCCATGAGGTAGTTCTTGAACCATCTGACCTCCTTAGAAGCCTCAAGGCGGATACATATTCGGCATCCATGGTAGAGTCCGCAATGCATCGCCGCTTTGCACTCCAAGATACGGCTCCACCTCCCAAGGTAAACACATAGCCCGAGGTTGACTTTTTCTCATCACGGTCGGCTTGGAAATCCAGTGCATGTAACCCAAAGGCATTAGACTATCGCATGGTAAACTAGCCTATAATCTCGAGTCCTTTTCGGTGCTTGGTATATGCTTCTTCGCGATCGAATGAGCTTGTCCGTGGTTAGGCGATATCTAGCTACTATGCCTACCGCATAGCGGATATCGGGCTCGTGCATAGCATTGCGTGCATGAGACTTCCTACGGTGGAAGCGTAGGGAACTTGTCTCATTTCCTCTATCTCCTGCGGTCATAGGTGATGCGTCTTAGATAAAGGAACGCATGTCCGAAGGTAGCAATCCTTTCTTGGCGGTGCGCATACTAAAGCGGTAATCACGGTATCGATGTAAGGCGCTGAGATAAGCTCAACATTTTCTTCTTGCGATCTCGGTAAACCTTGATCCCAAGAATGTACGCGCATCTCCTAAGTCTTTCATTTGAAACCGATCGGATAGCCAACTCTTTACGTCGATAATGACTTCACGTTGTTGCCAACTAGAAGGATGTCATCTACATAAAGTGCAAGAAAACCATATCACCGTTGACATCTAACCGATACACACAACTCTCGCTAGGCAACTGGGTAAATCCATAGGACTTTACTACCTCGTCAAAGCGTAAGTACCATGATCGGGAGGCACCTTAAGTCCATAAATGGACTTTAAGCTTCCATACTAGATGCTCTTCACCCTTTACCACATAACCTTCGTGTTCTTGCATATAGATGTCTCTACCTTCCTCAATGTAACCGTTTAAAAGCGGTTTTAACATCCATTGCCAAACCTCTAGGTTCAGTGGGCTGCTATGGCGGAAAGAATTCTAATGGACTTTAGCATTGCTACGGTGAAAAGGTCTCATCGAAATCGATGCCCTCAATGAGTGTACCCTTTCGCCACAAGCCCGGCTTTAAAAGCGAAACCTCTCCATCGAATCTCTCTTCTCTTGTATATCCACTTACTACCTATGGCTTCCTTGCCATCCGGTAGAAGTGTTTTTCATATACATCCATAGCCGTTTGGACTCCATTTCTAAGTCCATAGCGGTGTGCCATGATCTTGCATCAATATCTTGTATCGCCTCCTTGTATGTCCATGGGTCGATTATTGCATGTTCGTCTCACGGGACTAAATCAAGATTCACCCACGAACATAAATCGCTCGGGTTGACGAACAACCCTCCCACTACGACGAGGTTCTACAGGCACAATGGCAACGGTGGGTGCAGATACTTGTGGTTCTCTAACTTGCACAACTTGCTGTGTAGGTACTACTTGTACGGTCGGTATCTCGGTGGAACTCGACCCACTTCAATTTCTTGAAGTATCGGTGTCGATCCTCCCACTAGACTCGACATCTCGCACCTTTGGCCTAATCGGTGGTGGAATACGATCATCTTCTAATACTTGAAGAATGATTTCAATTTTGGACTTATGATTTTTATATAATCCTCTTACGAGAATCGGGCATTAGTCTAATAATGACCTTCCCGATCCTTAGGACTATAGAATAAACCACCTTTCGTTCCTCTAGGATAGCCAATAAACGACCTTGCGTCGGATCTAGCCTCCAACTTGTCGACCTTCTTGTTCAAACATGTCTTTGGATCGCCCATATCTTTATGTGGCTTAAACTAGGCTTGCACCCAAACCACAACTCGAGGGGTCTTTTCGACCGACTTGGGCGGTACTAGATTTAGCAAGTATGCCGCCTCTAAGGCATACCCCGAATCTAATAGGCAATGTTGCATAGCTCATCATTGATCTAACCATTTCTAAAAGAGTCATATTTTTCGCTCGACACACCATTTTGCTATGGTGTGCCGGTGAAAGTCTTGTTGGAGGTAATCCCACACTTCACTAGATAATCCATAAACTAAATTCTTGAGGTATTAGCCACCGCGATCGAACGCAGCGACTTGATACTTTACCTAGCTTCGTCTCCACTTCCGCCTTAAACTCTTTGAATTTCTCAAAGCATTGGACTTGCGGTGAAGTAGGTATACGTATCCGTACCTTGAGTGTCGTCGATGAAAGTGATAAAATACTCGCACCCTCCACGAGCTTGTGTGGACATCGGTCCACACAGTCGAAATGGACTAACTCGAACATTTCTTTGGCTCTATAACCCTTCGCTTTGAAGGGTGCAGTCGACATCTTACCTTCTATATAGGATTCGCAGATCGAACAGAGTAACCGTGAGATTACCCAACGCTCCATTCTTAGCCGTCTTTGGATCCTATTTAGATTGATGTGACCTAATCTAAGATGCCGAGAGAAAGTAGAGTCATCTTCTAAGAAAACTTTCTCTTTTGGGGTTTGATGAAGATGCAACATAGTTATAGGTATTATGTTTGGCGTAAATAGTATAAAGCGAATTATATAACGTGCCAACACGAGATAACTTCGTCATTTCTTATGATAGAAACAACACTATCAAAATAATGTAATATCCATGAGTAAATAATTTGAAACAGAACAAGGTTCCGCCGAAATCCGGCACATATAAAACGTCTTTCAAAACTAAACTGTTTTCTCAAACATAAAGTAACATCTCCAACGCAACGGCCTCGACTTTCGCGCGTTGCCCATGGAGATCGTTATCTCGCCATCAAACAGACTCCCTTGTCCGCAGGAACCCCGCAGGTGTAACAAACATGATCGATTGCACCAGATCTACTACCCAAGAATGGGTAGAACAAGTCGCTAAACATGTTTAGTTACTAAAGCAAACGGCGTACCTTGAGCCTTGAGCATAGGGCACTTGGCCTCCAATGCCCGATCTTACCGCACTTGAAGCACTTGCCCTTCTCCTTTGGCTTCTTCAAGCCTCCGGTGGCAACCATGTTCTTGTTCCCATTACTCCCACTATTTGCCTCGCTTCTTCCACCTTTGGTACCCTTTTTCTATTTCCATTTTGCAACGAAAATTTTGGGCCCTTAGATGTGCTAGCAAGAGCATGTGCTCCTTTTCCCATAACTCCTTCCGCACCACAAGATCATTAAGCAACCGACTAAGTGTAAACTCGGTCTTGCTCATGATCGCTTTACGCCGAAAGTTCTCAAAAGACTTGGGCGGTGTATTGAGGATGATATCGACCTTGGCTTGCCGTCAATACCTCCTCCCAACCGATCAAGACTATCCATGAGATGAGTCATGTGGGAGACATGTTCATGGACCGAACTTCCTTCTTCCATCTTACACGCCAAGATTTCTCTCATTGTGTGGGCGGATCGTCCGATCCGATCGCCCAAACTTACTCTCGAGACTTGACCAAATATCGGTCGCGTCACCATCGATCTTTGCTGTACCGCAAGCCTTTGGTCATAGTAGTCATCATATAGCATTTAGCCATATTGTTTGACTTATTCCAAAGTCCGCTTGACTCTCGCTCATTAGTCGATGCGTCGATAAGGGCATCGGGTTTAGGAGTAGTGAGAACAAACATGTGTTCTTCAAATATAAGAACATATTCCATGTTTCGCTTCCACTCGATAAAATTTGGACCGGATAACGGATTTTGTGCGAGCATATTGATAATCGGCGTAAGAGACATATCTCGAACGATAATGTAAACACATAAGCATACGATCGCATATAATTCGTAACAATAATATTGTAACCTTTTGATAAAACAATATTAATTGAAACCTCCAATCGCCCAGGAATCCCACATGCAAGCCACGCTGCGTGTGGGCGTTTACATATGAACCCCCGACTGGACTAAAATATACCTTTTAGTCGTTTAATTTCAATCCATGTCAACTTATCCTTATGACAAATGAAATTAACGATTGGGCCTTACTAGACCACATCACTATCGCAAGAAGGACTTGGCGGAAGTTGTACTTGAGGTGATGTCTAAGCATCGACCACAATTTTAACAACAGAAATGAATTCTTAGAATTGGCATACTCACTCGGACCATACCGCCCAATTCAAATTCTTTTGTTATCTCTTTTATATCTATCTCTAGAGAACTTATGAAAATCGCACATGTGATAAGCCCTCATTTTACACGATTCATAAGTGCTATATTTGTTTCGCTTATAATTGATAAGTGATCTTTTGGAGCTGTCTTTGATATATTTATGTTTACCTTGGAAATATTATGCCCGTGTGTTTCATGTCATTTTAGCACAGGTTTTGATGTCAAAAGGTGGATCACGATAAAGAGGAATCAATAGCCCGATCGCGAGCTCGTGCGATGAAGAATCATGAAAACGACGTTGAATATGACGTAATGGATTTGAAAAGGATGGATGTGAAAAGTATACTATGTTGTAGAGCATCTCGATAGAGTCCGAGGCGCAAACGGATCGCAATTGGTCGGACGAGAGAACGGAGCGAAAGCGAAAGTCGCGCGGGGATTACGCCTCGCGAGCCGTGCTCGCGACCGTTGGTCGCGATGATAGCTCGCGAGGAAGGCCGAAATTTCATTAATTTTGAATGCCTCTCGACTTAGCATCGCGGGGATGGGTTGTTAACACGCCTCGCGAGACCCTAGGCTTGCATATATATATATATACGCATATCAACGAGACGGGCGCATACATTGAATTTTGGACGAAGCTTTTATCTTTTACAATGTAACACAATTTTGTTTCTCTTCCTTCAGCTTTTTTAATTACTCTAGATTGGAATATTAGTTTTAGCTTTTAGATTTCTTATTTTATTCCAGTTTATTTAGTTCAGTTTTCATTCTTATTTTCGCTTCAGCTTTTATAATTTAGTTTTATTCGAGAGTTCGCTTTTTCTTCCTGATTCAAGCGCCACAATTGTTCTTCGTGGATCCCTACGGTTTTATCTATCTATCTCAATTTATGCTTTATTTATTTAATTATTGTTTTGTTATTTTAATTATGCGTAGCTAATTTCGTATTGATCCTAGGGTTTGTATGTCCGACTAGATTTATATGATTGATCCGTTGATACTATTTTGCCGTCCCATTCATGATTTATGATTCTCGCTTTAATTCTCATGTGTTGGTATCGCCAATATTAATGCATGCTAGTCATGTGATTGATGTCTCATGGAATTAATTGCATAATCGATATCTTGAATTCATAATCTGATTTGCCTTGAGACCCGAGCGGAGATAGGTGGTCAGGGAGGTTAAATCTTTGTGTGCTTTTGTAATTAGCTTACTTCTCTTGAGACCCGACGGAGATAGAGTTTAGGCTAACCTACTACTATAGTCATCTCATGGAAACTATAGTTACATTAGTGATCCTTCATATGAATGTGGATTAAATTGGTGAACAGTTAATAGGTAAATTGTGTGAATTTGGTTAGGTTAAGTACATCCTCAGGATCGGTCTTTTATATCCGAGTTTTATTCCTATCTTTATTTTCAGTCTAGTTTTATTATATTCTCTCGATATTTTGTTGCTGGATAATAATAAAGATTACGTGTTAATTACTTGTCGTGTTCTCGAGTCGCAGTCCTGTGGATACGATATATATACTTGTTGTTTTACTATCATTTATTTGTGTAATATTCCAAAGAAACGAATATACGATTACGGTTTTCTAAACCCGTAATTAGGGTTTTGCCGTATATTATCTTTTTACGACATCGAACCTTGTGATTTCGATACGATATCGTTATGAAGAATTCCTTTCATAATTCACTAAGGATTGTGAATTAAAGGATTGAAATATTACGAAATGATTCACGATATATTTTAACGTCAAACGGATCGAACGCCGCCTTTTCATGAAATTTTCGGCGGTGAAGCTTGGAATTAATTTCTATCTTAATTCCTTTATAAAAGGAATATATTTATTTAGTAAGTGTGAACTTATCACGACCATTTTGAGATGAGTCGATTTTGAACGTTTTGAGACGTTAACGCCAACGTCTGAGACGATTTGAAAATGAGTTTAATGCTCAGAAATTATAATAATTAATTTCCTATTATTATTTATATAATTTCAGTATTATTAATTATTAAAAGTCGAATTTTCAGTTATTGAATTCGATAATTTGATATTGAAGTTTCAAAACCCTAAGTTTATAAACTTTGGTTTTCACATGAAATGACACTATTAAATTATCATATGGTATCTAAACTTTATAATATGATGTATATGAGTGTTATTAAGCTATGAAATCAATTTTAAATCATTAAAATCGATAATGATTTTTATAAATTTCGAAACCTAATTTTCGAAATTAGGGTTTTATATGCATGAATTAATGCTATAATTTTATCCTATGATATTATTTAATATCTAAATCATATATTATGATGTATATATGTATATTTGGATCGAAAATGGCATGAGTATCAATAATAGGTGTAATTTGTATTTTATTCCTATTTTCCTAAAATTGCTATCGGTGTTTTCAAAAATTTAGTCTATGCTTGATTTAATTATTTTTATGGCATGTATTATATATCATATGATCATGTGTGATTAATACATTGTATTATGGTACAAAATAAATTAAAACAGCCCCTTAAAACCCCCCCCCATGCGCCGGCTACACCTAGAGGAAAGACATACACTCCACCTTTTATTCTACCCAATGCATGGCTTACCTTTTTTCCTAGCCTAATGATCATCCTAATCCTCATCATTTTACTGCATTAATCCCTATTGGTGGTGAGGGGTGCGCCGGTTTTGAGGAGGGATTACATGGGGGAGACTCTTCATTTTTCCTTCACTTCACTCATTATCCCCCTCACTCTTCTCAAACACTCCAAACACACTTCTCCATCTCCATTTTCTGCTGAAAAACGAGAGCAGCCCCTCCCCCAAATTTCGAAAGTTTCTTCTTCTTCTTCTTCTCCATTTCTTCTTCCAAACCTTGATACTATATTGTTCTTGTGATTCCATATCATTTCCAAGGTAAACCAAGGACTATGTTTCGATTCTTACCTCTTTTACTTAGAGAAAAACCGAAGCATGTTCATGTATGATTCGAATGTTATATATATATGTATAAGTATGTTTTAATGTTCTTGAGCATGAGAATGTTGTTCTTGATGATTTATTTGAAAATATATGAAATGTATGCTTAGATAATCATATGTTGTTGTTCATTTGATTTTGAATGGATCTAGCATGTTATGAAATTTTCAACCATATGATATGTTTAAAATAATTTTGAAAATATTAAAATACATATGAGATGACCGAATGCTTCTCAATATTTTCTAAGCATGCATTATTGATCTATGTTATGATTTAAGACTATGGTATATTAATTAAAATTTTTGGAAAACCCTAGCTATTTGTTTCATGAATGCCGTGAGCTTCTCAAATAAATACCATGGTGTATAAATTTTGTTTTAATCATATAATGACATATTAATGCTTTAATGTATTGATTATATGTTATATGATTTAACTAGAATTTTTGAAAATCAAATGCATAATTTTTAAAAAAATACCGTGAGCATTAGAAAATTTTATGTTGATGTATGATTTTATTTTTGAACATGTAATGGTGTTTTAATGCTTTAGTATATTATTTATACATTGTGTGAATTAATTAGAATTTTTGGAAATCAAATACCATAAATAAATCAAAGAAGCCGTGAGCTATGTGCTCAATAAGGTGATGATTTAATTGGTTTTGATGATTGTTATGATGTTATATTACTATACTATAGTGTATAAACATAGTATATAATTGTTAGAATTTTTGAAAACCAAATACTAAATTTAATCGAAAAAGCCGAGAGCATTACAAGCTCATATGGTGACGATTTAAATTATTTTGGTTGATGTTATGATGTTACAATGTTATAATATAATGTTTATTGATGTTGGAATTTATTTAGAATTTTTAGAAATGGTTTGCTATTTATTTGGTAATTATCTTATTATTACCGTGAATATTGTTACATGGTGAAATAAATAGTTATGATGAACTATGGGTTATATAAATATTATATACTGATGTTGGGATGTTATAATAAGTATATAGCAATTTTGGGAATTTTTGGATGATTATTCCTATTATTGTGAATTACCGTGAATATATATACGTATATATATATAAATAATTAGCAAACAGTATTATATGAATTTCATAAATTATATTCTGGACCATAGTGTATAATAATACACTATATGAATTTAGAAAAATTTCAAAAGTCATTTGATATTTTTAAGTTAATTATCTAATTATCGATAATTTATAAGGATTTTAAAATCCTTTTAAAACAGTTTATTTATGAAAATTTACTAAATTAATATTCTGGACAGTTTTAAATGTTACAAAATTTTATAAACATAGATTGCTATGTTTGAGACTTAACGCTCATTTTATAACGCTTTAAAACCAAAATACGCTTTTTATTATAAAAGGGTTTAATTAATACTGAAAATAATTATAAGTCCTTAATTTACAAGATAAATCGAGTAATAGGACTTTCGTTTTCAAATCGATCAAATTCGATTTATAAAACAAAATTTGTAAGAAATTACTTTTCAAAAGTCAAAATCGCTGACTTTGTCGATCATGTCGACTTCGTTGACTTTTCAAGTCAAACGCATGCGATTATACGCTTATAAATACGTCAATCGGCGTAAGATATACTAATTGAGTATGATGCCTCATTAGTAAGAAAAGATTTCACGAATGAAACCATATATCGAAAACGTGCTTATACGCCGAACATATCTCAAGGAACGAAAAGTCAATCGATCACGTGATTAGAGACGCATCAATCCATTAAGGAATTCACCTACATCGATACGAAATATCAAGTTTATCTTAGTTTTCGAAAGTCTCGAAAGACTTGAGCGACGTACTAAAACCTCGCCAAAAGTGTGGACGCAAACGCAATGACGGACTTTGATTTAACGAACTAACTCAGACTTTTACAACGAACCATAGTCCAAAGGGCTTCCTTCTTATCTCAAAACGGGCTTCTTATCTTCAAAATACGACTTCTTGTCATACCAAATGAATTTATTTACAAAGACTTATACTACAACTCGCTTATCAAATGTTTTACTTGCATTACCGCCAAAAATATTTCGCTTTGTGTATGGATCCTATCTGTTATGCCCGTAGAAATTTGTGGAGATGGTTGAACTATTATATCAATTGTTGTGGTAGACCCAACCTTTTAATGTCGGGTCCCGTGCTTGGATGATAAATGCCTCAGCTAGGATTGGCGTGAAGGTTGGAACTATACTTGTGTTAACATATGCTTGCAGAGTGACTGTCTTGTCGACGGATTACGGCGGTCACAGGCGTCGTAGATGGGAGGCCTCCTCTCGACGCTTATTATTATTTATTATTATTATGTATTGTGACTATGAGATACGGACCATACACACCAAGAAAATGCTCGGCCGAGCTATGTTTATGAACCGAATGATTTGGTAAGCACAAGGCATTTTTAACTAAAACCCTGCGACTTACTCGATATTGGCGGTAAATCCAAACTTATCAAATGTTTTCGGCACGAGTCCACTAAGTGCAATTTCTTGTACTTAGCCACGCATGTTTGTTTTAAATGTGCAGGTTGAGCTCGATGGTGATGATGGGAAAGTGTTGAGGAGTCCAGTGTCCTCGACCGGTTTAATTGAATTTGTGGTTTATACCTCAATGCATATCGTCATATATGTATTCACACACTTTCCGCTGCTACACTCTGAACTCCCTTATTTACGCTTTATGTTTTTTTTTTAACTATTGAGGCCCATCGGATCAGGCCAAGTTTTGGGGTCCGATGGCCTAAACCTTTTCAAAAACAATATAACATCATCTCACATTCTGTCCAAGCATGTTAGTTTAAATTTTATACATCTCTGCTCTATCCATGCAACCCTAAAGTACTACTCCTAGATTAGTCACCCTCCAATCCGGTTGGTTCGAATGGGTCGTGACAATTTGGTAGGAATATTAGCGATCAAATTTTGGCGCCGTTCTTGACCGTTTAGATTGCATAGTGATAATTTTCTCGATTGTAGTTATTAATTCAGGCGCTTAAAAAATAAAAAATAAAAATTTAAAATAGAAAATAAAAAAAGATCTTATTATTTCGTGTTGCTTCTCGATCTCGATTTTATTTTTATCTCTCATGCGATGCATGATTACAAGATCCCAAAGGAAAGAAATTATTCCTCGATCTTGAGATCGAAAGATCACATAAGAGAGAGCCGAGAAAGAAGACAATGACAATGGCGTATATGCAAGGCACGATCGGATGGCGAAATGGAGAGATGTTAGCGAGAATGCAACGCCAACTCGGCGTTGAATAATCGACGGGCGAGATGGGTGGTCGAGCACGGCTTACCGCCAACCACGTGTACAGCCACCTACGATCGGCCCAAGGTGGAGGTCAAATGAACGTCAATGCCAATAATTTTGAGTTAAAGCACGCCTCATCGGATGATACAAGCGAGCGGTTTGGGGAGGGTCATCAAGACCCCAATGCTCACTGAAGCGCTTGGATATATGCGATACTATCAAATGCGAGCTGAGTGCGGTGATACCATCCGGATGCGGATGTTCGGATTTTCACCGAGGAGTCGGCGAAAAGACCGGTTTAAGAGCTTGGATGATCGAGGATTATCACGTGGGGCAGCTCGTGAAAAATTTCGCCTAAATATTTTCCACCGCCATGCTCGGAAGATCATTGCGAGATCTCCCATTTTTCACGGTTGGGAGACGAGTCATTGTTCGAGGCACGAACGATTCGAAACTTGCTCAAAGTGTCCACGGCATGGGTTTTCACCGAGCGACAAGTAACGCAATTTTATAGTGGACTCGGTGCTAACACCAAGCATTGTAGATCGTCGGTACCGGAGGATGCTGCTCAACCGTGGAATAGACGAGCGTTGAGAATCATTGAGAGATGGCATCCAGCGCTTATCGATGGTCGATGGAGAGCAAACGATCGGAAGAGTGGGCTGCTGCGAGTTGGATGATAAGTATGATGACTTGTTAGAAGTTTACATCTTTGCGTATGAGTACTGGCCCAGGAGAAAGGGCGGATGATCGTGGCCATGGCGCGAGAATATCGAGGAGGTTCAATTTTTGAACCAAGGAGTAATGGCTGGGAATCGGTGGGAATCCGCCTATCATCCCAACAATAGAATCATCCCAATTTTCCTATGCTAACGCAGCAAATGCTCAACAATTACCACCGGTTTTGCTTTGTTAATAATGGAATGATTGTGGAGCCCAAGAAGCCGAGCATTGAGGATATGATGCAACAATTGTTGGCGAGCAATCGGCGAGATAGCAACGAGTCACCAACAAATGGTGACTCGGTGAATATTCGATCCAGCACTTGGGAATAGGATGAGCGCCCGGAGACACGGTCAACGCCATCAACAATACGAAGGATAGCCCTTGGAAAACAAGTAAAGATGTTGGAGAACCAAGTGGGGCGGATGGCCAATGAGAGAGCTGGAATGCAAAAGCAAGGCAATTCTAAGCAATCTTGAATGTAATCCTAAGAATCATATGTCTCGAATCGGTGCAATGCGATTTATTTGAGGAGAAGCTTCATATGAAAATCATCCGAGCGCCAAAGGGACCAAGAGGATCATACGAGGGAGAGCCAAATTCTCGCCTCGTGAGTAAGTATCATGAGGAAGGATCGCGATCCGGTGTCGCGAACAAAGACGGAGAGCACGTCGCGCCATTACCTCGCAATGAATCATCGCGACAAGAGGTCACGAAGGAAGGCGGGAGCTCGTCGCGAGGAGTCCAGAGAGAAAGACTCGCGAGGTAAATTCGCGAACAGCACAGAGAAGGCCTCGCGATAAGCCGTCGCGAGGAAGTTTATGACTCTAACGCCAAGATCAAGGCGGCGCCTCGCGAAGAAGGAAGAGAGGCGTTCGCGGGCGAAGAAGAGAGGAAAATACGCGAACCAAAGTCGCGAATGATCGATCTTGCCAAAGCCTACTGACCCGTTTCTGGCGTTTAGGAAAACAAAATATGATGAGAATACGCCGCTTCAAAGAGATTTTCGAGAAAGTGAACATTAATCTTCCTTTTTGATGCCCTTCTAATATGCCCTGATCGCCAAATTTCTCAAGGATGCATTGGCGAATAAGAAAAGTTGGGAAAATTTGACAAGATCAACCTCTACGAAGAATGCGGTGCTATCTTGCGAGAAAGTTGCCATTGAAGCAAAAGGATCCTGGAGAGCTTCACTTTGAGTGCGAGATCACGGAAACACCTTCCCAATGTTTTATGTGATGCGGGGCGAGCATAAATCGATGCCGTTAAATGTGTTCAATCGCTTGAGCCGGGCAAACTAAAGAAGACCTCAATTTCATTAATGATGGTGATGTGTCATTGCGTATCCTAAGGGCATAGTTGAAGATGTGTTGGTAAGGATTCGGATTTTGTTTTCTGCCGATTTTGTTATTTTAGACATTCACGAATTTAAACACCAACCACTAATCTTGGGTCGGCCTTTTCTAGCAACTGGTCGTGCTTTAATTGATGTGCAGGAAGGCGATCTGACTTTTCGTGTGAACGATGAGGAGCTGAAAATATCCATATATGATGCCATAAAGCAACATGATAGTCCAGAGCATGAGGAGTGTCATTCAATCACTACTGTTGTTGTTCGCCAAATCTCGAGCTTGGAAGTCAACCGTCCAATTGACAAGGATGCTAGAAAGAAAGATGGACTCGGCATGGAACTCGAGTGTCTTGATCAAGTTTGGGAGGCCACTTCCATACTCGGTGGTGATCTGCTGTCACCCCAATTTCTTAACCAAGAGATTAGGTGTGACTTAGGGACTTAACATAAAAGTTTAAGACTAATGAGAAGTAAGAATTTCAAGGAAGTTGGGACGGCCAAAAGTCGGAGATCAATTAAGGAATATTATCATTTGAATTGCAAATGTTGATCTAATAGTATATATATATATAAGTTACATAAAATCAAATGAACACAAGAACTAACGGAAATATAATGATCGACAACAATCAATCTTTTCACAAAACAACAATTACAACACCATTTCTCAAGTCGAGTATGGCAACAGAAGGGTAGTTGAGTTACATGTGAAGACATATAACTCCCGCAACAAAGTATAACAATTTACATAAGGTTTCTACTTATCGGCAAAGGCAACTAAATGGATAATGATTTTCCAAGACAACTTTCAACAAATTAGAACTACATAATTTCAACTTCAACAATTTCAAAGAATCATGACTACAATCGAATCAAACAGACCTTAGTATCCGAGAATATAACGAGTTCGATATCAACTTTATCCACGGATCAAAATGACCATTCAAACCAAGAACATTCTCAAAATAATATAATAAGGAGTTCAACTCTATTATCACCAACATTAACATAAAGTGATTCGATCATAAGGTTAATCACAACATAACAATATTTACGAACAAAACCACCACGGTGTCCTTTCCAACTCCATCTCCAAAATCGAGCTCAACTGCATGTTTAGAAATACATGCGGGCGTGAGTCATAAGCACTCGGTGGACACATGCCAAAACAGTTAAAATTTTGCTCTTAGAGCTATAAGATTGACTTGCCATCGTTTTGCATTACGGGGGTTTTAGTGAAAAACACATGCATGCTTTTCAAAGTAAATACTTACTTGCTTTCATTTTCACAATTCTAAAACAAATGCATATGCATGATCTTTGTCTGAGACATATTTCTCTTCCTTATCCACGGATTTTGTCTATGTGTTGAAAGTAGGCCTCCTTCTCAAACACGCTATGACCAAGGTCGCTATCCGACGTCGGTGCATTCTTTCATTCATTCATTTTCTTTCTTTCTCTTTCGTGGACAGTAATGCATCATGCTTATGCTCAAACATTTGGCAAGTCGATGAATTTAGAAGTCATGCAATATACATAACGAAACAATATAAATTAGCACGTGCTATTATTTAATTCAAAGCCCACCGTCGTCTTTAGTCGGTCACTTAATAAACCTTTCTTTTCTTCGTCCTCTTTCCTTAACCGCTTCCTTTTCTCGATGTACCTTTAATAATTTGATAACATTAGTAAACAATATTTCTTATTTTCTAACTATAAATCTTCTTATTTAATCTTTTCTATTTCTTTATGATTTGTTTAGACGGTTTGTCTAACTTCTCATTTATAAAATTTTTGTCTTTTCGGTCATTGCGTCCTTTATATCTTAACTTTATTCTTATTTTCATTCAATATTCTAAATTATTATCAAACATTCAATGAACACTATTATTGTACATTAATAACTTTATTTTACTCTCTTTTCTTTCTTTGGATATTATATTTATTTTCTTAAGTTATTTAAGCATAATATAAGTAATTAATTGCCTACATTAAACTTTTCATATAATTAAGTCATAATTAATGAATCTTCTTCCATACTACTACTTTTCTTACTATTAGTATACTTTTAAGTATACTAATTATTTCTATTAACTTAGCATTATAATATATATATATATATATCTTTGTCCTTAAACTTTCTTTTCTACATAATATATTTCTAAAATTCAACCTTTCACCTTTTAATTCTAAACTCTTCATTTAAGCTTTATTATTCTTTATGTACATAATATATTCACAATACATAAGATATATGAAGAATAACATTAAAATTTTAACTTTCCCTTTTTCTATAATTTTCGAAATTTCACACACATATATATATAAATTGTAATTTCTTTAATTTCTTCTCAACTTCTCATCTTAGTATCATTTGTGAGCTCAAATCATCAATATTAATAACATATATTAGCTTTAGCACATACATAACCTTTGAACACCTAAACTAAAATTTTTAAATTTCAACATATGAACTTGGAAAATTCTATTAAATTCATAGAATACTTATTTCATCATATTAAACTCATATATCAAGTTAAATGAAGAAAATAAAATCAACATCTCATTTTCCTCAATTTTCGAAAATTTCGAAATTATATATATATATTCTAACTTTTATTTTTGTTATTCTTTCTTCCAATTTCTTAGTCTAAGCATACTTTAATTACATAATTACAACTTATTCTTAACATAATATCAATAATTTCTTATTTTAGCCTAAAGCATAAAATTTAGGGTTTTCATTCTCAACATAATTCTTACAAATAATCATCAATATTTCATCAATTCCACAAAAATCATCAATTCTCAACTATAACATCAATATCCATTCATAATTTTCACAAAACCTATTAAAATTAAACAACTAACATGCTTAAAAATTTTATGAATATATAACAAAATTCATGCTTAAAGATTGAGAATAAATGAAAATCATACCTTATTATTTTTGGAATTAAGCTTAGAAGCAAGGATTTGGAAGATTTAGCTTGAAAGAAAATTTTTCTCCCAAGTGTGTGTAGTGTGTGTGTGTCGTGAGGTATAGAGAACAAAGTGAGGATTTTTGAAAAAAATTTCATTGTATAGTGATAGCATATTTATAGAGCAAATTTCATTTCATTTTTAATTTAATTTATTACATGATTATTCATCAAATTTATTAAATGCTATTACTTGCTTACCAAGAAAAAAATAAATGCAAGTGATTAGTCACTTGCTTTCTAGAACATGCATGTATATATATATATATTTATGTAATATTAATAATGTAGTATATATATTTACTATGTAACATGATAATATAATACTCAAATGGCAAGAATTTAAAATTTCCAAAATTTATAAATTTATTTGATCATTTAAGATCAAATAATCAACCATAACATTATTTTAAACTCTAAAACAAAATCTTTCATTCATAAGCTTATAGTTAAATTGTTAATCATATTATATTTTATTAAGAGTCACTATGTACTTTAGATCATAAACATCTCTATTTTCTTTTTGATTAAGGATGCGATGCCTATTTAACCTTTAATTATTAAATAATTACTAATTAAGAGTTTGGGGTATTACATTCCCTCCCCCTTAAAGAAATTTCGTCCCGAAATTTAGTACCTTAGATAAATAGTTCGGGATATTTTTGTCGCATTTGTTCTTCTAGTTCCCATGTCGCTTCATCTGAGCCATGATGTTTCCACTGTACTTTAACTAAAGGAATAGATTTATTCCTTAGTTGTTGTTCTTTACGATCCAGGATACACTCTGGTCTTTCCTCGTAACTTAGATTTGGCTCAGGAACTATTTCTTCTTGATGAACGATGTGTTTAGGATCAAACACATATTTTCGTAATTGCGACACGTGGAATACGTTGTGTACATTGCTTAAGTTTGGTGGCAACGCAATCCTGTATGCTACAGGTCCGATTCTTTCCAAAACTTCGTATGGTCCTATGAATCTTGGTTTCAATTTCCCTTTTATTCCAAATCGATGTACGCCCTTGGTTGGAGAAACTTTGAGAAAAACTTTGTCTCCAACTTCAAAATTGAGTTCTGTACGGCGGACATCTGCGTCGACTTTAGCGATCTTGAGCTTCTTGAATTCTTTTCTTTATTTGTCGAACAATTTCGATCATTTCTTCAATAGCTTCCGGACCCAGTATTTTTCTTTCTCCGACCTCATCCCAATATAGAGGCGATCTACATTTCTTACCGTAGAGAGCTTCATATGGCGCCATGTTGATTGTAGCTTGATAACTATTGTTATAAGCGAATTCTACTAACGGTAAGGCTTGTTCCCATTGTTCGCCTCGATCCAACACTACGGTTCGGAGCATATCCTCAAGTGTTTGAATAGTTCTTTCTGTTTGCCCGTCCGTTTGAGGATGAAAAGCCGTACTAAAATTCAATTGCGTTCCCAATTCTTCTTGGAAACTTGACCAAAATCGCGAGGTAAATTTGGAGTCTCTATCTGAGGTGATAGATACAGGTACTCCATGTAGCCGTACTATTTCGCGAACATATATTTGAGCTAATTTGCTAGCTCCATAGGTAACAGGAATTGGGATGAAATGAGCACATTTGGTGAGACGATCCACAATCACCCATATAGCCGTGTTCCCACGCTTTGATCTTGGTAGACCGGTTACAAAATCCATGGCGATGTGATCCCATTTCCATTCGAGAATTTCTAAGGGTTGCAGCTTCCCATATGGTCGTTGATGTAATGCTCGACTTGTTGACACGCTAGACATCGCTCCACAAATAATGCTATCTCTTTCTTCATCCCGTCCACACAATTGTTGTTTAAGATCTTGATACATCTTCGTGCTTCGAGTGCGATGTATAAAGCGAATTATGAGCTTCACTCATAATTTCATCCTTTAGTTTCGGTTATCGGTATCACTATTACATTTGAACATAATTGCATTGTCCCAGCCTCATGATGTCTTGTAGTCCCTCCATTACGATCTTGGTTCGTAACTTCTCCAATTGTTCATCTTGTCGTTGAGCATTAATGATCCTCGCCCTTAAATCTGGTACAACCACTAAAGTGGATATGATACTCGCGGTGGTATCGGTGGAAGTACTATTTCTATCTTTAACTTTTGAAATCTTTAATCAACTCTTGTTCTTGGGTGAGAATCATTCCTAGCGCCTTGACTTTTTCGACTCAAGCATACGCAACTCGTTCGCTTTGCCGGTGATATTTGATTTCACAATCATAATCTTTGACGAGTTCAAGCCATCTTCTTTGACGATGTTCAAATCTTTTGTTCAAAGAAGTACTTTAAACTCTTATGATCGTGAAAATTTCACATTTCGAGCCATCTGAGATAGTGCCTCCAAATCTTCAATGCATGGACTACATGCTAATTCTAAGTCATCGTTGGATAGTTAAGTTCGTGCGACCTCGGTGTCGTGAAGCATAGCGATGACTTTTCCTTTTGCATAAGTCGCGCATCCTAGTCCGTTCTTTGGCGATCGATATAGGGTAAATTCTTGATCGGGTTCCTGCATCACAACACTTTGGTCTTTGTAGTCAATCGCTTCTTAAGTTCTTGAAAACTTTCTTCACATTCCTTGGTCCACTGAAATTTTACTCCCTTCGGAGTAATTGGGTCATTGGTCTTGCGATTTTGGAGAAGCCTTCGATGAATCGTCGATAGTAGCCTGCCAATCCTAAGAAACTCCGAATTTCATTAGGTGTCGTAGGTGATCTCCATTCTTGTACCGCTTGCACCTTGGCAGGATCTACTTTGATTCCTTCAGCTGATACAATATGGCCAAGGAAGTTTACCTCTTTAGCCAAAATTCACATTTCTTTGAATTTTGCATACAACTTTTCACCCTTAGGTTTCTAATACAACTCTTGGGTGTCTCTCATGTTCTTGTTCATCTCTTGAGTAGACAAGAATATCATCGATAAATACTAGGACAAATTTATCGAGATACTCGTGGAAAACACGATTCATCAAATCCATGAACACGGCGGGGAGCATTGGTTAGTCAAAAGGCATCACTACAAACTCATAGTGACCGTATCGTGTTCGAAAAGTCGTCTTAGGAATATCTTACGAGCAATTTTCAATTGATGATACCACGATCTTAAATCGATCTTAGAGAAAATACTAGCTCCCTTTAGTTGATCAAATAGATCATCTATCCGAGGCAACGGATATTTATTTTTCAAGGTGAGCTTATTCAATTCTCTATAATCGATACACATTCTTAGGGTACCATCCTTCTTTCTCACGAACAAGACGGGCGCTCCCCATGGAGATACACTGGGTCGAATAAACCCTAAGTCCAAGAGTTCTTGAAGTTGGATTTTCAACTCTTGCAACTCTTTAGGAGCCATCCGATAAGGGGCCTTTGAAATAGGTGCTGATCCGGGTTCTAGATCAATAGGAAATTCCAGTTGTCTATCTTGAGGCAATCCCGGTAACGTTTCAGGAAAAACATCTGGATATTCCTGAACTACTGGCACATCTTCAATTCTTCGTTCCTTCTTATTGTCAAGAGTTAAATGTGCCAAGTAAGCGCAATTGTCCTTATTCTCAATAATTTCTCGGACTTATTCTTTGAGATTATGGAATTCTTCTTTCTTTCACCTCAACACCGTAAAGCAGGTGGGTTCTTTTCTGGAGGATGGAGCGAAATTTCTCGTTGTTCACATCGAATTACGGCATGATTTTCCGTTAACCAATCCATTCCTAAGATAATATCTACATCCCACATTGATATTACTTGTAAAGATCTTGCTTTCAATTTGAGAGTTCCCAACTCAAATTCTAAGTTGGAACATATGTGGAAATTATCAGATTTACCTAAAGGAGTCATTACTTTCGGATCACAGTTACTTGGCTCTATGTTCACTTAAACACATCTATACATGTCGTAGAAATAAAGAATCGCGAGCTCCGTATCAAAGAAAATTACAATAGGAATGTCGGTTTAACGTTCCCATACACCAAGTTTTCAGCATTTTGTTCTTGTTGCCTTGGATTTAAGGCGAATGCCCTCTGATATTGAGGTTGAGTTTGTTGAGGCTGTGGTGGCAAAATCATCGGGTATTGAGGTACTGCTGTTGATTGAGATGGATGTTGAAAGCTACCACCTATGGCCTTCATTTGTGGCATTTGTTTAGAGGATGACTTTCTTCCACTTTCCGGTAATCTTTGTCGGGTTGGGCAATTATTGGCATAATGACCCATTTGACCACACATAATGTGTATTGGTACCCGTTTTACGAGTTCTGTATGAGCTTTGTTACATTTTGGGCTGCGGTATCACAGGAAGGTTTGGAATTGGCGGCAATTGAGTTTGGAAGGGTGGTCGGGAAGAACTTGAATTAGAATGGTTTGGTCGTTGCCAAGGTTTCTTATTTGGAAAGTCTCTTGTTTCCCATCTTCGTTTTCCTTTAAAACGTTGATTGTGGGGCATCAACTTTTGTGGGGTTTGACTTTGGGATGGACTTGGATTTGGTTGGGAGCCATCTTTTACTCGCTGCATCTCTAATTCCATGTCTAAAGCTCTGCTCAAGGTTTCACATATGAAAGGCAGGTTGACTTGCCAAATGATCCTTATTTCTTGGCGTAACCTCGAGCGGAACAACTCGACCATCTTCTCGTCGGTTTCTATCACATGCGGAGCATAACGTGATAGAGTGCGAAATTCTCTATCATATTACGCCACGTTTTCTTTCCTTGTTTGAGGTTCATGAATTCGATTTCTTTTGTTTCTTATAACTCAGGAATGTATTTTGCGAACAATTCCTCCTTGAATTGTTCCTGTAAAGTTTTCCAATCTTTACGGGTGAGAGTCTTTTGGCGTGATTCCCACCAAAATCACCGGTCCTTTTAATTGAAAGGATATGCACAAAGACATTCCTTATCGAGCATTCTAAAATTTGAAGATTCTCTCCATCGCTTGAACCCATTCCTCTCGCCTCGGCGGGGTTTCGATTCCATAGAATGATGGTGGATTTTGTCGAAGGAATAATTCGGAAATTTTTCTAGTGTTTGGAGGAGGGTGAGTTCGGGGTAGGTTGGGGTATGTTTTCAACGGCTTGTTCTTACATCATAGGATTTCGGTTTGGCGTCTTGGTGGCATCTTGCATTTTAAATTTATGAGAACAATATGTATGCGGTTGGTATGTAAGATATTTATAAGCGAGTAAAGTGTCGTCGTTTTAGCAAATAGAATTGCATGGAAACAAATTTGCATAATTGTATAAACAAGAGGTTCAAAGTTAAGCAAGTAAACAACAAGCAACATAACATAAATATTTACATATCATGGAAAATTGCCTCTAAGAGGACTTTTACAGTAGGAAAATTTTGCCTTAGCAGAGTAGGCATCGGAAATTCTTCTATCCAGTCTAGATTAACTTTATACATGCATACTATTTACATAAATCCTACTTCATTACCTATTCACAAATGTACAAAACTACTTGTTAATTTCCTTCAAATTTTTAATCCATCCTTGACGCCATATCATTTCCATCGTCGGGCCCAATGCTTCATTCTCATCATCCATTCTTTCGACTTACGCATTTGTGTGCGGCATGTTTTCTCGGATTCTCTTCCTCCGACACCTCTTCAATGCATTCATCCTCCGATGGAGGGTCACAAAACGTTTAACTTTAGATTTAGGATGAGAAATAAAACTTATTTCGGTTTCGAGGAGAAAAGGATCCTTGACAAATGGCGGATCATTAAGTCAAGAGGTTGTACTTGAGTGGTACCAGCTGGTTGTACAAATTGAGTTCATATTTAAAAGATCCGCGAGCCACATGGGTCTAGATGTTCCAGCTTCAACCTCAAACCGATTTTCTTCAAGAAGGGATGTGTTTGGGGATTCATATGGTATGGCTTGCGGTGGAGAAACATCTGCGACTATGAGGTGATTATACCATGTTAAGTTGTCGGTGAAGTCATCAATGTCCATATCATAATCAAAATCAACATGATCAAGTTCTTCAAGAGGAAGGTCTTACAGCGTGTTCTTCAAATGGAAACTCTTCTTCAAGAAGGTCCGGATAATTACCATGAACAATAGGGCTCAATTCGGAGGAGTAATATCATCAACGATGTAGCGTGGTCGAGAAGAAGTGGTAGGATTGGTTGATACAACTTGATCTTCATAGAAAGGAATATCGAGGTTTCCATTAAAGATTACGAATTTGTCGAATCTATTACGGCGGATGTACTAGATTCTACCACTTGAATTGAGGTTCATTTCTTTCAATGGGAATATTTGGTGTTAGGATGTTATAGATGGCAAAACAAAACCTTCCGCGGAGGATAATTGCGGAGGTGGACTCGGGTAGCATTATATTGTCTTGAATGATTTCTACAAATTCGGAAGGTCGGCAAAGTTATGATATTCAAGAACAAAATCTATGGCAACTACAAATGCCCATTCACGCCATCTGGTGGTAGAACCCGTACTAATTGCATGATGCCATCCGGGTTTGTCACAAAATTCCCTAACTTGCATCCACAATTCCAAAAATCTATCTAGGAATTCTACAAAGTTCGATTTTCCTCCATACGATATTCATAGAACGGATCATCCTTCCAATAGTAAGAGGTCTCGGTGCTGTACTCTTTCTGGGTGTCCTTATAGGCCTTGCCATCCTAACATAGAATGTAATTACTAACTAAAATGTGTTGATCTTAATATACTTAAATACTTGAAACTAAAATTTACTTATCATAGTTCAACACGTACTTCACATAACTGGTCATATACATGCTTTATCAATTATATAAAGAACTTGATCATATGAATGTAAAATGCAAGACTTTATCCAAAAGCATGGCTTTATCAAATAACTTTCTTTTCTAAATGCTCATTATAAAATTTTCATCTTACTTACCGGTTGGTGGCGGAGATGGATTTGGAACAACGTGCTTACGGACTCTACTTACATTAGGAATTGAAGCAGAATCACATAGTAACTAACCCCATAGAACCATGCTCGATACCAATCATCACATTGATTTCTTAACCAAGAGATTAGTGTGACTTAGGGACTTAACATAAAAGTTTAAGACTAATGAGAAGTAAAATTTCAAGGAAGTTGGGACGGCCAAAAGTCGGAGATCAATTAAGGAATATTATCATTTGAATTGCAAATGTTGATCTAATAGTATATATATATATAAGTTACATAAAATCAAATGAACACAAGAACTAACGGAAATATAATGATCGACAACAATCAATCTTTTCACAAAACAACAATTACAACACCATTTCTCAAGTCGAGTATGGCAATGAGAAGGGTAGTTGAGTTACATGTGAAGACATATAACTCCGGGCAACAAAGTATAACAATTTACATAAGGTTTCTACTTATCGACAAAGCAACTAAATGGATAATGATTTTCCAAGACAACTTTCAACAAATTAGAACTACATAATTTCAACTTCAACAATTTCAAAGAATCATGACTACAATCGATCAAATGACCTTAGTATCCGAGAATATAACGAGTTCGATATCAACTTTATCCACGGATCAAAATGACCATTCAAACCAAGAACATTCTCAAGAATAATATAATAAGGAGTTCAACTCTATTATCACCAACATTAACATAAAGTGATTCGATCATAAGGTTAATCACAACATAACAATATTCTGAACAAAACCACGGTGTCCCTTTCCAACTCCATCTCCGAAATCCAAGCTCAACCTGCATGTTTAGAAATACATGCAGGGCGTGAGTACATAAGCACTCAGTGGACACATGCCGAAAACAGTTAAAATTTTGCTCTTAGAGCTATAAGATTGACTTGCCATCGTTTTGCATTACACAGGGGTTTTAGTGAAAAACCTGTGCATGCTTTTCAAAGTAAATACTTACTTGCTTTCATTTTCACAATTCTAAAACAAATGCATATGCATGATCTTTGTCTGCAGACATATTTCTCTTCCCTTATCCACGGATTTTGTCTATGTGTTGAGAAGTAGGCCTCCTTCTCAAACACGCTATGACCCGAAGGTCGCTATCCGACGTCGGTGCATTCTTTCATTCATTCATTTTCTTTCTTTCTCTTTCCGTGGACAGGCAATGCATCATGCTTATGCTCAAACATTTGGCAAGTCAATGAATTTAGAAGTCATGCAATATACATAACGAAACAATATAAATTAGCACGTGCTATTATTTAATTCGAAAGCCCACCTGTCGTCTTTAGTCGGTCACTTAATAAACCTTTCTTTTCTTCGCCCTTCTTCCTTAACTGCCTTCCTTTTCTCGATGTACCTTTAATAATTTGATAACATTAGTAAACAATATTTCTTATTTTCTAACTATAAATCTTCTTATTTAATCTTTTCTATTTCTTTATGATTTGTTTAGACGGTTTTGTCTAACTTCTCATTTATAAGAATTTTTGTCTTTTCGGGTCATTGCATCCTTTATATCTTAACTTTATTCTTATTTTCATTCAATATTCTAAATTATTATCAAACATTCAATGAACACTATTATTGTACATTAATAACTTTATTTTACTCTCTTTTCTTTCTTTGGATATTATATTTATTTTCTTAAGTTATTTAAGCATAATATAAGTAATTAATTGCCTACATTAAACTTTTCATATAATTAAGTCATAATTAATGAATCTTCTTCCATACTACTACTTTTCTTACTATTAGTATACTTTTAAGTATACTAATTATTTCTATTAACTTAGCATTATAATATATATATATATATATCTTTGTCCTTAAACTTTCTTTTCTACATAATATATTTCTAAAATTCAACCTTTCACCTTTTAATTCTAAACTCTTCATTTAAGCTTTATTATTCTTTATGTACATAATATATTCACAATACATAAGATATATGAAGAATAACATTAAAATTTTAACTTTCCTTTTTCTATAATTTTGAAATTTCACACATATATATATAAATTGTAATTTCTTTAATTTCTTCTCAACTTCTCATCTTAGTATCATTTGTGAGCTCAAATCATCAATATTAATAACATATATTAGCTTTAGCACATACATAACCTTTGAACACCTAAACTAAAATTTTAAATTTCAACATATGAACTTGGAAAATTCTATTAAATTCATAGAATACTTATTTCATCATATTAAACTCATATATCAAGTTAAATGAAGAAAATAAAATCAACATCTCATTTTCCTCAATTTTGAAAATTTCAAATTATATATATATATTCTAACTTTTATTTTGTTATTCTTTCTTCCAATTTCTTAGTCTAAGCATACTTTAATTACATAATTACAACTTATTCTTAACATAATATCAATAATTTCTTATTTTAGCCTAAAGCATAAAATTTAGGGTTTTCATTCTCAACATAATTCTTACAAATAATCATCAATATTTCATCAATTCCACACAAAATCATCAATTCTCAACTATAACATCAATATCCATTCATAATTTTCACAAAACCTATTAAAATTAAACAACTAACATGCTTAAAATTTTATGAATATATAACAAAATTCATGCTTAAAGATTGAGAATAAATGAAAATCATACCTTATTATTTTGGAATTAAGCTTAGAAGCAAGGATTTGGAAGATTTAGCTTGAAAGAAAATTTTTCTCCCAAGTGTGTGTAGTGTGTGTGTGTCGTGAGGTATAGAGAACAAAGTGAGGATTTTTGAAAAAAATTTCATTGTATAGTGATAGCATATTTATAGAGCAAATTTCATTTCATTTTTAATTTAATTTATTACATGATTATTCATCAAATTTATTAAATGCTATTACTTGCTTACCAAGAAAAAAAATAAATGCAAGTGATTAGTCACTTGCTTTCTAGAACATGCATGTATATATATATATATTTATGTAATATTAATAATGTAGTATATATATTTACTATGTAACATGATAATATAATACTCAAATGGCAAGAATTTAAAATTTCCAAAAATTTATAGAATTTATTTGATCATTTAAGATCAAATAATCAACCATAACATTATTTTAAACTCTAAAACAAAATCTTTCATTCATAAGCTTATAGTTAAATTGTTAATCATATTATATTTTATTAAGAGTCACTATGTACTTTAGATCATAAACATCTCTATTTTCTTTTTGATTAAGGATGCAATGCCCTATTTAACCTTTAATTATTAAATAATTACTAATTAAGAGTTTGGGGTATTACATCTGCGGTCAATGAAAAATATCGAGGCAAGCATAGATTTGGGAAGAGGTCTGCTGCCAAATCGCCTGATTGATCGAGGTTAGTATGGGTCTAGCTAAAGACATTTAAATTTAGCACTTGTTGGGAGGTAACCCAATGTTTTCTTTTGTTGTGTTTTGTTTCGTTTTGTTTTGTTTTCTTCTCTGTTTCGCATTTTATTTTTCGTGTTTGGGTTTGGTGTCTGTTTTGTGGGTTGAGTTGAATGACGAGCAGCCGATGATGAGAATTGTTTTTATTAGAAAATTTATTGTAACTGATTTTGTGAGACGAAGCATGTTATGACCATTGTGAGCATTGAGCCTTTGAGAACTTGATCACACTTTTGAAACCTGTGAGACTTGAGCTTTTGACTGTCATAATTCTTCAGTCTTGTTTCTTTCTGTGTGAATAGTTTGAAATAACATGTGTTTCTCTAGAACTTGCTATGGTTCTTTTTCGAGGTTGCATTGATGTGCTTAAGAATTATGAGATGATATTAGGCATTCTTTTCTTAGCTTATACACTATCCAAACACTAACTTTGTTATTTTATTATCCTTTGATGAGCTGTTTGAGCTACCTAATTGTTTCATATAGCCATGGGTTGGGTTATGTTGTTAGTGTAATTTTTGGATTGCTTGAAATTGAGGGTTGAGAAAAAAGAAAGGAAAGAAAAAATGAGGAGAAAGTGATTATTAAAAATAGTTGCTTACCCATATAAGTTCAAAAAAAAAAAAAAAAAGAGTTGGTGTAAAAGTGTGTGAAAAGAACATAAATGGGTAAGTAACTAGAGCTTGAAATGAGTACATCACTTAGATGAAAATTGCGAAGTTAAGAGAAAAGTGACTTCTTGGTATGAAGATTTGAAATGAATTGTGAAAGTTTGGGAATTGTGTCTTATGATACTTATGGTGTTTGTCATTACGGGATTATGAGTCACTTAGCCTAAATATATCCTACCTTACCAAATAGCCTACATTATAACTTTGTTATAAGACCTTTTGATCTTAGTTCTTGAGCACATATTTGAGCAATGGAGAATTAGACGATTTGCAAGCTTATGGTAGATTCCATGTATTTTTGAACTTTGAGAGTATATACATCCTCCTTGATACACTTGAGTGTTTAAGATTTCTTATATATACATCCATGTTGTGAGGATTCAAGTTTAAGAAGGCTTGTGCTTATGATTTTTATGATATGTTGAGTTTAACGAAAGAGGTTGTGATTTGATTCATTTGTTTGAATCTTTTATTGCTCATTGCTCTGAGGCTTATTGCTTTTGTCGTTCGACTCTTTGCCTGTCTTTGGTCGTCTCTCATTTGTTCTGATTTGTTTGAGGACAAACAAAATGTTAAGTTTGGGGGAGTTGATAAGCCTCATTTTTACCTGATTCATAAGGCTATATTTGTTTCGTTTATAATTGATAAGTGATCTTTTGGAGCTGTCTTTGATATATTTATGTTTACCTTGGAAATATTATGCCCTGTGTGTTTCATGTCATTTTAGCACAGGTTTTGATGTCAAAAAGGTGGATCACGATAAAGAGGAATCAATAGCCCAGTCGCGAGCTCGTGCGATGAAGAACTGTTGAAAACGACGTTGAATATGACGTAATGGATTTGAAAAGGATGGATGTGCAAAGTATACTATGTTGTAGAGCATCTCGATAGGAGTCCGTAGGCGCAAACGGATCGCAATTCGGAGTCCGGACGAGAGAGAACGGAGCGAAACGGCGAAGTCGCGCGCGCAGGGATTACGCCTCGCGAGCCGTGCTCGCGACCGTTGGTCGCGATGATAGCTCGCGAGGAAGGCCGAAATTTCATTAATTTTGAATGCCTCTCGACTTAGCATCGCGGGGGATGGGTTGTTAACACGCCTCGCGAGACCCTAGGCTTGCATATACATATATATACGCATATCACTGAGACGGGGGCGCATACATTGAATTTTGGACGCAAGCTTTTATCTTTTGCAACATAACACGAATTTTGTTTCTCTTCCTTCAGCGTTTTTTTTAATTACTCTAGATTGGAATATTAGTTTTAGCTTTTAGATTTCTTATTTTATTCCAGTTTATTTAGTTCGATTTTCATTCTTATTTTCGTTTCAGCTTTTATAATTTAGTTTTATTCGAGAGTTCAGTTTTTCTTCCGGATTCAAGCGCTACAATTGTTCTTCGTGGATCCCTACGGTTTTATCTATCTATCTCAATTTATGCTTTATTTATTTAATTATTGTTTTGTTATTTTAATTATCGTAGCTAATTTCGTATTGATCCTAGGGTTTGTATGTCTCGACTAGATTTATATGATTGATCCGTTGATACTATTTTGCCGTCCATTCATGATTTATGATTCTTGGCTTTAATTCTCATGTGTTGGTATCGGCCATATTAATGCATGCTAGTCATGTGATTGATGTCTCTGGAATTAATTGCATAATCGATATCTTGAATTCATAATGATTTTGCCTTGAGACCCGACGGAGATAGGTGAGTGTGGGAGGTTAAATCTTTGTGTGCTTTTGGTAATTAGCTTACTTCTCTTGAGACCCGACGGAGATAGAGTTTAGGCTAACCTACTACTATAGGCATCTCATGGAAACTATAGTTACATTAGTGATCCTTCATATGAATGTGGATTAAATTGGTGAATGTTAATAGGTAAATTGTGTGAATTTGGTTAGGTTAAGTACATCCTAGGATCGATCTTTTATATCTTAGTTTTATTCCTATCTTTATTTTCGAGTCTAGTTTTATTATATTCTCTCTTGATATTTTGTTGCTCGGATAATAATAAAGATTACGTGTTAATTACTTGTCAGGTTCTCGAGTCGCATCCACATGGATACGATATATATACTTGCTGTTTTACTATCATTTATTTGGTAGGAATATTAGCGATCAAATTTTGGCGCCGTTGCCGGGGACTGTTTAGATTGCATAGTGATAATTTTCTGGATTGTAGTTATTAATTCAGGCGTTTAAAAAAAAAAAAAATAAAAAATTTAAAATAGAAAATAAAAAAAAGATCTTATTATTTCTGTGTTGCTTCTCAGATCTGATTTTATTTTTATCTCTCTGTGCAGTGCATGATTACAAGATCCCAAAGGAAAGAAATTATTCCCTTGGATCTTGAGATTGAAAGATCACATAAGAGAGAGAGCCGAGAAAGAAGACAACAGACAATGGCAGATATGCAAGGGCACGATCGGATGGCCGAAATGGAGGAGATGTTAGCAGCAATGCAACGCCAACTGGCGTTGAATAATCGAATGGGCGGATGGGTGGTCGAGCACGCCTCACCGCTCAACCACATGTACAAAGCCACCTACGGATCGGTTCAAGGTGGAGGTCAAATGAACGTCAATGCCAATAATTTTGAGTTAAAGCCCGCCTCATCAAGATGATACAAGCGAGCGGTTTGGGGAGGTCATCAAGACCCAATGCTCACTTGGGCGTTCTTGGATATATGCGATACTATCAAACGAGCGAGTGTTTACCGATACCATCCGGATGCGGATGTTCGGATTTTCACCGAGGAGTCAAGCGAAGACCGGTTTAAGAGCTTGGACAGATCGAGGATTATCACGTGGGAGCGACTCTGTGAAAATTTTCGCCTAAATATTTTCCACCGCCAGGCTCGAAGATCATTGCGAGATCTCCCATTTTCACGTTGGGAGATGAGTCATTGTTCGAGCACGAACGATTGAAACTTGCTCAAAGTGTCCACATGGGTTTTCACCGGCGGCAAGTAACGTAATTTTATAGTGGACTCGGTGCTAACACCGAAGCATTGTAGATCGTCGGTAGGAGGATGCCCGCTCAACCGTGGAATAGACGAGCGTTGAGAATCATTGAGGAGATGGCATCCAACGATTATCGATGGCGATGGAGACAAACCGATCGGAAGAGTGGCTGCTGCAGAGTTGGATGATAAGTATGATGACTTGTTAGAAGTTTACATCTTTGCGGATGAGTACAAGTCGAGAGGAAAGGGCGGATGGTTTGTGGCCATGGCGCAGAATATCGAGGAGGTTCAATTTTGAACCAAAGGAGTAATGGCGGGGAATCGGTGGGAATCCGCCTATCATCCCAACAATAGGAATCATCCCAATTTTCCCTATGCTAACGCTGAGAATGCTCGACAATTACCACCGGTTTCTTTGTTAATAATGGAATGATTGTGGAGCCCAAGAAGCCGAGCATTGAGGATATGATGCAACAATTGTTGGCGAGCAATCGCCAGATAACAACGAGTCACCAACAAATGGTGACTCGGTGAATATTCGATCCAAAGACTTGGGAATAGGATGAGCGCTCGGAGAGCACGGTCAACGCCATCAACAATACAAAGATAGCCCTTGGAAAACAAGTAAAGATGTTGGAGAACCAGTGGGGCGGATGGCGAATGAGAGAGCTGGAATGCATAGGCAAGGCAATTCCTAAGCAATCCGAATGCAATCCTAAGAATCATATGTCTCCGAATCGGTGCAATGCGATTTATTTGAGGTGAAGCTTCATATGAAAATCATCTGGGTGCCAAGGGACCAAGAGGATCATACGAGGGAGAGCCAATTCTCGCCTCGCGAGTAAGTATCGCGAGGAAGGATCGCGATCCTGGTCGCGAACAAAGACGGAGAGCACGTCGCGCCATTACCTCGCAATGAATCATCGCGACAAGAGGTCACGCGAAGGCGGGGGAGCTCGTCGCGAGGGAGTCGAGAGAGAAAGACTCGCGAGGTAAATTCGCGAACACCGACAGAAGGCCTCGCGATAAGCCATCGCGAGGAAGTTTGCGGACTCTAACGCCAAGACGGGCGGCGCCTCGCGAGAGAAGGAAGAGAGGGCGTTTCGCGAGGCGAAGAAAGAGAGGAAAATGCGCGAACCAAAGTCGCGAATGATCAGATGCTGCCAAAGCCTACAGCCCCGTTTCCTGAGCGTTTTAGGAAAACAAAATATGATGAGGAGTACGCTCGCTTCAAAGAGATTTTCCAGAAAGTGAACATTAATCTTCCTCTTTTTGATGCCCTTCGGAATATGCCCGGATACGTCAAATTTCTCAAGGATGCATTGGCGAATAAGAAAAAGTTGGGAAAATTTGACAAGATCAACCTCTCTGAAGAATGCAGTGCTATCTTGCAGAGAAAGTTGCCGCTGAAGCAAAAGGATCCGGAGAGCTTCACTTTGGAGTGCGAGATCATGGAAACACCTTCCCAATGTTTTATGTGATCCGGGGCGAGCATAAATCGATGCCGTTAAATGTGTTCAATCGCTTGGGTGGGCAAACTAAAGAAGACCTCAATTTCATTAATGATGGTGACGGTCGATTGCATATCCTAAGGGCATAGTTGAAGATGTGTTGGTAAGGATTCGGATTTTGTTTTCCTGCTGATTTTGTTATTTTAGACATTCACGAATTTAAACACCAACCACTAATCTTGGTCGGCCTTTTCTAGCAACCGGTCGTGCTTTAATTGATGTGCGGGAAGGCGATCCGACTTTTCGTGTGAGCGATGAGGGCTGAAAATATCCATATATGATGCCATAAAGCAACATGATAGTCGTAGCATGAGGGTGTCATTCAATCACTCATCATGCTCGTTAGCCAAATCTCGAGCTTGAAGTCAACCGTCCAATTGACAAGGATGCTAGAAAGAAAGATGGACTCGGCATGGAACTCGAGTGTCTTGATCAAGTTTGGGGAGGCCACTTCCATACTCGGTGGTGGTCATGCGGTCAATGAAAATATCGAGGCAAGCATAGATTTGGGAAGAGGTCTGCTGCCAAATCGCTTTGATTGATCGAGGTTAGTATGGGTCTAGCTAAAGACATTTAAATTTAGCACTTGTTGGGAGGTAACCCAATGTTTTCTTTTGTTGTGTTTTGTTTTCGTTTTTGTTTTGTTTTCTTTCTGCCTGTTTCTGTTTTATTTTTCGTGTTTGGGTTTGGTGTCTGTTTTGTGGGTTGAGTTGAATGACGAGCAGCCGATGATGAGAATTGTTTTTATTAGAAAATTTATTGTAACTGATTTTGTGAGACGAAGCATGTTATGACCATTGTGAGCATTGAGCCTTTGAGAACTTGATCACACTTTTGAAACCTGTGAGACTTGAGCTTTTGACTGTCATAATTCTTCAGTCTTGTTTCTTTCTGTGTGAATAGTTTGAAATAACATGTGTTTCTCTAGAACTTGCTATGGTTCTTTTTCGAGGTTGCATTGATGTGCTTAAGAATTATGAGATGATATTAGGCATTCTTTTCTTAGCCTATACACTATCCAAACACTAACCTGTTATTTTATTATCCTTTGATGAGCCTGTTTGAGCCTACCTAATTGTTTCATATAGCCGTGGGTTGGGTTATGTTGTTAGTGTAATTTTGGATTGCTTGAAATTGAGGTTGAGAAAAAGAAAGGAAAGAAAAATGAGGAGAAAGTGATTATTAAAAGCAGTTGCTTACCCATATAAGTTAAAAAAAAAAAAAGAGTTGGTGTAAAAGTGTGTGAAAAGAACATAAATGGGTAAGTAACTAGAGCTTGAAATGAGTACATCACTTAGATGAAAATTGCGAAGTTAAGAGAAAAATGACTTCTTGGTATGAAGATTTGAAATGAATTGTGAAAGTTTGGGAATTGTGTCTTATGATACTTATGGTGTTTGTCATTACGGGATTATGAGTCACTTAGCCTAAATATATCCTACCTTACCAAATAGCCTACATTATAACCTGTTATAAGACCTTTTTGATCTTAGTTCTTGAGCACATATTTGAGCAATGGAGAATTAGACGATTTGCAAGCTTATGGTAGATTCCATGTATTTTTGAACTTTGAGAGTATATACATCCTCCTTGATACACTTGAGTGTTTAAGATTTCTTATATATACATCCATGTTGTGAGGATTCAAGTTTAAGAAGGCTTGTGCTTATGATTTTTATGATATGTTGAGTTTAACGAAAGAGGTTGTGATTTGATTCATTTGTTTGAATCTTTTATTGCTCATTGCTCTGAGGCTTATTGCTTTTGTCGTTCGACTCTTTGCCTGTCTTTGGTCGTCTCTCATTTGTTCTGATTTGTTTGAGGACAAACAAAATGTTAAGTTTGGGGGAGTTGATAAGCCTCATTTTTACCTGATTCATAAGGCTATATTTGTTTCGTTTATAATTGATAAGTGATCTTTTGGAGCTGTCTTTGATATATTTATGTTTACCTTGGAAATATTATGCCCTGTGTGTTTCATGTCATTTTAGCATAGGTTTTGATGTCAAAAAGGTGGATCACGATAAAGAGGAATCAATAGCCCAGTCGCGAGCTCGTGCGATGAAGAACTGTTGAAAACGACGTTGAATATGACGTAATGGATTTGAAAAGGATGGATGTGCAAAGTATACTATGTTGTAGAGCATCTCGATAGGAGTCCGTAGGCGCAAACGGATCGCACCGGAGTCCGGACGAGAGAACGGAGCGAACGCGAAGTCGCAGCGCGGATTACGCCTCGCGAGCCGTGCTCGCGACCGTTGGTCGCGATGATAGCTCGCGAGGAAGGCCGAAATTTCATTAATTTTGAATGCCTCTCGACTTAGCATCGCGGGGGATGGGTTGTTAACACGCCTCGCGAGACCCTAGGCTTGCATATACATATATATACGCATATCATTGACGACGGGGGCGCATACATTGAATTTTGGACGCAAGCTTTTATCTTTTGCAACAGAACACGAATTTTGTTTCTCTTCCTTCAGCGTTTTTTTTAATTACTCTAGATTGGAATATTAGTTTTAGCTTTTAGATTTCTTATTTTTATTCCAGTTTATTTAGTTCAGTTTTCATTCTTATTTTCGTTTCCAGTTTTTATAATTTAGTTTTATTCGAGAGTTCAGTTTTTCTTCCGGATTCAAGCGCTACAATTGTTCTTCGTGGATCCCTACGGTTTTATCTATCTATCTCAATTTATGCTTTATTTATTTAATTATTGTTTTGTTATTTTAATTATGCGTAGCTAATTTCCGTATTGATCCTAGGGTTTGTATGTCTGACTAGATTTATATGATTGATCTGTTGATACTATTTTGCCGTCCCATTCATGATTTATGATTCTTGGCTTTAATTCTCATGTGTTGGTATCTGGCCAATATTAATGCATGCTAGTCATGTGATTGATGTCTCTGCGGAATTAATTGCATAATCGATATCTTGAATTCATAATCTGATTTTGCCTTGAGACCCGACGGAGATAGGTGAGTGAGGAGGTTAAATCTTTGTGTGCTTTTGGTAATTAGCTTACTTCTCTTGAGACCCGACGGAGATAGAGTTTAGGCTAACCTACTACTATAGGTCATCTGGCGGAAACTATAGTTACATTAGTGATCCTTCATATGAATGTGGATTAAATTGGTGAATGAGTTAATAGGTAAATTGTGTGAATTTGGTTAGGTTAAGTACATCCCTAGGATCGATCTTTTATATCCGAGTTTTATTCCTATCTTTATTTTCGAGTCTAGTTTTATTATATTCTCTCTTGATATTTTGTTGCTCGGATAATAATAAAGATTACGTGTTAATTACTTGTCAGTGTTCTCGAGTCGCAGATCCACGTGGATCGATATATATACTTCTTTGTTTACTATCATTTATTTGGTAGGAATATTAGCGATCAACATGCAAGCCACGCGTGTGGGCGTTTACATGAAACTCCCACTTCTCAATAGATTAAAAGTTTTATTTAGAAATCTCATCTAACAAACTTATGATAAGCAGTGCAAGCAAGCCACGCGGGTGGGCGTTTACTCACGATCGTCTCACTTTGTTTAGAGATCAAAAGTGGAGGTCTTGACATTTTAATTTGAAAAATTAATTTGTCGGGTTGCTTGCTTAGTCTTTTTATTCAAAAGGTTTGTCCATGCAGATCACGTAATCCTAGCATGCTTTTCTATAGAACTCAACATGTAAAACATGCTCAGAAATTCTAAAATATGCTTGATAAACGCGATAAACCTAGCATGCTTACTATGCGCGTCCAATTCGTAAAACACTTAAAGGTTTGTCAACGTAATATAAACATATATAGCATGCTACTTGCATAATTTAAACATCCACGACATGCATATGAGCGATAAAATAAAATAAACGTTCATCGCGCCCTCTCGTGAAACACGCACATTTATATCTAATCTATTACATAGATATACAAAGTACAATTAAACTTGAAAATGGGCCTCGCGTGCGGGCACGGACCGGATTCAACAAATGGGCCTCGCGTGCACGGCACGGACCGAAAAACTGGGTTGGGCTGGAAAAAGCGGGTGCGGGCGGGTCGGCCCAATCTGTCTTGGCCGCCGCTAGGCAAAGCCAGCCAGCGCCCAGCCTTCAACGCGCCGCCGCGTGTCCTCGCGGGCTACCTCGTCGCTAACGCGACCGCGACCCGTCGAGCACGCTGCTTGTGCCACGCCCGGCGTCGAACATCGGCGAGATGTCGTCGCCGCCGAAACTCACGACCATGAGTCCGCCGCTGGCACCGGGTTTCGCGCGACGCGCCGCCGCGCCCGCTAGCTCGCTCGCCCGCTTTGCTTCACGGCCGAATCTCGCGACCACTCGCTCGCTCGCGTGGCGCCAGGGATCTCGTCTTGTGAACGCACGCCCGTCGCCGCGCCCTCGCGATCTCCCTCGCGACCGCGAGGCTCGCCGCGAAACCGCCGAGTGGACCGCCGAGACCTGTTTTTCCCGTCGTTTCGTTCTTCGTTCTTTCGTCTTCGTTCTTCTTTTACAGATAAGATTTACAGAATAAAATCTAATCTAACCACGGATTTTCTCGTGGTGTAACAACAAAAATGACAAAAAAATAAACGAGCCATGATGAACGACAGATCCACAATTAATAAAACGCACGTAATAATCAAACGTGAATTAATCCAACAGAGCCAAGATTCTGATCCCAGGCTCTGATACCAATTGTAGGGAAAACATATGTTAAGCCCTCGCCCCGAGGATCTATCTTGGATATTTAATTCACCATACATTGATTATAAACCTAGCATGCGTCTATATAATTAATCGCAGCACGTAGGGGTATTCACGTGTTTACCTTTGGATCTGTCGGGGTCGATGGAACGAGATGAATGGATCGAATGGATCGGACTCGTGCTTTGACCTTCTGGACTGTATCCCGGTTGCCCAATCTCCAACGTCGAGTGAGGACGATCTATGGAGAATGCTTCGGAAAAATCACCCTTTGCTCTCACTTCACAATTTTCGAAACTCTCTCAACAATGCTATGAGGGGGCCGAAAATTCTAGGTTAAAATGTGTGAGCATTAACCTTGATTCTATCTCTTACCTTATATTTATAATGCACTACCTTAATCTCATAAGGAAAGGATCTATGCATATACCATAAATATAATTATATCCTTGTGGGATAAAGAGAATAAAATCTTGCCTTTGGGAGCATAAGGGGGCGCCGATTTTCCTTGGCTACGGGCCTGGATGGGCCAGCCCAGGGATCAAATGCAAGGAATAAAGATGGGCCTCAAATAAATTAATTATCTTATGTTCAGCCCAGAACATAAATTAATTTATAAACATTCGATCATGCCACTAGAGAAAGAATGTTGACTTACCCCTTTATAACCGAAGTTGAGTCGGGCTTGCACTTAGACATTACGAATCCCCGTATTTAAGATATCGAACGTCCATTAATTATTTATAGCATTCTGACTGCTTAAAATAATTAATAACTTCATTTCCTTAAGTAGTACCACTCAACCTTATTATTGTACTTGAGCTAACTCAACCTGCAGGGTTTAGTACAATAAACCTTTTGAGCTTCTTAAGGGGACGTCATCATCCTTAACGGATACGGTGACTCGATACAGATAACTAGCGTGACATACAAGCACAGCCACCACCCAAGATGCGGAGAATCTTGGGTTAGAACATATAACCCTCACTCATAACAAGTCAAAGTGATGGTCAGCAACTCATACTCACCTAATACCTTATCGAGGTTTAGATCATCGTAAGTCACCGAGATCTTGGTTCTTCACGACGGTCGAAAGAAGAACACATCTCACTTGTGATCCTTCAATACGTCGAGACGCGTCAAAGATAGACAAGCAACTAAGTCAAGTCACTTTTATCTATCTGCGGCTTAAACCGACAACTCGTCCTTAAGTTGTCTCACCAGTGAAACTTTTATATCTCATTAAGCGACCAATCATACGGACTTACGTGATCTTCTACACACCGTATGATCTAACTTATATATGAGATAAGGGGACACGATATATGCAATCAAGTATTCAAATCGGATAGGAGATTGTAATAGTGGTAACAGAAACATTGTATACAAGCTCAACCAAACTGCTTTCAGTATACAAATCCAACAGGATGTTGGTTATCGCAATAAAATGGACGTCAACAAACTGGTGGACTATCCGGGTGAAAATGATGAATGTGCAATGGTTCAAAATTTAGAGGAAATTATTGTTGATATTATTGAAGATCCTACTAATGACGAGGTGAAGATGATTCAAGATCGCTTGAACCGATCCACGAGAAATGAGGCTTTAGTAGCGACAACAACTCTTCACAATTTTTGTTGCGACTAGAGAACTCGACACGGGAACTCTTGGCGACCTTTAAAAAGTTAGGGATGAAATCGATTAGATTTAAATTTTAAGAAAAATCAAGTAACAATTGATTCATATTTTAGCAAATTACCATAATATTTATAATTTTTGTAATATTTTATGAATTATTAATTTAGAGTTTTGATGGGACCTAATATTTATAAAGAGATTTTCCGAAAACTTATTATTTTATTATCTTATCGAAATTGATGATTTTTTTACAAAGGCCCAAGTCGGGACCGAAAGATTTTATTATTTTAGAGAGATTATTAATTTATCGAGTATTAATTTATAGAGGTTTTACTGTATATTTTTCTTTATCACAAGTATTATCAGCAACACAGGAACATATGTTAATAAATTCATCAATAGTTATATTCAGGGTTGCCCTGAGGGTAGGCTACCTTGGACGATCACCCAGGACCCACCATGTCAGGGGCTCAAATTATTTTAAATAGATTTATTTGGATTCAAAATATTATATCATTTAAATATTTTATTTTATTTTAAAGTCTAAAGTATTACATCTTTATATATTTTATTTATAGATATATGTTTTCATCTGGTCCCAAAATATATTAGAAAATATTGACGTTGATGTGATTATTAATGGTTTTGCATCTGCAAATACTCGAATAAATTATTTTTTATGATATCGTATCGTAGATAAGAGTTGGGATATAGACATATAAGGATGATAAGTAAGTTGGATATGTTTTTAAAAAAATTTATTATCTATTTCTATTTGTAGATCACTTGAGTTTTAAGTAAATTTACAAATTTGATTTATTTTATAAGTATAATATAAATGACCATTTTGGACGGTCTAATGGTTAAGTGAGTTCATGTGGCCAAAGGTCACGCGTTCAAACCTCACTATCGCCTATAGGTTCAAGCCAGTCATTCGATTTTCAAGTGTGGTTTAGTGTCTTGTGTGCGTTCTGTTATTGTAAAGAAATATAAGTTTTAACTAAGACGCATTGAGAAAATAATGGTGAGTGTTTTATATGAATTTTAAAAATGAGGTCTATATTCTTTTATTTTGCCAAGACCTATAAAATATCGTGAACATGGTGGGTTATATTACTGCATAAATTATGTATACATATGTATGTTATTGATCAATAATAGCTAGGGATATGATCAATGCCGATATCAAAGGCTTTCAGTTTGTGCGGTCTAAATTGAGGTGGGAATCCACACAATTCAACGATATTGGAATCTTACCAAGAAAGCACCAAGTTTTCTTTCATTTGGCTTTGTCTCCCAACTTTTGTAGCCTACTATTATCAATTCTATTTCATTCTTATAAAAAGAATTCTCACCTTTTTCTTTTATTCTGCCACATATTTTTTCTGAATATCACGTGTAAATGGGACATCTAATAAAGGTGAAATAAAGAGCTATTATTTGTTTAAGACTACATGCACTCTAGTGAGTGTTTAATCAACCAATATCTTATAATAAATTAATATTTTTACTATTTGTCGCTAATTAACCATGCTAGCTTTCATGGGTCCCATATTATTTTTCCTATTATGTATCACAGAATCTTTAATCCTAGAGTACGTACGTACACGTATGTGTAAAAATAAATAAAATGTATTTTGATTTATTCCCAACAAGTTATTAAGATGAAAACTTTGCTTGGTCAAATATCCAAATCTGACACAAACTATCACAATTTTTTTTATTTATATAATAAATTATCGACTTTGACCCTTCAATACCCATAATTATTATAATATGCATGCAAATATCCATCAGATGAATTTTTCAGTACTGGAAACCTAACTAGGGAACTCAGAAACATGACCATGAGAATGTCAAACAATGTAATTTTACAAATTAGATCATTAATAAGACTACCATAGTCAACTTTATTGAACAAATCAACTAATGATAGATTTGCATAGTTTGTTGTGCTTCGGATATTAAATAGTCAAATTCGATAGGTTATTTTAGAATTAAGATCACATTTAAAACTATTTTAGTCAATATTTCGGCACTAAAAATTATTCTGAGTATAGCTTGTCGTAGTTTGGATATTAAATACGATCATAATCTAAGCTTAGGATAGAAACAGAAAAATTATGAAAATGTGATAATTTAGGATAGATTTGAGTATTTAGTTGATAACTTTGCTATGAGATTATGAGGGTGTTTGGCTAAGCTTATTTTTGAGAATTTTTAACTAACTTTGTGGAGATGCGTTTTCGCAAATTGTTAATGTCTAGTTAGTATATATCAATTGTTCCCTACACGAACCAGTGATTTGTGACGACAAAAATAAAAACAGATATAAAAAGCATATATTTGTGTTTAATATTAATTATGTTTTAATAAGGGCCTTGAAATGTTTACGTTTGAAATGTGTACAAGTATATATATATTATATATAAAAAGTATCCCAAATTATTCAAGTAGATTTCCCCACGCAACGTAAGGCAAAAGAGGAAAATTCCCTATTGATCGATTCATTGAACAATTCACCACGCACACCATCTCATGAAAATGGACATAAATGTAGCTAGTCTATTAATTCCCTATCCTGCAACTTTGGTCACACGTTTATTATAGTAATTATTTATTTAGTATCTTTTTTTTTCAATTATTGAAAATGTATTGACCACTTTCTTGAAATCTAATCTTTTTGCAGAAAACGATACGACGGTGAGCTTAATATATTCTATAGAATTATTTTTGAGTGTAGAAAATCTGCTAAATGGGAATAATATAATATCAGAAGTTGAATTCTGATCACTAACAAATACACAATTATAATTATATACATTTATGTGAATGTTTACACATTGTGATATTTTTCATCCGCGCGATGTAAAAATAATTTGCAAGAATAGATAGTCGTAGTTGCATATGTACATTAAAATAAAATATTTTTTGGAGTTGGATCATTGTTTCTATTGTTTTCTTACTATTTTATTGTTCAATTTCATCTAAAACCATGAACTAATTTTTTCTATAAAGGATAAAAAACAAAGTCACATAGACAAATTTAAAGTTAATGAATGATGCTCTAATTTAAAAGATCCCATTAAAAAGATAAAGTATGCAGACTTAGAGGTGTTTGGTATAAACATAAAACAAAGCAATGTTATAAGCAATTTTAAAAAAAGCGAACATAATTGCTTTTTGTTTTATATAATACCAAACACCTCTTAATATGTATATGTCCTTAGCGGTTTAGGGACCAGTTCTCAAAATTTTATATTTATTATTTCGTCGAAATATTCGAGATCTATAATCATCGAATTTTCGATTTTTTAGCTCCTTTCAAATTAATTTTCAGCATTCGCTCTTCATCATCGATGATATATGAGTACAATTATATCATCACTATCCATATAATATATAGTTTGATACGATTATAAATGTGGTGAAACAAATAGTTTAGTTCAAATTGGATTGTTGCTTTATTGGGTGTGCTATCAACACACTTATCCAAAGACGTCTGAAAGATGTGATAGAAACTATGATCGTCGCATAACGCTCGAGTAGCATTTCCAATACTCTCTCTCTCTCTCTCTCTCTCTCTCTCTCTCTCTCTCTCTCTCTCTCTCTCTCTCTCTCTCTCTCTCTCATTACTATATGTCGATACATCTCTCTCAATATATTTGATATAAATATATAATATTATTTATTTCTATGTAGATATTTTATTTTATGATACTGCATATTATTATTCTTCGTTATATAATAATTGTATATATAGTTAACAAAATTAATGAACCGTCCCTTCGAAAATATCTAAATGGCGAGACTTTTCTATTTAAAGAATGAGATCTAGGATTCAATCCCCAACTAAAAACAAAGATTAATGATCCTGCAGATTGGATCTTGTAGTTCACTCAAAGGAATTAATTATTATTTGATCTTTTTCCTATATTTTACACATACATACATTTACACACACACACACACACATTTTTTTAGAAGTACAAAAGTTGATATTATAGAGATATCCTGTATAAGTATATATGATTAAGAAATTATTTTGATGAAAAATCTCGAAAAAGATAAGTAATAATTTTAGAAGCCATTTTTCAAGAAAAAGTGTCCACTCGTCATCCACAAAAGGAAACCACATCCTCAGCTGCAAACTTCAATCACACATTACCACTACCCCCACCCTAACAACATTTTATGGTCCAAAAATTTCTAATCTCATTTTAGAAATAATCAATAATATTAAAATTAGATGGAACCCATTATCCCAAATATATTTCTTAGAAATTTTTATTTCAGTGTTACAAATTAAGGATTAAAAATATTGTGGCTAGGACCATTTTGGATTAAAAAATCGATACCTTGAATTATTTATCATAGATGCAGATGGTAACCTAATGAAATAGCTATATCGAGAAAGATTGTAGACGACATCGACGAGGTATGGCACGGTAACGGGCTTACATGCACTGCTACTCAATACGTGATAAGAATCTAAAAGGTGAATAATTTAGAAAAGAAAGTTAGTGGCACCATGCAAAGGTGGTATATACATTCAAATAATGCAAAGCTTCCTCCCTTTTATCCTTGCTTTTGTGTGTATAAAGGGCACTCTCCATTTTGTGCATCAGTTGTAAGTGAGAAGAAGAGTCTAGAGAGAGATGGGGTGTGTTTTGGGTGAAAGTCTCAACAAAATGAAGCCATATTTGGCTATGATTTCACTTCAATTTGGGTATGCAGGAATGCATATTGTCCTCTTGCTCTCTTTTAAGAGGGTTTAGTCATTGGGTGTTCGTCGTTTATCGCCATGCAGTTGCAACCATCTTTTTCGCCCCTTTTGCTTACTTTTTGAGAAGTAAGATTTTGTTTTATTTCTTGATTTTATTTATTTATTTGGAACTATCTTTTATGGTTATATTCTTTTTCTGCAGGAAAATAAGGCCCAAGATGACCAAATCGACATTCTTCAAGATAATGGTCCTTGGTTTCTTGGAGTAATGCCCTTAAACAAACTATTAATCAATTTCATTTATGTTCTGTTATTTTATATTATTTTTAATTTCGTATTGTTAAACATGCATGTTAATTGTCATCTGTAATTTGCATATTGCATGTGATATAATACATGAAATATTAAACATTGAAAATATAATTATCTGTAACTTTTTTTCAGGATGTTTCTTGGAGTATTTGATTTGACTTCCTCATCTTTTCATTTAATTATGAATCATTGTCGGGCACAAACTTTTCTTTCGCCTATCATCTTCCGCTAAATTCAGTGCTGTGCTTTCGCTAGAAATATAAACAATATATTTTGTGTGAATCATTTTTATCGTGAGAATGTGAATATCAAAAAATGATGAATTTGGTGTGAAAGTTGATGAGTCCACTGGACTGAATAAAAAAAATGAATTTTCGCTACTCATGAGATTCGAATCCTGGGTGAAAATTTCAAATTTTTGAATTCAGCAACTTTCCCAATTGATGTATTAATTTTCATAGCGAATTTATTTTGTTCATAACGAATTTTCGTGGTTCTTAGTTTTTCACGTTAAAAATGATTCTTATTTGAACATATATATATATATATATATAAAAGATAATATAAATAAGTTCAGGAATAAAAAGATTCTAATTAATTTTATTTTATTGATCTACTTACTTTATTTGTGTTCAATTTAACAATTTGGCCAAATAAGTTTTTGTATTTACCCAAGTCTATACATTGAGACATGTATTATTCCCAAAACCATGTTATCTACATGTATTTACCATAGATTTTGTATCCTATATCATTTTATCTATATGTATATGTGTGTATTTATTAATTTATATAATGTTTTAGGAGTAACATCAAATTTCTCATCTTTAATCATAAATTAATTTTTTATTTCTTACTTTATTTTATATATAGTTTTACTGCATGCTACGTAAGCTCATAACTTCGTCAAAATAAACACGTCGGAGATCCTCCCAAATAGTCTAAAATTTAAATCATAAATCAGCAAAACATAGAAATGATTTTCTTTATTAATTAAATATGTAGCGTGCAATCTAAAAAGATGCTCATGTAAATGTTGCATGCATATAAAGGATTGATGGATATATGATATCTGGATTAATTCTCTTATTTTTTTAATTAAAAAAAGGCCAGTTTTGGACCAGAACTTGTACGGTGTCGGAATTCAGTATACGTCGGCGACGTTCGCGGCGGCGACCGTCAATATTCTCCCTGCCGTCACCTTCATAATGGCTGTCGTTTTCAGGTATATTCAATTTAAAATGCGCCTTTAATTTTTTTGTTGCAGATAGAATAAGCAACTAGGAAAAAGAGAAAAATAAAAGAGCTATCTCTCAAGTAACGCACGAGTGTCAAATATACAATTCTCTTTCTCTCTCTAAATTTAAATTGGTGTGACATAAATAATTTAATCTGACATAAATTATCATCTCTCTTTTCTATACAGAAAACCTTTACACCTGCGAATAATTTAAAAGTTGAAAAAATATCGTAGAACTCTTAATTATCTCATGATTTGTTTTTGTAAAGAAGTTAGGTAGGATTTAATATTATACAATAAATTATTACTTTTAATAATTTTCTATTAACATGATTCATATTCTCATAAAACGTTTTTTTTTCAACAACTTTTAACGTGATCAGACGAGACAACTACAGTTAGATATATGTCCATCAAATAATTCTCGATTGCTTAAAAATTCATCAATTTTGATCTTATTTTGATTTCAGACATATTTATAAATCAAAGTAATAATTAATAGTATCATTTTTTAATTTATTGAAAATAAGTATGTCCAAAATAAACCAACAACTACAAAGTTACCAGCTGGGTTTTTTTTGTCGGAGGAAAAGAATTGTTTGGGAAACTAGAGCTCGTGAAAGAAATAATTACTCCTTGTCATTTTTTCACTCAGTCGAATGTTTTTGGACGTGTGAATTCACTACAAAGTCTAAAAATGATGTTGTCATTGCAAAGATTTATATAACTCGCCTGAAATCAAAAACAGATCTAAATAATTAATCTTTTAGCAATTAATCCATTTTAGAACTTCCTCTTCTCCAAACTTCCTTCAATAAATTCACAAATACATATCTTTTTAGTCATTATTTTCCTGTGAAAACAATAGTGTGAAAAGTTGAATTAATATAAAAATACATACTCTTACAGGTTGGAGAAGGTGAATCTGAAAAAAGTGCACAGCTTAGCCAAAGTAATCGGAACTACTGTGACGGTGGCAGGAGCAATGCTGATGACACTGTACAAAGGCCCCGCCGTCAACATTCTGTTCTTCTCTCACGGCGGCAGCCACCACGAGGCCGCTAGCACCTCCGCCGATCAGCACTGGGTTACCGGCACAATCATGCTGCTCGGTTCTATTGTCGGCTGGGCCGCCTTCTTCATCTTACAAGTAATTATATATATATATATGCATATATTCTTGATTTTATATATTTTTCGATTTGATTTCAAATATTTAAAACTTGATATGATTGATTTTATTAATTTTGTGAATTGGACAGAATAATACACTGAAGGACTACCCCGCAGAGCTTTCGTTGACGACGTTGATTTGTTTGATGGGAACGGTGGAAGGTGGCGTCCTGGCGGCGATAATGGAGCGGCGGCCGAGCGCGTGGGCTATTGGCTTTGATTCTAGGCTGCTAGCTGCTACATATTCCGTGAGTTCATCTACCTTCGCCATTCAAACTCGTCTTCAATTTCACGAGAATTTCTACTTAATGTTATATTTAATTTATCAATACATGTCATGTGTACTGTATATGATACATGGACTTCATTGTATACATGACATATGGAGTTTTCAAAATAGAAGTGGCCGATTGGCACATCCTAATTCTGGGTCCTTGCAGAATTCTCGATTTTGAATGTCACTGGGGCCATACCTCTTTAGAATCGGGCCTGGCCCAACTGAAATCCCCTTACACTCCGCCAAGGGCAGGCCGACCTGACTCGAAAGTTTGATAGTTCTAACGACACATAATAAAAGAGTTATAACCGATAGAATAAGAGTGGGTCATTAATGCGAACAAAATATTGGCATATATCTGGCATCTGACACCCTTTACAATATTATAAAATTATAATTTTCTAGCCTAGCCCGATCCTAAGAATGATTTAATAATAAAAAAAGTCAGGACAGGATATGTTGGGCTAGCTCGACTTTCGGTGCTAAATTGGCCTATCGGGCCGGGCCGGAGCAGGGTCTATGGATCATAAAAATCTATGTTTTTCTAATTAATTCACATATATAAAAATTAATATTATTGAATTTGCAGGGACTTGTATGCTCAGGAATAGCATATTACTTGCAAAGTGTGGTGAACAAGGCCCGAGGCCCAGTGTTTGTGACATCATTTAGTCCTCTCAGCATGATCATCACTGCTATCTTGGGAGCCATAATTCTGGCTGAGCAACTCCATCTCGGAAGGTATATATAAAGATACGTATTAATTATATCGATGATGATAATTAATTATGAAAATTAATTACGATTTTGAATATGTGACAGTGTGATTGGAGCAGTGATCATAGTAAGTGGGCTCTATTGTGTGGTGTGGGGCAAAACCAAAGAGGATTCGACTGCAAAGGGCAAATCCCAAGAATTACCAGTGATAGACATGATTGCTTCAGACAACAACATTAATGGAACTACTGACAAATCGAAAATTCATCAGAAAATCAATTCCTTGCATGAAGATCCTTGATCAAGATGTTTGATGTTTAATGTTTAATGTTTAATGTCCAATCACCATGTGTAAGATTGGTTGAGTTGATTTTCAATTGTTTAGTCTGTTGTTTCAATGCTACTTTATCGAATGTATTTTGATTTGATGTCATCAAAATTTTAAGTTTCGCCCTTAATTTTGTGTGCTAATATTTTGCCACTTTCTTGCAACATTTGTCTTTCAATTTGAGATAACCTAATATAAAAGCAATAGATGTTACTCTTATGAAAATATACAAGTTAGTGCAAGAATATATTTCTTTATTCGATTAGTTTGACCGGTTGCACCCGGAATAACGATAGAGTGAAACATGATATATAAAAGATATCGTTGAAATTACTCGGAATAATAACTAATTAAACTGCCATTAAGAATTCAAGGTCTTGTTATTTCTTTATTCGTAGAGTCTATAAGAATTAGATGGACCTCAACAAATTGTAGAAAATATTAGTTAAAATTGTTAGGAGTAGTTATTAGTTTGTTAAGGGAAGTTAGTTTGTTATTTTGGTTTTTTAGATGCTTGTTTACTTCTATAATTACTCCATGTAACTCACATTTGGAGATGATGAAATACAATACAAAATTCTATACAATGTAGTCACTTAGTTTTATTCCTTCTTTTATTTCCTGCAATCTTTTATTCTCAACACTTTACAAATTCTTCATGGTATCAGAGCTTATGGTTGGAGTTTGAGTTGATTGCAGAGATTGGGGGTTTATAACTAATGTGGATCGCAATGGTGGTGGCTTTGCACAGAGCTAAGCCGAGGGAGGCATTGGAGTGGTTCGAGAGAATGCAAAATATATAGTTTCCCCCTCTCATTCACACCAGAAATCCATGAAGATCAATGCGAGAAAACAAAATCACCGGCGCGCAGCGCGACGGAGTTCTCATTTACCACAGCTCGGTGGCGGTGGCGCGACTGCCGATCGACAGAGCTAAGAGGCGAAAAGGCACGCTCTCGAAGACCTAACCGACATCGCCACGGATATTTGAAAGCGGGAGCCAAATTGAGCGAGAATCCGCCAATTCGAGCGGCCGCCTTGAATCAAACCTCTTGACATCATCGCGGCGATCGAGGTGGCGTCCATCTGAGGCTTCGACGGCGTGACCGAGACCGCCATCGTTGTGGAATTCGGCCGTGATTAAGGATTTGATGAAGTTAGTGAAGTACCAAACTCCGTTTACACGGTAGTTGCCGCCGGGAGGAGTTGCTCGATCGAGAGGAAATGCGAAAAAGCTTCGTGAAATCGCGATCCGGAGCTTACATTTGTTCTAAGTCGTAGATCAACCTATGGTGGCGCAGTTGAAAGAGTTGATGATGATAGTAAGGCCAAATACGAAGATATTTGGAACGCTTTCTACACAAAACCTAGAGAGAAGTGAGAGAGATATGGCGGTTGAGAGTTCGGATCACATCTACGCTACCGAGATCGCATAGCCACCGCTACCGTCGACGGGCGATACACCGCTTGCTAAATTTAATTGAAGAAGGACACAGATCTACACTCTGCGATCATCCGATTGTTGTGTGATGGCATAAAGAGTTTTCAATTGGAGAAGATGAGTGGTTCCCAGGTGGCGAGCTCCTTGACATTTCTTGGTTCGACATAAAAGCGAGATAAAGATGAACATGCTATCTTACGCACTAATTATGCGGCATACCTCGTATTCACTTGGAAGTCAAGGTTATATGGATTTGATCATCAATCTGCGGATGGTTATGTGGGAGTGAGCGGGCGTGAAAGTGAAAAACGAAGCATTTGTCTAGATCCAAAAGGAGTGGAGAGTCAAAGGTATCAGAAGGTATCAGACATAGTGGTATCATTGTTCAAGGGATTGAAATTAGGCCTAAAGAAAATAGTGGAGTGACTACAGATGAGTAACTTGGTTGTATGTGATTCTTTAGTGAGGCTAATGGAGGCCGTGAAGCCAGATGGAGTGCAGGAGGTTGCAGCCAAGTCCTTGACTTTGCTGTTATCTGTGAAATCGAATAGGAATGATTTGGTGAGGGATGAGAAAAGTTTGATGAGGCTGGCACGGATGCTGGATCCTCGGTTTGAGGTGTCTCAAAGAAGTTCCCAGAGTCGGTGATGGCGATATAATGGCGGGGAAAGCCATGGGCTGTCGGAAGAGGCTTGTGGCGGTGGTGTCTCGAGCATTTGCGAGAGGTTGGTGGAGATGGATGTCTTGGCGGTGCTAGAAAGGCGCTATGATTTTCTTTGAATGACGAGGAGTATGACGACGGTGTCTTACTTATTTCTACCGATTGTGTATCGGTTGATTTTTTTACCTATGCCTATATTAGGATCGATGGTGATCTTAGGGAAGATCGATGGTGATCTTAGGCTTTCTTACCTATGCCTCTACTAGGATCGATGGTGATCTTAGGGAAGATCGATGGTGATCTTAGGATTTGTTTGAATCCGTTGGAGTCGTGAGTTGCGATTTCCATATTCGGTTCAAAGTATTTCTAGAACTGTGTAGTTCTTTGATTTTCTCTCTGTTCGGGTCGGTGGTGATCTACGAGAGTTGCTAAATTTGGGATAAATCCGAAGTCATTTTCGACGTGTGCTTGGAGCAGGATTTGGAGAGCAAAGTAGCGTGCGAGACCTGCACGAAGACGAACATGATGATGGTCTTTGACGAGATTCGAGACCTTGTTTTTCAGTTCTTTATATCCAAGCTTGGGCTGGTGGATTTCCACCATCTCCAGCTTGCGAGGGGGTGTAGAAAATATTAGTTAAAATTGTTAGGAGTAGTTATTAGTTTGTTAAGGGAAGTTAGTTTGTTATTTTGGTTGGTTAGATGCTTGTTTACTTCTATAAATACTCCATGTAACTCACATTTGGAGATGATGAAATACAATACAAAATTCTATACAATGTAGTCACTTAGTTTTATTCCTTCTTTTATTTCCTGCAATCTTTTATTCTCAACACTTTACAAATTCTTCATGGTATCGAGCTTATGGTTGGAGTTTGAGTTGATTGCGAGATTGAGGTTTATAACTAATGTGGATGCAATGGTGGTGGCTTTACACGAGCTAAGCCGAGGGAGGCATTGGGTGGTTCGAGAGAATGCAAATATATAGTTTCCTCTCATTCACACAAAATCCATGAAGATCAATGCGAAAAACAAAATCACCGGCGGCAGCGGCCTTGGAGTTCTCATTTACCCTAGCTCGGTGGCGGTGGCGCGAGACTGTCAATCGACGGCTACAAAGGAGCGAAAGGCACGCTCTCGAAGACCTAACCGACATCGCCACGGATATTTGAAAGCGGGAGCCAAATTGAGCGCAGAATCCGCCAATTCGAGCGGCGCCTTGAATCAAACCTCTTGACATCATCGCGCGATCGAGGAATTGGCGTCCATACTGAGGCTTCGACGGCGCGCGGAGACCGAGACCGCCATCGTTGTGGAATTCAGCCGTGATTAAGGATTTGATGAAGTTAGTGAAGTACCAAACTCCGTTTGCACCCGTTGCCGCCGAGGAGGTTGCTCGATCGAGAGGAAATGCGGAAAAGCTTCGTGAAATCGCGATCTGGAGCTTCGTTTGTTCTAAGTCGTAGATCAACCTATGGTGGCGCTTGTTGAAAGAGTTGATGTTGATAGTAAGGCCAAATACGAAGATATTTGGAGCGCTTTCTACAAAACCTAGAGAAAGTGAGAGAGATATGGCGGTTGAGAGTTCGGATCACATCTACGCTACGGAGGATCGCATAGCCACCGCAACTGTCGTCGGCGGCGATACTGCTTGCTAAATTTAATTGAAGAAGGACACATGTATCTGACTCTGCGATCATCCGATTGTTATTGACGATGGCCGCAAGAGTTTTCAATTGGAGAAGATGAGTGGTTCCCCGAGGTGGCAGAGCTCCTTGACATTTGCTGGTTCGACATAAAAGCGAGATAAAGATGAACATGCTATCTTCTGGCACTAATTATGCAGCATACCTCGTATTCACTTGGAAGTCAAGGTTATATGGATTTGATCATCAATCTGCGGATGGTTATGTGGGAGTGAGCGGGCGTGAAAGTGAAAAACGAAGCATTTGTCAGATCGAAAGGGTGGAGAGTCAAAGGTATCGGAAGGTATCGAGACATAGTGGTATCATTGTTCAAGGATTGAAATTAGGCCTAAAGAAAATAGTGGAGTGACTACGGATGAGTAACTTGGTTGTATGTGATTCTTTAGTGAGGCTAATGGAGGCCGTGAAGCGGATGGAGTCTGAGGAGGTTGCGACTGAGTCCTTGACTTTCTTTGTTATCTGTGAAATCGAATAGGAATGATTTGGTGAGGATGAGAAAAGTTTGATGAGGTGGCACGGATCTTTGGATCCTCGGTTTGAGGTGTCTCAAAGAAGTTCCAGTCGGTGATGGCGTTATAATGGCGGGAAAGCCATGGTGTCGGAAGAGGCTTGTGGCGGTGGTGTCTACGTGCATTTGCGAGAGGTTGGTGGAGATGGATGTGCGGTGCTAGAAAGCGCTGCAGATTTTTCTTTGAATGACGAGGAGTATGACGGCGGTGTCTTACTTATTTCTACCGATTGTGTATCGGTTGATTTTTACCTATGCTATATTAGGATCGATGGTGATCTTAGGGAAGATCGATGGTGATCTTAGGCTTTCTTACCTATGCCTCTACTAGGATCGATGGTGATCTTAGGGAAGATCGATGGTGATCTTAGGATTTGTTTGAATCCGTTGGAGTCGTGAGTTCGATTTCCATATTAGGTTCAAAGTATTTCTAGAATGTAGTTCTTTGATTTTCTCTCTGTTGGGTCGGTGGTGATCTCGAGAGTTGCTAAATTTGGGATAAATCCAAGTCATTTTCGGCGTGTGCTTGGGCGGGATTTGGAGAGCAAAGTAGCGTCGAGACACCTGCGAAGACGAACATGATGATGGTCTTTGACGAGATTCGAGACCTTGTTTTTCGTTCTTTATATCGAGCTTGGGTGGTGGATTTCCCACCATCTCCGACTTGCGAGAATGTAGAAAATATTAGTTAAAATTGTTAGGAGTAGTTATTAGTTTGTTAAGGAAGTTAGTTTGTTATTTTGGTTGGTTAGATGCTTGTTTACTTCTATAAATACTCCATGTAACTCACATTTGGAGATGATGAAATCTGATACAAAATTCTATACAATGTAGTCACTTAGTTTTATTCCTTCTTTATTTCCTGCAATCTTTTATTCTCAACACTTTACAAATTCTTCATGGTATCGAGCTTATGGTTGGGTTTGAGTTGATTGCGAGATTGGGGTTTATAACTAATGTGGTGCAATGGTGGTAACTTTACATGAGCTAAGCAGGGAGGCATTGGGTGGTTCGAGAGAATGCAAAATATATAGTTTCCCTCATTCACACGAAAATCCATGAAGATCAATGCGAGAAAACAAAATCACCGGCGCGTGCGGCCGGAGTTCTCATTTACCCTAGCTCGGTGGCGGTGGCGCGGACTGTCGATCGACAGTACAAAGGCGAAAGGCACGCTCTCGAAGACCTAACCGACATCGCCACCGGATATTTGAGCGGGAGCCAAATTGGTGAGAATCCGCCAATTGAGCGGCCGCATTGAATCAAACCTCTTCGACATCATCGCGGCGATCGAGGTTGGCGTCCATACAAGGCTTCGACGGCGTGGGCCGAGACCGCCATCGTTGTGGAATTCAGCCGTGATTAAGGATTTGATGAAGTTAGTGAAGTACCAAACTCCGTTTGCACGGCCGTTGCCGCCGAGGAGGAGTTGCTCGATCGAGAGAAATTGCGAGAAAAGCTTCGTGAAATCGCGATCCGGAGCTTCGTTTGTTCTAAGTCGTAGATCAACCTATGGTGACGCAGTTGAAAGAGTTGATGATGATAGTAAGGCCAAATACGAAGATATTTGGGCGCTTTCTACACAAAACCTAGAGAGAGTGAGAGAGATATGGCGGTTGAGAGTTCGGATCACATCTACGCTACCGAGGATGCATAGCCACCGCTATTGTCGGCGGCGACGATACTGCTTGCTAAATTTAATTGAAGAAGGACACAGATCTCACTCTGCGATCATCCGATTGTTATTGACGATGGCGCAAGAGTTTTCAATTGGAGAAGATGAGTGGTTCCCAGAGGTGGCAGAGCTCCTTGACATTTGCTGGTTCGACATAAAAGCGAGATAAAGATGAACATGCTATCTTACGGCACTAATTATGCGGCATACCTCGTATTCACTTGGAAGTCAAGGTTATATGGATTTGATCATCAATCTGCGGATGGTTATGTGGGGTGGCGGGCGTGAAAGTGAAAAGCGAAGCATTTGTCTAGATCGAAAGGGTGGAGAGTCAAAGGTATCGGAAGGTATCGGACATAGTGGTATCATTGTTCGAGGATTGAAATTAGGCCTAAAGAAAATAGTGGGTGACTACGGATGAGTAACTTGGTTGTATGTGATTCTTTAGTGAGGCTAATGGAGGCCGTGAAGCGGATGGAGTCAGAGGAGGTTGCGACAAGTCCTTGACTTTCTTATTATCGTAATCGAATAGGAATGATTTGGTGAGGATGAGAAAAGTTTGATGAGGTGGCACGGATCTTGGATCCTCGGTTTGAGGTGTCTCAAAGAAGTTCCAGTCGGTGATGGCGATTATAATGGCGGGAAAGCCATGGGCATCGGAAGAGGCTTGTGGCGGTGGTGTCTGAGCATTTGCAGAGGTTGGTGGAGATGGATGTGCGCGGTGCTAGAAAGGCGCTGCAGATTTTTCTTTGAATGACGAGGAGTATGACGACGGTGTCTTACTTATTTCTACCGATTGTGTATCGGTTGATTTTTTTACCTATGCCTATATTAGGATCGATGGTGATCTTAGGGAAGATCGATGGTGATCTTAGGCTTTCTTACCTATGCCTCTACTAGGATCGATGGTGATCTTAGGGAAGATCGATGGTGATCTTAGGATTTGTTTGAATCCGTTGGAGTCGTGAGTTGCGATTTCCATATTCGGTTCAAAGTATTTCTAGAACTGTGTAGTTCTTTGATTTTCTCTCTGTTCGGATCGGTGGTGATCTACGAGAGTTGCTAAATTTGGGATAAATCCAAGTCATTTTCGGCGTGTGCTTGGGCGAGGATTTGGAGAGCAAAGTAGCGTCGAGACACTGCACGAAGACGAACATGATGATGGTCTTTGACGAGATTGAGACCTTGTTTTTGAGTTCTTTATATCCAAGCTTGGGTGGTGGTTCCACCATCTCCGACTTCTTGGGTGTAGAAAATATTAGTTAAAATTGTTAGGAGTAGTTATTAGTTTGTTAAGGGAAGTTAGTTTGTTATTTTGGTTGGTTAGATGCTTGTTTACTTCTATAAATACTCCATGTAACTCACATTTGGAGATGATGAAATACAATACAAAATTCTATACAATGTAGTCACTTAGTTTTATTCCTTCTTTTATTTCCTGCAATCTTTTATTCTCAACACTTTACAAATTCTTCATGGTATCAGAGCTTATGGTTGGAGTTTGAGTTGATTGCAGAGATTGGGGGTTTATAACTAATGTGGACTGCAATGGTGACTGGCTTTGCACAGAGCTAAGCCGAGGGAGGCATTGGAGTGGTTCGAGAGAATGCAAAATATATAGTTTCCCCCTCTCATTCACACCAGAAATCCATGAAGATCAATGCGAGAAAACAAAATCACCGGCGCCGCGGCGGCGACGGAGTTCTCATTTACCCTAGCTCGAGTGGCGGTGGCGCAGACCTGTCAATCGACAGGCTACAAAGGAGCGAAAAGGCCTGCTCTCGAAGACCTAACCGACATCGCCACCAGATATTTGAAAGCGGGAGCCAAATTGAGCGCAGAATCCGCCAATTCGAACGGCCGCACTGAATCAAACCTCTTCGACATCATCGCGGCGATCGAGGAATTGGCGTCCATACAAGGCTTCGACGGCGCGTGGAGACTGAGACCGCCATCGTTGTGGAATTCAGCCGTGATTAAGGATTTGATGAAGTTAGTGAAGTACCAAACTCCGTTTGCACAGCCGTTGCCGCCGGGAGGAGTTGCTCGATCGAGAGAAGTGCGAAAAGCCGTGAAATCGCGATCCGGAGCTTGTTTGTTCTAAGTCGTAGATCAACCTATGGTGTACGCAGTTGAAAGAGTTGATGTTGATAGTAAGGCCAAATACGAAGATATTTGGGCGCTTTCTACACAAAACCTAGAGAAGTGAGAGAGATATGGCGGTTGAGAGTTGGATCACATCTACGCTACCGGAGGATCGCATAGCCACCGCTGTTGTCGGCGGCGCGATACTGCTTGCTAAATTTAATTCGAAGAAGGACACAGATCTCTGACTCTGCGATCATCCGATTATTGTGTGATGGCGCAAGAGTTTTCAATTGGAGAAGATGAGTGGTTCCCAGGGTGGCGAGCTCCTCGACATTTCTTTGGTTCGACATAAAAGCGAGATAAAGATGAACATGCTATCTTACGCACTAATTATGCAGCATACCTCGTATTCACTTGGAAGTCAAGGTTATATGGATTTGATCATCAATCTGCGGATGGTTATGTGGGAGTGAGCGGGCGTGAAAGTGAAAAACGAAGCATTTGTCTAGATCCAAAAGGAGTGGAGAGTCAAAGGTATCAGAAGGTATCAGACATAGTGGTATCATTGTTCAAGGGATTGAAATTAGGCCTAAAGAAAATAGTGGAGTGACTACAGATGAGTAACTTGGTTGTATGTGATTCTTTAGTGAGGCTAATGGAGGCCGTGAAGCCGGATGGAGTCACGAGGAGGTTGCGGCAAGTCCTTGACTTTCTTGTTATCTCGTGAAATCGAATAGGAATGATTTGGTGAGGGATGAGAAAAGTTTGATGAGGCTGGCACGGATGCTGGATCCTCGGTTTGAGGTGTCTCAAAGAAGTTCCCAGAGTCGGTGATGGCAGTATAATGGCCGGGGAAAGCCATGGCTGTCGGAAGAGGCTTGTGGCAGCTGGTGTCTACGAGCATTTGCAGAGGTTGGTGGAGATGGATGTGCGCGGTGCTAGAAAGGCGCTGCAGATTTTTCTTTGAATGACGAGGAGTATGACGACGGTGTCTTACTTATTTCTACCGATTGTGTATCGGTTGATTTTTTTACCTATGCCTATATTAGGATCGATGGTGATCTTAGGGAAGATCGATGGTGATCTTAGGCTTTCTTACCTATGCCTCTACTAGGATCGATGGTGATCTTAGGGAAGATCGATGGTGATCTTAGGATTTGTTTGAATCCGTTGGAGTCGTGAGTTGCGATTTCCATATTCGGTTCAAAGTATTTCTAGAACTGTGTAGTTCTTTGATTTTCTCTCTGTTCGGGTCGGTGGTGATCTACGAGAGTTGCTAAATTTGGGATAAATCCGAAGTCATTTTCGACGTGTGCTTGGAGCAGGATTTGGAGAGCAACGTAGCGTGCGAGACCTGCGAGACGAACATGATGATGGTCTTTGACGAGATTCGAGACCTTGTTTTTCAGTTCTTTATATCCAAGCTTGGGCTGGTGGATTTCCACCATCTCCAGCTTACGAGGGGGTGTAGAAAATATTAGTTAAAATTGTTAGGAGTAGTTATTAGTTTGTTAAGGGAAGTTAGTTTGTTATTTTGGTTTGTTAGATGCTTGTTTACTTCTATAAATACTCCATGTAACTCACATTTGGAGATGATGAAATACAATACAAAATTCTATACAATGTAGTCACTTAGTTTTATTCCTTCTTTTATTTCCTGCAATCTTTTATTCTCAACACTTTACAAATTCTTCACAAATCTTCATATAAGCATGGGTCTATTGAGCTTGTTGTATTAAAAAATTAAAAAATTATATGATATTGTCAAAAAAATTATATGAGCTCGTAGAGTCTATTGATCGATCCTACAAATCTATCAAATTAAAAATTATATGATATTGTCAAAAAACTAAAAACAAATCCTTAACTTTCACTTGTTGTAGATGATTAATTAGTAAAACATGTATTCTTAAGGCCAGACGTTTAAAGTTCAAATGCCACAAATCATACAGGTGGAGCCTTGAATCCCTCCAATACCTTACTAGTGGAGTCTGCACTCGTTAAGAGAAAAAAAAAATTCTTGTAAGATCATTTTTGGTACTAAGATTTACTTTGTTCGGATGGAAATAATGATGCTATTGTTTTTTTTTTCTTGGAAACTATTTTGGAGATAAGTTTTCTGGAGAGAATAATAAATTGAAGTTGCAGAGATTCTCAATTGATTGGAATGATGCGACTTACAAAATGACTCTTCAACTCTACTACATAAAGATGAGAGAAACTTTTCTAGAAAATATAAAAGCATGCTAGACAACTAATTAAGACTAGTGTCGACCTTAATGACTCTAAATAAAAGTATAAGTAAATCTGCTGCACATTAACTACATTTCTTCCTCTTGATGTGTTGCTTCATGACACCAAGTAATTATCTGAACTTGAAAAACTTTTCCTTTGAAAGTGCTTTGGTGAAAATATCCGCCACTTGATCTTCCAACTTGCAATACGCGATTTGAACTTCATCTTCTTCAATGGCTTATGGGATGAAATGATATTTGATGTTGATGTGTCTTGTTTGGCTATGAAAAGCTGGATTCTTACTCATGGCAATTGCTTATTTGTTGTCGCAAAACAACTCTGTAATTTCAACTTGCTTCATGCCAATATCGCCAAGAATCTTTCTCAACCAATAAACTTGTGATGTTGCCATAGCAGCTGAAACATACTCGGCTTCGACGATTGATTGAGCCACACTCTCTTGCTTCTTGGAAGCCACGAAAACACATTTGAACCAAGAGAAAATGTATACTATACTCTTTATATTATCCAAACATCTATCCCATAATCACTATCATAATAACTAGGGATGTCAATGGGTGAGTTTTACTCAGACCAGTTCGGAACCGCTCAAAACCCATTAAATTTTAAAGCATCGGTTCTGGTTTTGGTTCTGGTTCCAGACCCTCTTTAGACCCGGACCGTTTAAATCCATAGTTTGATGGTCCGGTCCGGATCTGGTTCTGGTTCCAGAACCATAACCAATACTTATTTATTGGTTCTGATCCGAGTAAAACCCGTCTATTGACAAGCCTAAATTTAAATAGGCTTGTCTATGAGCTAGTTTTATCCATATCGATTAAAAATCACTCATAACACATTAAATTATAAAGCAACGGTTTCGGTTTTAATTACGGTTCTTATGCGGTTCGGTCAGTTACGGTTCCAGATCCACTCAGATCCGGACCGCTTAAGACCCATAGTTGATGGTCTGGGTCCGATCCGGATCCAGTGTCTAATGGGTCGGTTCCAGAACCAAAACCATTACTTATTTATTGATTATGGTTAGGATAAAACCTACCCATTAACATTCCTAATAATAACCTTGTAAGGTTACTTGAGCACCTTTGAAATACTTGATTCCAAAATTTGTGGTGCCTTTGATGTATCTAAGCACTTTGTTTGCTGCACTAAGATGAATTTGACTTAGACTATTCATGAACCTTGAAAGCTTACTTGAGGCAAACATGATATCCAGTCTTGTAGCACAAAGATACAACAAACTTCCAATTATGCTTCGAATAGATAGAAACATCAATGTTCTTTTCACCATTTTCTTTCGTCAATTTATCATTCTGTAATACCCCGATAATTTTAAAACTTCGATTTATTATTTATTTAGCTAAATCGGGTTTTGAAATTTGAGCGATTTTTAAAAATTTATAATCGTCGACGTTCTATTTTATTTTGAACAAGAAAATTTAAACGAATACAGTTACGTCGAACCAGATATTTCAATGCTGGATAAATTATCCCATCAAAGTACATCATCTCACATTTCCCCACAACCCTCCCATCAAAGCACATCATTTACATTTCCCACAACCTCCACTTTACCCAATACACTCATCACTCTTTTCAAACCTCATCATTACACTCAAAGAATCATATGAAAACTCTTATACAAACTCCATTTCTCTCAATAAATCAACCCATACTTCTCCATTCTCATTTTCAAACTTGTTGCCATTGAAGAAAACCAACAACAAAAATAAAAGCGCAACAATCGCATTCACAAAATCACAGTGACAAAATTTCGCTTCATTCGAGTTCAATATCATCAAATTCTTTCTATTATAATTCTTATGCATCCCATTTACATACCCGATGTGAAACACATGGAATTCAAATTGAATCAAAGCACCACATGTATAATTCCATATCGCATAGGTTATAAGATAAGTTCTAGAACCATAGCAAACACTCGAATTACAATGGTGTACGGATGGTATTTTAGCTAAGTATCTGGGACCACATGAAAATCAAAATGAAAAGAACTTAGGAGCGTAGTCATGAGTCAAACCTATCTTGTAGTGTTTGGACCGAGCCACTACGGCTCGGCCATTAACTAACAGCGACAACAAACCGAAGCGAGGCTACGCAGGGCGTGGTGGCTGCACAAAGGCGGGGCCGTGGAGCCAACAACAAGCTGCTATTTGTGGCGGTTGAAGGGTCGGCCTTCGATCGGCGAAAGAGAGACCGAGATAGTGAAGGAGGAAATTTAAAATTTAATGTTTTCTTTTGAAATGAGATCCTCTGTTTAGTCTAGGCTAGAGTGAGGTGAGCGAGAGGAGGCGGCGGTGGCGCTGTGTCGCGAAATCAGGTGGTCGGCGAGGCGACTCCGTCGAGAGAGGGAGAGAAGGGAGAGTGTGCAGTGTGTGCGTGAAATTGTGCGAGAAAGAGGGATGGCGATGTAGGTCGCGACGACGACTATCCGTCGGAGACGATGGCGGCGGCGGCGGCGGCGCAGCTCACCGACCGACGACATGGCTGCCGGACTGGAGGCGGCGCGCGTGTGTGTGTTCAGTGGAGTAGAGAGAGATGAGACGAGAGAGAGAGAGTGAGATTGGGGGCTAGGGTAGTTTAGTTTTCATTCTATAAGTTTGGGCCAAAGGGGATGGGCCTCTGAATTATTTTTGATATAGGCCGAAAATTTAATGGGTATTGGGCCGAGAATAATTTGTTTGATTAATTTTCTGTTGGGCCGTGATTATGGGCCGAGGAGAAATAGATGGTGGGCTGCAAATAAAATAATATAAAATATAATGGGTCATGGGCTTCTTAAATTAAATTGACATGGGCTTTATTTAATTTTAAGGTGAGCTTAGATTTATTTTAATGTTGGGCCTTAGATTAAATGAAAGATGGACTCTTAAATCAAATAATAATCTAAAGACCAATTAATTATGGTGAGTTAATTAAACTCATGAGATTTAATAAAGTCTATTTTTATATAGCATAATTAATTAATTAATTATGTTAAAGGATAATTTGATAATTATTCTTTTTAAGTGATTTATGTATGTAATGAGATGGACTTTATGTAAGGAGTGATTAGAATTAAATCCTAATTACTGAATATCTAAGATTAATTAAATTAATTTGATTGATTAATCAAATATCATTGGACTTTTTATTTAATCTATTTAATTAAGTTTTAATTATGGATTTACTTAATTAAATTAGAGATTTAATTAATGAGTTGATTATGTCATGTAGATACTTAAGAAATATTATTTCTAAGTAACTTAAATTTATAGAATGATTATTAGAAGATGGCTGAAGTAAGAGAAATTCGTAATAATCGTTTAGTATCGATATGAGTTTCTCGATAGAGTATATGGGACGTGTGAGAAGAAATCGTCGAGGAGATGTTAGCAACGAATGAGGTATTAGAACCCGAAATTGTCGATCTGGCGTTAACAAGCGAGCGAAGATTAGTTATGAACTTAAGATTCATAAATTATACGAAACTACGTGGAGAAACATTGATAGAAGGAAAGAATGCAACGACGAGTATCGTCTATCGTCATGACGAGGCGAACCTAATAGGCAGTATAGATTATTAACTAAGTCGTATCGATAACGAAAATCATGAAACTCGAAACTCTAAGATTTAAAAGATATTAAATTCGTTAAATCTTAACGATGTTTCTCGAAAGAAATGAATGACGTATTAAATTATATTTCTTACGTTGACAAGGTCCAACGTGGGCGTAAATAAAAGCGACAAGGATCGCTATCATGTATGTCGAGAAGGTCGATTCTTAAGGTGGGCTTTTCTTTTCTTATCCTCAATGATAAAATGCTTTATTTATGATGCTTTCTTCAAAATGAAAAGTATTTATTTATGACTTTCTCTTTTGAGAAATGATGATGAAATGATGTTATGAAATTACACCCCAAAATATTTATGTTTTTATTTATGTATCCTATCAATGTGTTGGTTCATGACAATGAATGATAATGAGGTTGTTGGGTCGCTCCCAATTCATGATAAAAATCAATCGGATCCTGTGCTTTATAGTGCGGATTAACGTGTACACATAGGGTGTTGTGTCTTTGTAAGTACAATTCACGGTCGGTCACGTGACGTAGAGGAGGCCTCGTTCTACGGCGTTCGGGATGATGTTATATGAGGAATGAAAGGATATGGATCATACATACAAAGAAAATGCTTGTGACGACGATTTATGAAAATGATGAAAATGTTTAATAAGCACAAGGCCTTTTCAAGTAAAACCCTTGTGTCTTATCATGAAGAAGCGATGTAATTAAATGATGATAAAATGTTTTGGCATGAGTCCATTGAGTGCATTTTGTACTCGACCCACATATTGTTTTTAAATGTGCGATTGAAATGGTGATGCGATGGGCGGTGTTGAGCAATAGGATGTTGTCGATGAAAATGGAACATTTTGGTTCACCTGAGAATGCATCTTCATATGCATATCTCACACGTTTATTCATTGCAACCTCTTTAAATTCTAGAAATGTTGATCTCTTGAATATTCTAGTAGTGATTCCAAAATCAACTCTTGTATGGTCGACTTCTCGAATTGACCTTCAGATCACTTATGCTTCCGCAATTATTCATGATATGGCTAGAAACCAAATACTAAAATTCTCATTTCTTTTCGTTTCTTTAATACAACCCCAAGTCGCGGTCCGACAAGGCAATCTTCCGGGATTAGCGGGGTCGGTACGTGTGAGTGGTATCAGAGCCGAACCTCTCCCATGCGGTGTTGTTCGAGATGAACCAGCGGAAGTTGGTGGGCATGTGGCCTTGGGCGAAATGCGAGTGATCGCGGTGCGGATGCATGGACGAGGCGGCTCGATTAAGGCTTCAAAGCGAAGGGTACATGAATGAACCAAACGCACCGGAATGAGAGGATTTCGAGAATATGCGGTATGGGACTGCATATTCGAGGAGAACAAAGGATTTGATATGTGCTATTCATACCAACAAGATCATCTTCTTTTGAGTCCATCTCATAAAACTCTAAAGTTAAGCGTGCTTGGCTTGGAGCAATTGTGGGATGGGTGACCCCATGGGATGTTTTCTCAGGGAGTGTGTGAGTGAGGACAAAGCACACTGAAAAGACTCGTGTTGGTTTGTGGGGTCAGCCGTCAATCCGGAAGCCGGGTCGTTACAGAGTGGTATCAGAGCAAACCGTTTGCTCACGACACGAAATGTTCTTTCAAGTCAAGTCTAGTTAGAATCACTAGACTTTGGAAATCAGTCGACATCGCTCAACACTCCATCGCATCAAGCTCAACCGGAATGAGGTAAATGATTTCTCTTCAAAAGTTTTGAAATGAAAAGTTGAAAGTGAGAAAGGATGAAAATGATTTTTTCAAAAAAGAAAAGATTCCATAATATCGGTATGGGACCGCATATTTAAGGAAAGCTCAAAGGATTCCCACAATATGCAGGTATGGGACTGCATATTTAAGGAAAACTTACAGGATTTGATTTATGCTAAGTAAATGATTCTTTCTCAAAGTTTTGTAATAATTTTTCAAGTGAAATGAAAGTTATGAGGATTGATTGAAAGTGAAAGTTATTGCAAATATTGCAAATGAAGTTTCATGTCATGAAGTACAGAATGATGAAATAATAAGAAAATTTGTTGGTTCGCTACCAACGTATCATGGTTTAATGATGTTTATGAGGAGGATGTTGTCATGATCAGGAAGTTGTTGGTTCGCTACCAACGTATGATAATGTATGATAATGTCATACGAGAAAGTATTGACGAATATGTGTCGATAAATGAAATTTTGAATTCATGGAATTGATAAAGATTTATTGTTATTAATGATTGAAAATGCTCAAAATGGACATTATATGTCAAATATGTTATGTTGAATTTTGAAATTCAAATAAGTACATGCGTCAATGAGCTATGATATGAATATTTGAAATTTTATTTCAAATCTCAAAGTTGTTAACGATGATGGGTATATTATCCCCAAAAGAACGTGATCGTTTAAAGGCATGATCCCATTGCGAAAGAACATAGAAGGATGAATTATGAGAATTTTATTCTATCCTAAAAACAAAAGAGAGATCGAAATGAGAATCTCGAAATGAAAGGCGAGGCGAATTTCTGACAGTGGACATGAGGTCAAAATGATGAATGTTACTATGCGATAAGTGACATGAGTATAGTCTTTTATTTGGACGTTCACGCACGACGGAACTCCAAATCGACTATGACTTATTCGTTATAAACAAAAAAGAAATGTGATCAAAGAATGAATTGATCCAAGTTTGTGAGTTTTCAAAACAAGAATGAAATCGGCACGGGCTTTTCTGCACTGCGTAGTGATTTTGTTTTGACCCGTTCTTCTTCGTTTGAACTCCGGTTTACGCATGGTTTTCGCCTATGTACTCCTATCACGACGTAATTTAATTGTTATGAAGGACCCAACCCCTGATTCTTTCTCCAAATTACGAGAATCAGTGGAAGTTAGTTCTATGATGTTATAGAATGATAACTTTACAGTATGATAAGAATCTTTGGAAGTTACAAAAAGGTAAGATTCCCAGTAGTACAAGTAGAACTATGACATACATGAGAACCTTTGATGATGACCTATTACGAGTTATATAAGATTTCAAATTCAATTTCATTACCCAATTTATGTCATTGAGTTTAACTACATGACCTAGTTCAAATTGAAAATCACGTGAGTTTCTCCTTTGTTTTGAAAGAAATTTTAACCCAAAGGTTTATAAAGGATCCTTTTGAAACCAAGTTCTTGTGTGACTGAGAAAATATTTTTGACGGGTCTGGCCAGCCCCACATGACTAAAGAAATCTCGATGAGTCGTCATTCGGTGTCAGGACCCTATATCCCAATTATTCAATTTAAGGAACATATTGGTTCAAACTCTCAAAAGTAAGATCACCTCGAATTTGAACCCTTACCCTTGTAAGTTGTCATGATGAGTTTTCTTCAATCATTGGAACCAATAAGTATGATAAAGGTTGACTTACCTTGTCACCTAAGTGCGAATTAGTAAGCGATAAACATCGGGCATGATATAGGTTGACTTATTTCAATCACCTAAAAGTTTCGGATCGATGAAGTGATAGACATCAAGAAATTGTGATGTAAAGAAAATCTCGATGAGACGAGATATTTTCCTATGATACACATTGATGCAATGACCGATGGGCTTACCAAGTACTTATGATAATGAAGGTTATGAATAAGATACTCTTTAGCTTCTTGAATCACGAGAGTAAAAGTAAAGAAAATATATAATATCATGGGATATGAATTCCCTTATTATGTCATAACGAGAGAGATTACAACTTATCTTTAAGATAATTGTTGTCCTTAAAACCTCATTAGTAGGTCGGACATGTCTAAAAGAATGAAGGTGCATGCAAGATATTCTTTTCAAAGAATATATATATAAAGAAATGATAACATCTCAGAAAATAAATCTCTCGCTTTATACCTCAACCCTTAGAATTATAATTGATTTCGAATATATGAGGCTTTGCATGGTCGGAAATGTCGATCACCACTTTATTGGGATGAAGTGAGTGAAAGAAAGTTACTAGGTCCAGATCTAGTACAACGAATGATTGAGAAGGTCGATCACATCAAGCAAAGAATCAAAGAAACCCAAGATAGACAAAAGCCTTATGCGAATAAACGTCGATCGATTTAGAGTTCAACATTGAGAATCGAGTGTTTCTTAAGGTTTATCCTTGAAAGGAGTTATACGTTTTGGCAAGAGAGAAAGTTCGACCCGATACATAGGTCTTTTGATACATAGGAAAGTTGCCACCAAGCATTGGAGACGTACACAATGTGTTTCATGTCTCGCAATTAAGAAAATACGTGTTTAATTCGAAACACGTAATTAGAATTATCGTATGTAATATCCGATTGTTTGATTACTGAGAGTCTTGGTTAATAATTAGGTACCCGACCTAGAGTGTCTTCTTCAAAAAGTACTTATATATATTGCAACCCTTTAGGGTAAACAAAGTCAATACTCTAGTCTTTCCTAAGAAAACTATACTAGAGTTCAGATCTCTATGTCACTCAGCATGATGAAGTAGTCTTAGCTCAGGACTTGAGTTATGAAGAAAGACTTGTCCAAATTTTGGATAGAAAAGTTCAAGTTTTACGAAACAAACAAATTGTTCTCGTCAAAGTAAAGTGAAACCATCACGGTATGGAGGAGGCCACAAGGGAACTCAAAGACAAAATGAAAACTAAGTATCCCGAACTAGATTACCATGGTACGTAATTTCGAATATTTGAGACCTTAGTTAAATCAATGATTGTGAGAATGATGAATCATAAATATTGAGAAGTGTGAACAACTAGGTTAGCCCTAGCATGTAAATCAGTATGAGAAATATCTCCAAAGTCGAGACATGGTAATAAGATGCTTGGAATTTAAGTTATGGGGTACACATGTACTAACTTGCCAAGCTATATGTCAATAATGACGGTTCTAATCTGAATGTGGGAACCGAAGTATAATGAAAGTAATATTATTTTCAGATACCATGTTTAAGGAAAAGGGAATATCTCCAAGAGAACAAATGAAACGACTCACATGGAAGGATCTTAAAGTGAATCTAATTGGGAAGATTATCCCCCATACTTTTGTGACGATCAATAAAATGAGATATTAAGTATCTCTGACATTAAAATGAATTAATCATTGAATGTCGAGAAATGGTAAAGATGTTTGACGTCAAAGCAAAAGTATGATATGTCCTCAGTGGACCAAGGATTTTATCCTATGCGAAATTGCATGATGGATCAATAAAGAATGATAACAAATGATGTATATCCTAAAAGGATATTACAAATGAAGGCACTAAATGCCGGAATAAGGATTTCTCTGAAAATATTTTAAAGTAAGAATATATGAGAAATATATTCCTAAGAGCAATAAAGATGAAAAGAAACTGAATCATTCAGATTAAATTAAGAATGGATGATAATGACGGATACCCATGTTCGCAGGGTGAGGATCTAGATGTCGATCATCGAACTATTTGCGATTTCTATCTGACTGGCATGGCTATGAGATAGAAATCTCATAAGCGTATATCTACCGTATAGATAGTGGTTCGAATTTGGTGATAATATTATCGAGAAAAGAACTTCACGCTACTTTGTTAGAAATGCTTATATGGATTTCTTAGAACTTCACCTAGAAGGAGTTGCGAGGTAAAATGGATTATTATATTTTCTTTCACCAATGGAAAGAATTACGATGGAAATGTGTGTTTGAGCAATTAAAGTTAAACACGGGACTCACTACCAATGAATCGATAGATTCTACGTATATGGTTAGTTTATAACATATACTCATATGATCTACTAAATCAAGAATATATTGGGCTTAGGCGAAGGTTTAAGACTAAGTTTGTCGATATCGAAAGTTAAGATTCTATGAAGATACCATGAGCTCGAAGAAGCGATATCAAAACTCGAGGACACGAGAAAGGAAAGGATAACGCGAAATACTACGAAGAAGCACAAATTTCGAGGATGAAATTTTCTTAAGGGGGGTAGAATGTAATACCCCGATAATTTTAAAACTTCGATTTATTATTTATTTAGCTAAATCGGGTTTTGAAATTTGAGCGATTTTTAAAAATTTATAATCGTCGACGTTCTATTTTATTTTGAACGAGAAAATTTAAACGAATACAGTTACGTCGAACCAGATATTTCAATGCTGGATAAATTATCCCATCAAAGTACATCATCTCACATTTCTCCACAACCCTCCCATCAAAGCACATCATTTTACATTTCCCCACAACCTCCACTTTACCCAATACACTCATCACTCTTTTCAAACATCATCATTACACTCAAAGAATCCTATGAAAACTCTTATACAACCTCCATTTTCTCTCAATAAATCAACCCATACTTCTGCATTCTCATTTTCAAACTTGTTGCCATTGAAGAAAACCAACAACAAAAATAAAAACTGCAACAATCTTCATTCAACAAAATCACAGTGACGCGAGGTTTCTTCATTCGAGTTCAATATCATCCAATTCTTTCTATTATAATTCTTATGCATCCCATTTACATACCCAGTAACAGAAACACATGGAATTTAAATTGAATCAAAGCACCACATGTATAATTCCATATCGCATAGGTTATAAGATAAGTTTACAGAACCATAGCAAACACTCGAATTACAATGGTGTACAGATGGTATTTTTAGCTAAGTATACAAGACCACATGAAAATCAAAATGAAAAGAACTTAGGAACTGTAGTCATAGAGTCGAACCTATACTGTAGTGTTTGGACCGAGCCACTTACGGCTCGGCCATTAACCAACGGCGACAACAACCAAAGCAAGGCTACACAGACGTGGTGGCTGCACAAAGCGGGCGTGGAGCCAACAACAATCGCTATTGACGGCGGTTGAAGGGTCGACGCTCGATCGAGCGAAAGAGAGAGACCGAGATAGTGAATGAGGAAATTTCTGAAATTTAATGTTTTTCTTTTGAAATGAGATCCTCTGTTTAGTCTAGGCTAGAGTGAGGTAGACGAGAGGGAGACGGCGGTGACGCGTGTCGCCGAAATCTGGGTGGTCGACGACGGCGACTCCGTCGAGAGAGGGAGAGAAGGGAGAGTGTGCAGTGTGTGCGTGAAATTGTGCGAGAAAGAGGGATGGCGCGGTAGGTCGCGACGGCGACTATCCGCTGGAGACGATGGTGGCGGCGGCGCAGCTCGCCGACCGACGACATGGCTGCCGGACTGGAGGCGGCGGCGTGATCTGGTGCGCGTGTGTGTGTTCAGTGGAGTAGAGAGAGATGAGACGAGAGAGAGAGAGTGAGATTGGGGGCTAGGGTAGTTTAGTTTTCATTCTATAGGTTTGGGCCAAAGGGGATGGGCCTCTGAATTATTTTTGATATGGGCCGAAAATTTAATGGGTATTGGGCCGAGAATAATTTGTTTGATTAATTTTCTGTTGGGCCGTGATTATGGGCCGAGGAGAAATAGATGGTGGGCTGCAAATAAAAAAAAATATATATATAATGGGTCATGGGCTTCTTAAATTAAATTGACATGGGCTTTATTTAATTTTAAGGTGAGCTTAGATTTATTTTAATGTTGGACCTTAGATTAAATGAAAGATGGACTCTTAAATTAAATAATAATCTAAAGATCAATTAATTATGGTGAGTTAATTAAACTCATGAGATTTAATAAACTCTATTTTTATATAGCATAATTAATTAATTAATTATGTTAAAGGATAATTTGATAATTATTCTTTTTAAGTGATTTATGTATGTAATGAGATGGACTTTATGTAAGGAGTGATTAGAATTAAATCCTAATTACTGAATATCTAAGATTAATTAAATTAATTTGATTGATTAATCAAATATCATTGGACTTTTTATTTAATCCATTTAATTAAGTTTTAATTATGGATTTACTTAATTAAATTAGAGATTTAATTAATGAGTTGATTATGTCATGTAGATACTTAAGAAATATTATTTCTAAGTAACTTAAATTTATAGAATGATTATTAGAAGATGATTGAAGTAAGAGAAATTCGTATTAATCGTTTAGTATCGATATGGGTTTCTCTGATAGAGTATGTGGGACGTGTGAGGCGAGAAATACGTCGATGAGATGTTAGCAACGAATGAGGTATTAGAACCCGAAATTGTCGATACGCGTTAACAAACGACGAAGATTAGTTATGAACTTAAGATTCATAAATTATACGAAACTACGTGGAGAAACATTGATAGAATGAAAGAATGCAACGACGAAGTGTCGTCTATCGTCATGACGAGACGAACCTAATAGACGAAGTATAGATTATTAACTAAGTCGTATCGATAACGAAAATCATGAAACTCAGAAACTCTAAGATTTAAAAGATATTAAATTCGTTAAATCTTAACGATGTTTCTCGAAAGAAATGAATGACGATTTAAATTATATTTCTTACGTTTACAAGGTCCAGTGGGACGTAAATGAAACGACAAAGGATCGCTATCATATATGTCGAAAATCAATTCTTAAGGTGGGCTTTTCTTTTCTTATCCTCAATGATAAAATGCTTTATTTATGATGCTTTCTTCAAAATGAAAAGTATTTATTTATGACTTTCTCTTTTGAGAAATGATGATGAAATGATGTTATGAAATTACATGCCCAAAATGTTTATGTTTTTATTTATGTATCCTATCAATGTGTTGGTTCACCGACAATGAATGATAATGAGGTTGTTGGGTCGCTCCCAATTCATGATAAAATCGATTCGGATCCCGTGCTTTATAGCTGGATTAACGTGTACACATGAGGTGACTGTCTTTGTAAGTACAATTCACGGCGATCACGTGACGTGAGGAGGCCTCCTTCTACGGCGTTCGGATGATGTTATATTAGGAATGAAAGGATATGGATCATACATACAAAGAAAATGCTTGGCGGCGACGATTTATGAAAATGATGAAAATGTTTAATAAGCACAAGGCCTTTTCAAGTAAAACCCTTGTATACGATCATGAAGGCGATGTAATTAAATGATGATAAAATGTTTTTGGCATGAGTCCACTAAGTGCATTTTGTACTCACCGCATATTTGTTTTAAATGTGCGATTGAAATGATGATGCGATGGGCGATGTTGAGCAATAGGATGTTGTCGATGAAAATGGAACATTTTGGTTCACCTTGAGAATGCATCTTCATATGCATATCTCACACGTTTATTCACTGCAACCTCTTTAAATTCTAGAAATGTTGATCTCTTGAATATTCTAGTAGTGATTCCAAAATCAACTACTGTATGGTCAGACTTTCTGAATTGACCTTCGTATCATTTATGCTTCCGCAATTATTCATGATATGGTTAGAAACCAAATACTAAAATTCCCATTTCTTTTTCGTTTCTTTAATACAACCCCAAGTCGCGGTCCGACAAGGCAATCTTCCGGGATTAGCGGGGTCGGGCTGTGACACATTCTCCACCAATGGAATAAAAGTTGGGTTGCAATCACACATCCCAAATTTCTTTAAAATATTTTCAGCATACTTTCTTTGACAAATAAACACCCCATCATTTTCTTGATAAATTTCCATACCCAAAAATGATGTAGCTGCCCATATCACTCATTTCATACCTCTTCATCATCTCATTTTAAAAATCGTTTATCATCTTCTCATCATCTCCATAAAACTACATATTATTAACATATAAACAACGATGAGAGTACATATACATTGAGTCTTCTTGTACAAACTTGACTCACTTTTGCTCATCTTGTATCCATGCTCATGAAGTATGCATCAATTTGGCTATACCAAGCTCTTGATGCTTGCTTGAGCCAGTACAATGCTTTTTTCAATGGATAGACTTTATCTTCGGCGCCTCAATCACAAAACATTGAGGTTGCTCAACATAAATTTTCTCGGCCAGTTCTTCATTCAAAAAGGCTGATTTGACATCAAGTTGACACAATAACCATCATTTTTGAGCTGCAAGTGCAATGAGCATCCAGATTGTATCCAAACGTGAAACCACCTAAAATATTTCATCATAGTCAACTCCGGGCTGTTATGTGTAGCCTTTGCTACAAGTCTTGCCTTTTTTCTTTGAAATGATTCATCTTCTGTCACCTTGACTTTGTAGACCCATTTCACTTCAACAACTTCTTTTTCTTGTGGTTTTTCAACCAACTCCGACGTCTTATTCTTTTCTATCACATAAATTTCTTATTGCATATATAGTGTTTTTCCAAGCTTCTTGCTTCATTGCTTCTTCAAAAGTTTTAGGTTCTATGCTGCAAAAATTGCATCTTGCATAGACATCTTCCAAGTTTCTTATTCTTGAAGTGTGACTTGTTGAGGATGCGACGAGCTTGGATCCAAACTTGAACTTGAACCATTTGGGATTGAAAATTCTGCATCTCCATCATCATCTCCCTCATTTTCCATTGTTGGAACTTGCCTGGTTTCATCAACAACCGATTCATTCTTCTCAACCTCATTTGATTCCCAATTCCAGCTTGCATTTTCATTGAATGTCACATCTCTACTTGTGATAACACTTCTTGTCTTCAAGTTGTAGAGTCTGTAGCCTTTGGATATGTTGCTATACCCAACAAGTATGCATTTCACACTTGTTTCATCAAGCTTTTGTCACTTTTCTTTTGGAATTTGAGCATAACAAACTGATCCAAAAACTTTCAAATATTTGACCGATGGTTTTCTCCCATTCCAAGCTTCAATTGGAGTTCTATTTATGAAAACTTTTGTTGGACACCGATTCATCAAGTAGACAATGGTATAAACAGCATTTGCCAAAAAAATTAGGCATTTTTTTAGCATGAATCATTGATATTGTCATTCCCATCATCGTTCTATTTTTGTGTTTGGAATTTGAATACACCATTTTCTTGTGGTGTGTATCTAACACTTAGTTGTCTTCCCATGCCTTCTTCTTCAGAAAATTTTGTAAATTAATTTGAAATGTACTCCTTTCTGTTGTCACTTCTAAGCACTTTGATGGTAAGCCCACTTTGATTCTCCACGAGAACCTTTAACTTTGGGAAGACTTCAAATACTTCGGATTTTTGCTTCAAGAAGTAAACCCAAGTCATACGAATATAATCATTAATAAAGAGAATGAAGTACCTTTTTTCACCATGAGAATTTATCGACACTGGTTCACACACATCGGTGTGTACAAGCTCCAAAGGTTCATTCGCTCTCCAAGCAACTCCTTTTGGAAACGGTTGTTGGTGATGCTTTCCAAGTGCACATCTCTTCAAGTTTTGGAAGACCATGAACCATATTCTTGTTGTGTAGTAGCTTGAGACTATTAAAATTCAGAAGATAGATTTTCAAATGCCATAACCATGATTCATCCATCACTTGAGTCTATAGTGCTACATTTTCAGCATAATTGAATGTGAGAGGGAAGTTGCGACTCTTCTTCATTTGAATTTTCACCACAATTTGTTTCGACTCCTCTTTATCAAGTATAGCACATGTATTTCCTTCAAAATGGACAACATTCTCATGCTAAATAAGTTTCCCAACACTCAACAAATTTTGCTTCAAATCTGGTACAAGTAGCACATCGCTAATGCGCTTCGTTCCTTTCTTTGTGTTGACACTTATTGTTCATCTTCCTTCAGCTTTGTGCACCATTGGCCATATTGGCTTGAGAATTTACAGAAGTATCAATGCTCACAAAAATAGACTGGTCACCTGTCATGTGGTTAATACAACCACTACCTATGTACCACACATCTTTATATTTCTCACTTACACTTTGTGAAGCATAGAACATGTATCATTCACTTTGTTTTCTTCCAAGAAATTTGCGTGTTGCTGATTTTGTGTTTGGTTGTTGGTGTAGCAATTCTTTTGAATATGACTAAAACGAATATATTTATGGCATTTGGTTTTGTCCTTGAACCAACAAGCATTGTACTCATGGATGCTCTTTCCACTTTCCACAATGAGTACATTTCGTCTCACTTTCAGATTTTTTTTTATTTCTCACATAGAAACCTCTACCACCATGATTGTTTCTTTCTTGGCCTCTTTCCCGACCATAATTTCCTCCATGGTTTTGTTGACCACCATTAGAGAATGATTCACCGATATTTCTTGCATTCAAATTCAATTTTGATTGAAATGCACTTTCAATTGGCTTATCTGATTGCCTTAACAACCTCTCTAATAGCATCAACTCATGAATACTCATTCTAGAGATTGCTCAATAACAGCCGCAATAGTATTAAATCTTTCTAAGAGACATATCAAAATCTTTTCTATCATTCTTTAATCTGAAATATCTTCTCCATACACTTTCATTTAATTTGTGAGCTCAATAAATCTTGAATAAAACTCATTTAAGCTTTCTTTATCTTTCATTTTTTTATTCTCAAAATCTCTTCGTAGAGTTTGGAGTTTAATGGCTCTAACCTTTTCATCTCCTCCAAATTCCTATTGTAGAATCTCCCATGCTTCCTTTGATTTTTATGCTCCCGTGATTCGAGGAAAAATTGAGTCAGCCATAGCTTGTTGAATCTTTAACAAAGTTGCAGCATCTATTTGCTTCATCTTCTTTAACTCCTTTATTTGAACTATTGTGATACATGCATTCTCATCATCGTAGCCTTCATCTACAAGCTCCCACAAGTCTAAGGGGGCAAGTAGTGTCTTCATCTTCTTGCACTATTTTTGAATGAGATTTTTTACTGAAACTTTCTTTTCGACAACAACTATTTTCTTCTTTATTTCACCTTCTTGAGGCCTTTCTTGTTGGAGAACCTAGTATTTAACTCAGCTCTGATACCAAACTGTAGGATCCTTTTTGGTATTAGGATTTACTTCGATTGGATTGAGATAATGATGTTATTGTTTTTTTTTTTTCTTGGGAGCTATTTTGGAGATAAGTTTCTGGAGAGAATATATATTGTAATTGCAGAGATTTCAATTGATTGGAATGGTTCAACTTACAAAATGACTGTTTAACTCTACTACATAAAGATGAGAGACAAACTTTTCTACAAAATATAAAAGTTTACTAGAAAACCAATTAAGACTAGTGTCATCCAGCTAATGACTCTAAATAAAAGCATAACTAAAAAGTGGCATATTTTGAACGTTTAACGTAGGAAATTTCCATAAATGGGTCAGGCCATCAATATTTGAGCAACAAACATTTCCAAAGCCCAAAATCACAATTCTTCGTTGTTGGGCTAATGATCAACTGAATCACCCACCTGCTGATGAAACTGTTGCCCCACGAATCGCAAAAAGGCAAAATCTTTTGATATAATTCTCAACGATTCGCTCCGATTTCTGCTGCTACACATCACTTCTTGTCTCTGCGTGCTGTAAAAGATCTCTTGCTCTCTCGCTCATCTGGGCAGCGATTTCTGCTCCAGATTGAGTGAGAGACACAACAAAAAAGCATTAAAGGAAGTTGGAATCTTGAAGAAAATGGCGATGTGGGTATTCGGGTACGGGTCGTTGATATGGAAATCGGGCTTCCCTTATGATGAGCGTGTCGTGGGTTTCATCAACGATTACCGCCGTGTCTTCTACCAAGGTTGCCATATTTATATTTTTGTTTTCTTGTATTTATATTACCGCCGTGTCTTCTACCAAGATGTGTGTGATGTTTCTCTTTGGACAGTAAAACTTAGTACAAAAATGTCAGCTTTGGCATATATATGTCTTGATGTGGTGTGGAGATAGATGTTTTTCATGATTAATTTATCATGTAATTGTACGGACATAGATGACTGTGTTGACAACTCTATCACTCTAGCTGTTCTTGCATATGGCCCTACACTTTTGTGATATATAGAGAGAGTGTTGATTTTTTTTGCAAATCTGTGAACTATGCAACACGTATAAAGTTGGTATACAACGATTTCGTTCTAAAATTGGTATCTTGTGCACTAACTTTAGAGTGAAATCTTTGTGCATGAATTTTATATGTTATGTGTATCAACTTTATATACTTTGTGTATAGTTCGTAAAAAATGTAGTTCTCACATAACCAACCCCTGTATTTATATATGTGTGTAGAATTTTGGTTTTGGAACTTGGGATAAGGTAAGCCGTACGTGATGGTTAACTTATGTGTTACAACCTACTAGCCTAGTGGAATGGTTACTTCTTGTTAAAGCATTCATTTATGTTTTTTAACATCTAATCTCCTAAAATCCATGATTCAAGAACTGCAATAATGATGCATGCTTGGTTTTTACATTTTGCTAATCCCCTAAAATTCATTATTCGGGAACTGCAATAATGATGTATGTTTGGTTTCACATTTTGTAGGAAGCACAGATCATAGAGGAACTCCAGAGTTCCCTGGCAGAACAGTGACACTGGAACCTGCAAAGGGCGAAGTATGCGTAAGTTTCTTTTCTTTGTTTTCGTTTTTTCCAACCATTCATGAGTTTGAACCTATGCTAATCTGTTTTCTCTAGTTCAGCAATTGATAATGGAGGCTGTAGTTTCAACACCAGTTTTGTACTATGTGTTGTGTGTTTATGAACTCCTTTTATCCTTTTCATGAACACATTTACTGACTGATCTATTGAAATGTTGTACATTTCCAAAACAAATAATTTGTTCTGATAGATATTTTGATTCCTTTTAGCCTGCAATCGTCAAAGAAGGATGAAAACAAGAGTTTCTGAGTCTCCCTTATCTAGGCCTCGACAATTGAGTGTATGGATGAATCTGATTCGAAGCACAGTTTGTACAGATGGTTTACCAAATCTCGTGATCTTTTATAATTGAATGCTTTCGTTCTTTGATACAATGCGGTAACAATCTTGAAGGTTGATATTTAGTTGTGCATTTAACATAAGAAAATTTACCACCATTGATCATCCTGATTTTTTTTTTCATATTTCTTTTTAATGATTGCACCATTTTAATGATTCCAAACCATGTCATTTTTGTATGCATGTCTTTCTTCATCTTGTGCTCTTAGTCTCATCTATCATCTAAAAGTCTTTCGCGATTATATGGATTTGACGAGTTTATAACATGCATGACAGTGGGGTGCTGCATACAAGATAACTAAAAAGGAAGATCAACTAACTGCATTGGAGGTTTGGAGCTTGAAATCAATCAAGTTCCTTTTTCTCTTATCCATCATTTTATTTAGTTCTTCGTGATCCATAACTTTGTACCATGTTCTCTGTAGTATCTTGAGGTGAGGGAGAAGCAGTACGACCAGAAAGCTTATGTCGATTTCTTCACTGTAAGATCACTCTTATTTCACTAACTGTCGTCAAGATTTTCGTATTGGGGCATCTAATGTATGTCACTTTTGTTGTTTAAACTTGTTACAGGACACGGCTTCTTCCACCCCTCTCGTCTCCGATGTTATGGTGTAAGTTGCAGAGGTTACGAGTTCTATAGCGTAACTATTTCTGTACCTGAAAACTCTCACATTTGTGATTGTTCAGATACATAGCATCTGCAGACAAGAAGCTCAACCAGAACTATCTGGGACCTTCCTCCCTTGAAGAAATAGCCATGTACGTATTGTTCTTGATTCATTAAGAAATAATTCGTGCTCTTTACAGCATGTTAGTTCGGTCTTAAGAGAACCTTGTGTTAGACTGTCTGCTGGATATGGATTTGGATCCAAATATCTGACCAATCATATCGTATTACACTGCTTTGATTTAGATGTCTGGATTGTATGCTTTGATATTTCCATGTCAGTTTCTTCATTCTTGATTCTGCAGTCAAATAGTTAAGGCAAAAGGCCCCTCAGGACCAAACAGAGAGTACCTCTTCAAGCTGGAAAATGCCCTTATCCAAATAGGTAAGGTTGATTTTCACATTTTCGTTTTATTTCAGCAAAATCGTAACGAGTATAGTTTCATGGTCTTTTCTCGTTTTTTTTTGGCAATTTTTAAATGCAGGCTGTGAAGACAAGCATGTTAGAGACCTTGCTGATGAGGTGAGGCGCATACTCTCATTACAAGGGGAATTGTTCCATTGATTTGATGACATTAAACTTATGAACCTGTTTTCTTATAACATTATATTGATTTGATGATATTGAACTTATGAACCTGTTTTCTTAGAAGCCCTTGTATTAAAACTTAATTATCTATTCACTCAAATGTACGAGATGATCATTATTGCTAATTGCTAATATTAAGATGCAGAAGTTTATAAATGAAAATGAGTATCAGCAACCTGCTTTGGTTCTTGCATAACCATTTTCAGCCAGTTAAATCATGGCGATGGAGTCTGAATTTTCATCAAAATGTTCGCACTTTATGTATATTTAAAAATGAACAACAAATATATTGTGTTCACAAGATAAACATGAAGAGAATCAAATGATTAAAATATACATACAAGAACAATCAAATGATTAAAATATACATTCAAGAACAATCAATTCTTGCAACCATTTTTACACATATGTACATTTAAAGAAAGTGGAATCATTACATTTGGCATACGGAGAAGACAAACCCAATTCTTATAGGATGTTCAGAGCTGCTTTGCTAGAGTGGTGAACACCGAGTGTAGCGAGTCTCAGAATAGCACGACCTTGGTATAAACTGCAAAATGGAATTTCAATTGATAAGATCAACTTAGTTTTCATACATCTCAACCGAAAAGCCGAATGAGTTCAAGAACCCCAGCCAGAAAGGAAACAAATCAAATATTCACATTCAAAACTACATAAGCTGGACACTTGAAGAAACAAACTTGCTTCAGTTTGGTTCCTTTAAATCGATAGAATAAAAACAAAGAGGTTGCAGTGAAAGAAGATCAGTATTAATAATTCTTAGGTTTCTAGTTTCCAGGTAAAATTACAGTGACAACTTGCATCTAAAACTGAGAAGCACAGTTTGTAGCCAGTTAAACATTTAATCATAGATTCCCCTCTTTTCAGCTGTTTTCATCTCATTCAACTTTAAACCACATTTTAGTGGACACTGAGCTAAAGCAAATAAGATCTAGTTTGGCCAATTCGGACATAGTACATCCTATTATGACAATATTTATAGTTCCAACATACCTCAGCTGTACTTTTACATGGAAATGTGGGCAAGGAATCAACTAAAATCACCTCTTAAAAATGAAGAAAGAAAACATCTAAACGGTTGTTAAAACCTTATGGATAATTATCATTGAAATGGTCGTGATGAAAGACTATCTTGATAGTCTTTTACTTGGTGTTTCAAATAAGAGAAATTTGGGAGAATCTGCACCGTAATTATATTTATGATAATGATTGCGCTGTTTCCAGTTATACCTGCCTTCTGCATGCTTTGGGATGTTAGCATTTATATACAAATTATTCAGTTTGAGACTAGCCAAATAAGCTAGGTAGGAGTTAGAACAGCCTGGCCTACTCATAAGGGCCAAAGTCTGAGCTAGAAGTTAGTGCAAGTAACATTATACCAGGCTGAGTGCTACCAAGTTTGATGTTCCCAAAATGCAGCAGTTTCAGAGGGTTAATACAAATCAAAATGAAATTAACTGACAGTTAGAATTTCAGAACTTACCTCGCTAGGGTAAGACCCCACATGGCTAGGGTGTAAAATAACTTCCCAGCATGCCAAATGTCTAGCATTTTCTCTAGTTTATTTGTGCCTTTCAGCGCTTTCATAAGGGCTGCAAGATATAAAATATATATAAGACCGGCACCAAATATGGCAGATGCTGCCAAAATCAGAGAAAAGGTGGCGCCTGAGGGTGGGGGTGGGGGTGGGAGGATATTAGCCTTCAGGTTAACAATACATTTTGAATGTGTGATTTTGTGTGTAATTGCTCTAAGAATCAGGAAAATGATCCTACCTTTCTGTAGCTCCAAAGGAGTCAGATTCTGCATTGGCAGAAACAATAGCATTAATTGTGAATTTGTGAGGCTAAACAATATGTAGAGTCATCAAAAAATAAACAGCAAATATGCGGATCAACATCAGGTTACATACCACAGATTTTGGGTTGGCCAAGATGCATCTAGCCATAAAGGTAGCCACTCCATCCACCACATGCTCCTCAGTTACAATTACATAATTTTCATTGTCAATTCCACTCTTCTCGTCAGCATTTTAGGGACCATATCATCAGAGACCCACACCCACCAACTCGGATCTTCATGATCCATATTGATCAAGACTTCTGCTTTCTCCAGATCCGCACCTGATTACATTTCCAAAGAGAAAGAAGAAGCATCAATTTAAACATGCATACTCCTCCAGTGCAAAATTAGCATCTCCACGTCATATTACTAAAGATTGTTGCAAGATGTATCATATATGCCACTGACATCGACGCCAATCACAAATTGTCACAGTTGCAAAGATATAGAATCAACAAACATGCCATGTTAAACCAGAAACACTAGCAAAACTATTTAGCAAATAATCAGTAAAACTACGAGTAGATATATCGGTTCATGACCTATTGCCAGGAAGGAACTTGATCCAGCACCTCAAGTTAAACATAAATCCTTAGTTTACAAATAACTCGCACGCGCGCGCGCACAGCACACACACAAACATTAGAATTAAGAAAATAGGCAAAACCTGATGGCTCATCGAAGGGAAATGTGCAGGTAGAGTTTTGACGGAGGAATTCAAGTTCATTCAAGAAGCTCTCTGACTTAACAGCACCCAGAAGCCGATCACTGAGCTGCAATTCATTAGAATTCCATACAAACTCAACACTTATTTCCCCAATTCAAATTAATTAATATAAAAATTAAGGAAAGAATACATACATCGGACGGGCAATTATGCATCAGAGTAGGTGAACTCGATATCTCCTGTAGAAGATTGAGATTTTCTCGAGCGATTTGCGAAGCCGTTCATTTCCGCTCGTATACACTCAATATCCAAATCTGCTCTTTCTTTCGATTCCGGCGGCGAGGGCTTCGCACCGTCGTGGTGGAGGTGGTGGTGGCAGCTCTCGACGGCGGTCCACGCCACGTCAGCTACTTCAATCACCGTCTTCGCCGCCTCCATTGAAACGTGGCCGACCATGTCTTCTCTGTCTTGATTTTATCGGTCTAAGTTAGGGTTTCTGACGATGTTGATTATCCTGAATTCGTAGCGTACGGATTTCGTTTATTTGGCTGGAAAATGATAATAACTAATGCTTGATGGTTGCTTCAGATCTGGAATTTGCAATGAAGTACTAATAGTTTGGGGAAATCTCAAAAAACCCCGTCCTGCATGTTTTGCCATATTACTAAAAGGCCTCATATATTAAACGTTAATATTGTTATTTTATTTGTTTGACTGATAATAAACCAAAGATGTCAATCGAGTCTCTAGATCTGAGAACAGTAACAAACCAAACCGTCAGTGAAATTACTCGTAGCTTCTCTTCGAAAAAACTCGTTCAAATTCAATTGTTTTGTAAGCGAGTTGAACTCGAGCTCGAATCGAGCTCGATAAGTTTATCGAGCCGAACTCGAGCTTAGAGATGTTCGGCTCGTGAGCTCATGAACATGTTTGGTTCGAACTCAACGAGCAGGTTCGCGAACATGTTCGCGAACCTTATCAACATGTTCACGAACATGTTCATGAACGATAAAATAATAGATTATTTATACATATTTAAATAATTAAAATGAATAATAAATTATAAAATATATGTTAATTATAATTATTTAGCAACAAATAAGCATATATATGAAGTATTGATAATAAATTATTTATATATTTAAATAATTAAAATAAATAATAAATTACAAAATATATAGTTTAGTATAAATTTTCATCTAACTTATATAACTAATTAACTAATTATCCTATTTATACTAGTATAATATTTTTGAAAAGTAAATGTAATTGAATGATATTGAATAGTATATTAAGTTTTAGTATATATATATATATTATTTTAATCAAACCTTAATATATATTTTCATGTGTGTTATAAAATAAAATCATTAAATGAACAATTAATTAATATAATGAGATATTGATTCGGAAAACTAAAAGAATAATAACATGATTTATTAAGTTATCTTATGAACAAAATATCGATTTAGATAATTATAATGTATAAGTATACAAGTATACTTGAGTTACATAGTTATATTTATATCTCTCGTAATTATAATTCTAAAAATAAATTACAAATAACTTACATAAGTAATTGACTATGAGATAAATATAATAATAATTCATAATTCTAATATAAAGTCCATCTACCTTTATAACTAAGTAATTATGAGATAAAACAATTATAATTTATAACTCATAAGTAGATTTTGAAAAGCAAATGTAATAGAATGATCTTGAATATTATCAAATGAAATATTGAGTTGGAAAATTAAAAAATAACATGATCTACTAAGTTATCTTATGAACAAAATATCAATATAGATCATTATAATATATAAATATACAAGTATGAGTTACGTAGTTATATTTATATCTCTATAATTATAATTCTAAAATAAATAACATCTAACTTACATAATTAATTTCTATGAGATAAATATAATAATAATAATTCATAAGTAGATGAATGGAGTAGATGTATTCGAATGATATTAAATAGTATATTAATTTTAAATATTGTATAGTCTATATCCAAAACTAGTTAGAATCAGACATCTTTTTTTAGTATGAACCTCGTCCAAAACTAGCTAGAATTAGACATATTTTTCTTTTGCTAGTTGTGAAAATTTCACTTGGTAATGAATCTTGTTAAACTTTTTATTGTAATTGTTGTTTGATTATGATTAATTAGTTGACTATGCATCCTTCGAATTAATGGAATCATATAGTGAATTATGATAAAATAGTGTTTTAAGTTGAGTCGAGCTCGAATTCGAGTTCGATCTCGAGCTCGAATAACACATTATCAAACAAAATTCGAGCTCGAGTTCGAGCTCGAAAACGAGCAAAGTCGGACACGAACGAGTTCGAACTTGAGTTCGAATATATCTCATAAGCAGTAGTTATCGAACCGAATTCGAGTAGCTCGCTTGCTCAAAAATTTTATAACGAACCGAGCTCGAGCTCAATTTAAAGCTCGAATTCGAACTCGAGCCGAATAAAATTTAAACGAGCCGAGCTCGAGCTTGGCAGTGTTCGGCTCGGCTCGGTTCGTATACAGCCCTAGCTAGATCTATTGCACTGTCGGGCTATTCCGTTCAAATCAGTTTGACATGATGTTTTTTTGAGTTTCAATTTTTCATACGGGTTTTAAAGAACAAAAATCATTTATTGGCCCACAAATAGAGCCCTAGAAAATCCATGAAAAAAATCTCGTTAGAACGTAGTATTGGAGGCTTTTAGAGTATCCAGATAGGGGTGAGCATTCAGACGATTCGGTTCAAAATTGAATCGAATCGAATCGAATCCGAAAAATTGAAAATCAATTTTTTAAAATCTAAATCAAACCGAACCGTTTTATATATTCAAATCGAACCGAAACCGAACCGAAATATTCAGTTTGATTCGGTTCGATTCGGTTTTAACCAATTTAAATTATAATTAATATAAATATTATAATATAATCTAATATAAATATATAATAATATAAATAACATATATATATATATATAATATAAATATATATATATATATATATAATTCGGCGATTCGGTTTGAAAATCGAATTTTTTTCCCCAAACCGAAACCGAACCGAATTAATTTCGGTTCGATTCGATTCGATTTTTCGATTCGGTTCGATTTTTGCTCTGCCCTAATCCAGAGCTTAGCACCAACCTGTGGACATATTTGTGGATAAAAAATTAAGCCTTTATTTTCGAACTAGCCATGTTTCAAAAAGGTTATAAAAAATAATTTAATATGTATAAATTTTCTTAATAATAATCCTATTCTTTTAACAAACAAATAAATCGATTTTCTTTATTTTTTTTGCTTGTTTTTTTTGAGTTCAGTTGCTTGTTTGCAATTAACATAATCATCTAATTTTGACTATTTTTTTCTATTAACTTAAATCTTATTATTAGATAGGAGTCTAATTTTAGAAGTGTTAAATTTACTACAAATTGAAAACGGAATCTTAAATTGAAATGTTATAAGTCATGTCTTTATTGCAAATTGACTGAAAAGTCCTCATTAGTCATTAGACAAGTCCTATGGTATTAGTTGTTCTCATGAACATTATGGGTGTTATTGGATCGGTTTCGATTAATCGAAACCAAATTTCGATAATGTAAATCGAAATTCTCCAAATTCAAGAATCGATATCGAATCGATCGGTTAATCGGTTATCCAATTAACAGATCGGTTAGTCGATTCGGTTATTAGATAACCGAAATTATCCAAATTAAATTTCTTTATTTACTTATTTGGCTAATTAAACTCATTTTTAATTTAATAATAATAATAATAATAATAATAATAAATAAGAATTATTATTTGAATCTAATTAAACTTATTTTTAATTTAATAATAATATAAATTATTAATTATTATAATTTTGGTTATTCAGGTATATCCATTCGGTTATCGGTATACCCGATAACCGAAATTAATATTAAAGCACTAACCGATACCGATCCAATAATCGAATTAATCGTTTATTGAATATCGATAACCGATCGGTATCGATTCGATTTAGTAATAACCAATATCCAATACCTGTTTGATCACCCCTAATGAACATGCGATTAACCAAATTTATTTTTATTCTAATAAAATTATTCTTATTTATTTTTTATCTTATAATAATAATAATAGTATTTAAATAATAAATAAATATAAATTATTAACAATAAATAATTATATATAATAATAGTGATAGAATAATAGTAATTAATAATATTATCATAATAAAATATAATTAATACAATAAATAATTATATTAAAATAATAACAACGATAACAATAATAAAATAATATATTAGTTTGTTACTACTACTACTACTACAACAACAGTAATAATAACAAAAATTATAAAAATAATAATTATTCCATTTGCTTTTTTCATTCATATTCATTAGTTTTTTGTATATATCTGTCATAGAAATCACATATTTCATTCTATTTTATTCCTATCTAATTTCATTCATATGTATCAACCATCACCTAATAAATTTCGAACTCATAAATTACAAACCAGATTTGTATTCCTATCCTTTATTTGAGCTGTTATATTGACACTAGATCATATAATTCTGCTTAGTAAAATGTATGATGGTAAAAAAATAAAATTAAAACGGCAAATAGTTACACATCAATTCTTCTACGTAGCTTCAGCAACAAGGCCACACCAAAATGAACTAACAGGCGGAACTTTTGGAGAAAATAAGGAATGATAGCCGAAGCTGCCTCTAAGATTCACTCATCTAGAAGATTGTATAAATACCACGAGACCATAAACAATACCAACCAAAACAAGGTCCCGATGTTCCCATTCCATGAGGTGGGAGTCGAATGAGCAGAGCAGAGTTTATAAGGGCGTCGAGAGCACGAGCTTTACAACGAAACTTAGCACGAGCATAATGGGAAATGCCGTTGCTTGATTCATCAACGAGCGAGCATTGGAGGTCCCAGAGGCACTTCCGGTCGGTCCACCTGCAGGCGGGAGTCCAACAGCTACACCAGTCGACGGCACCACGGAGGACTTAGGGTTTGCCGATGGAATGCCACCAGCTTCTGATGGCGATGGTGCTGGAGCAAAGTATGAATCCGGGAGTGATGTAGGCGGGGCGATGAGCCTAGGAAATTGTTGAGGCCCTAAATTCAAATCCAGAAAAAAGATGATGAAAAATGAGGGCAATAAATCCGAAAAAATAGAAAACCAAGCTGAACGGTTCAATTTTGATGTATTCGGTTTCGGTTCGGTTTAGTTAATTTTTGACATAAATTTTGAAAAATAGTTTTATTAGTACAATCAAAAAATTTGAAAGAGAGGAGCGAAAATTGAAAAACTGTTTGACACCATTCGGTTGGGTCAGTTTTTCAGGCAAATCGTTTAATTCAGTTCGGTAGATTTCACGACAAAATTGACCGTGTAATCATCCCTACCACTTTGGATCCTTTACTCTCTACTGTGCTTCATTATTGCAAGTGCAAGAAGCAAATGACCGGACATGGCAAGCGAACTTATTTAAAAACCCTTGAATCGAATTAAATATATAAGTCGGAGAGAAACTTGGGATCAACTGGGTACCTGGGCATCGAGGTTGGAGATATGTTGACAACCTGCGTATACAACAAAAAGATCCAGAGTCAATTGTCATTTGTAGGTTTTCTTGGCTCGGGTTTGGGGGTTGTGATGTTGCTAGGAATCAAGTTGAGAAAACATACGTCGAAGCAATGCTTCCGTTCACGAAACCATTGTAGCTGCAAGAAGTGAGCTTGCATCCCCCACTTGATGGTTGTGCGGTCACATTTCCAACCATGAGATTACTGTATCTACACTGCATGCTCGAGCAAGAGACAGCCAAAGATGCGGGTTGACAGTATAAACTGCAGAAATCCCCAATAAGCCATAAGATATTAGATATGTCTCGGACATAAAGGTCCGATTCTTTCTAGTAGGATATATAAATGTAAGAGAAATGCTCACTCACTTGCGACTCCCCGGTCCACAACTGCACTGCACGCAGTGACCGGCAGTTATAGCATAACTCCCATTTGGCACAACCAAGCCGTAATCTGAGGCATACTTTGGGAAGTTCGATGCACAAGCTGCAAAAAACGCATAATGTGGTCAATGATGGTAGAAGTAGGCAAAAAAACAATGAAACGAGAGGAGCATAACGATATAACAGGGGTGAGCACAACTGGTAACAGGAACGAGGAACAAACAACACGAAACCACCTAAGTGATCGCACGTTTTGACTACTATTCGTCTTCTTAAGATTACATGAACGGGACATAGAAACGAGAGAATGTATAATTAAGATAAGCTGTATAACGGAAACTGCATACTATCACCAATTAAGCTTTATGAAAGCTGTTGGTTGACACAGAGTGCTAAAGCCTCCATGTTCATCAAGCAATTACACAAGGGACTGCTAAGCTTTATACAATAAATAGCAAACACACAACAACTACAAAGAAACGTGCTAAACTTCAAATAAACACGGATCTATAAGCAATCTGCAGGGCTAGCAGACCATAAGAAAAGGTAATTACACTGCATATAAATGGAATAAGTTGATCCCAAATCAACTATACATCCAGACAGAACAACCACATTATTAGTTAAGAAGATTGTTTAGAAAAAGTCGAGGAATGTTATATTCTCTCTTAACAAACACACAAGATCCTCTATATCGTGTTTCATCTCATATTTCATTTATCAATAAATGCACAAGACACATTTATGGTGTATTAGTAAGGAATCTATAAGTAAAGTTGAATGTGAACTGCAAATCTTTACCCAATTATAGCTTGCTCCCCCACATATCATTAATTTAAACCTTTAAACAAGCACCAGTTAATCATTACCTCAAAAGCTTAATGAAAACTCCATAAACGATCATCACTACCAATTATCAAGACCATAAAAGATTTCAGTAGTAGATTACTGAAACAAGAAAAGGTGATTGATCAACCAAATTATCAAATGAAACAAACTTAACCAAAAGAATCAAATTAAAGAGAATTGATTAAACACACTAAAATTCCCCTTAATACTTGTGCATTCAAACTGATATTGCGTTGTAAATTAACACAAGAAAATGTAATGGAGAAATCGATCTAACCAGACAGCGGAATTGCAAGAATGTCACCATCCTTAATCTCGGCGCTGGACAAGGCATTGACGTTCATCAAATCACTAACAGTGGTGGCGTACCTGGCGGCGATCCCCGACAGTGTGTCGACGTCCTTGACGGCGTAGGACATGTAGACGGCGGGCAAATTGTTGTCGGAGTTGTTGAAGCAGGTGCAGGGGAGGGGAACGGCGAGGAGGGTGCCGACGGAGATGACGGAGGGGTCGGAGAGGTCGGCCTCGGGGTTGGCGTCGCGAATCTGGTCAGGGGAGACGATGCCACCGTAGACGGCGGCGGAGATGGAGGCGAGGGTGTCGGCAGGGCGGGTCTTGTAGGTGACTGCGGTGGATTTCCTGATGCCTTCGACGCAGGCGCAGGTGATGGGGACCTTGAGGAAGAGCTGGGAAGGAAGGATGTGGTTCTCCACGTCCGGGTAGGAGATGTCGACCGCGTTGGCCAGGAGAAGGGCGATGGGGTCCACCGAGAAGAGGGCCGCCACCTCCGACACCTTCAGGTCGGTGTAGAGGGTGTACCCCACCAGGGCGGGGCAGGTGTCGGAGTTCGAGCACGGCTCGATTGTCGACTTCGCCGCGGAGCGTTGGGGGGACGCGCCGAAGGCCAGGAGGACGAGGGCGGCGGCGACGAGGAGAGGCGACATTTGGGTGATGGGATGGGAATGCCGGAGAATCGAGGAAATGATAACGAGAAACGATTACTTTTGGCTAGAGTCCGGTCTGTGTGTGTGTGTGTGAGAGAGAGAGAGGTGAATAGAAATTTGAAAGAGAGAGGAGGTAGGGCATAAACCCAGAAGAGAGCAAGCGGAGGGGACAAAGGTGTTTTTTTGAAACAGTGTAAGTGAGTGCGTGTGTGTGTGTTTGTGTGTGAGAGAGAGAATTAGACAGTGGTCAGCTTCTTGATCTTCGTGTCCAAAGCCAAGATCATACGCACATTTTCACTTTTACAAGTTTGCCCTCTTCTTCTGCTTTTTCCTATTTGATTCTTTTACTAAATAATGATAAATACCTTAAATAAAATAGTTTTCAAAATATGATATTCGCTCCAATTTCGGGTATTTTCTTAAAAGGATAATTAAATTTTAGTTCGAAATCTGAAAACATGCTGATATTTTAGTTCAAACCTTGACCGCACGGCATACGTGTATTGTCGGACACTAATTGACATTAAAAAACGAAGAAAATTGTGTGCGTATGTTGGCCTAGTAGTAGAGTAGTTAATCTTGTGAAGTTAAATGCCCTCAGTTCGAATCACGTGATGTGACTTTAAATTTATATATTAAATTGATAAAAACCAAGAAAACATTAGAATTCATTATCTGCATCACTATATGAATTTTGATGTTTTCCTCATTTTATTTTTAAGATGCCAACTAAGTTTCTGACAGTACATGTAAGTTTTAAATTGTCGAAAATTTAACTTAGATTAAAAAGGGAACAACTATAAATTTGAACTAAAATATCATCATTAGATCAGAGTTCAAACTAAAACTTAATAATAACATTTTTCTTCGTATGCTATGCAACTACATGAACCCGAACTTATTGCATCACCCATAAAGTTTAGTTGTTACTTTATACCAAAAGGGCTGTGAAACCCATTTTTTTTAAAGAGAGAGAGAGATAGTAGTACGTGCTTTTCCTTTGATTACATAAGTTATACCAATACTTTGAATATTCCTTTTCACCATAAAATAAATTTAATGGAAAGGGTATTTGTGGTCAAACAGACCCCTGCTTTGGACAATAGGAAGAACGCCCGGAAATGAGGTGTATCCCACTATATTCTTATATAATTCTACGTGTTTATGCTAAACATACTATCTTTAAATTGTTCAGTTTTCAAGATTTTGCATTTCAATTTATAAAATATCAATTTGGACGGGGTTATTAATAAATCACACGTAAACTTTTATTCTTTATTTAATTGTGTCCTCTAATTTCACCATAATATTGTAAATAAATTTTAAATACCTATCCACGATCATTAAATCGGAATATAAAGTAAAATTTAAGAATTCAATTCTCATAAGTTCAAAAGGAAGTCGAAATTTTTATTTATTTATTTATTGAGAAGGAAAAAGAACTTCAATTATTATCGAACACAACATCGTCTTCCAACCAAAAGAAATCTAGAACTTTGCACAACAAATTGCCCCAAAGCATGTGTTGTTCAACTAGCACATAAATATGACAAGACTACTAGTTCCGGCAACCTGAATAATTTCATAAACATCTTTCAGCACTTCCATCTTTTCTTCGTAAAGTTTCGTAAAAGTAGGGGTGAATTTGGTATTGGATATTTGGGTATTAGATAATCCGAACCGAACCAATGAATATCGGTTAATCGAATAACTGATTTCATTGGATACGGTTCGGTATTCTATGGGATTTTTTGAAAATTCGGTTATCAGTATACCCGATAACCGAATGGGTATACCGATAACCGAAAATAATTATATAAATATATATATTTATATCATTTTATAATTAATATTTAAAAAAATTAGTAATTACGCACTTAAGATCTTTCTCTCGGTTCCTCCCGTCTTCACTTCAGCAGCCCTAGTTTAGAAATTTACATTTTTTAAAAAACGGTTATTCGGTTAACCAAATAACTGATTGGTTAAACCGATCGATTATTTGGTTAACCGAATAACCGATCGATTCGGTTATCGGTATGTATCCATAGTGTATATTCGGTTTCGGGTAATCGAAAATTCGGTTCGATTAATCGAATCGAACCGGATACCCAATCCTACTGAAAAGAAATCTGTGTATATCTCAATTGTTAAAAAAGTATGGTTATGAATTACACCTACCACTGTGTAGTTTGTTTATATTTCCATTTATGGTTTTTTCCGACAACAGCCCAGATTAGCTTAATTTGCATATCAGCATTGGCCCCCCACTTCAACACTTGCCCATAACTGGCTTGAAAACGGGCCTGCTTTTTTGGTCCAAATATTTAATGGACTCAAAACTGGACATGCTCTGCAGTAGACCCATAATATCAGCCCTAATTATTGAAGGATAATTCTATTCATAGTTTCTTTTCTTGTGCATAATCCCATCTTTATTTAAGAAATATTATTAAAATATATTATTTTGTAACTACTTAAAACCCCATAAGATAAAACATACATTGGAATAATGTTGATCTTCTCTTCATTGATCTGTAATTGTCTAGATTTTCAACATGTTAAATGCGTAATGTCTTTGTTGGCCAAGATATTGATCCTTAACACATACATATACTCCATTTCTTGTAGATAAAACTAAAATAAAATGGAGTTGTTTTCTTTTTGTTTGATTATTTCTCTACATTTACATTACATCTTCTTTTTCGAAGAATTTCTTCAATAAATTTCTTACCCTTTTTGACTTTGCGAAAATGCTTGCAATCGATTCTTCTTCTTCTTTTTCTAGAAGAGTGCATTGCTTTTGGAAAATTTTCTTGGATGCTTGCTTCATTACAATGTTTGCAAATTTATTAAGTTCTAAAATACAATAAAATATTTTACAAATATAACTATAGAAAATATAAAATTTGATTATATGTATAGAATATAAAACTATATAAGTTTTTTTGAAATACATAATGCAAATATTTGCAGAGGTGACACTAGATGCCTGATTTATCTTATTTATAATCTCCACATTAACGATTAGATTGATCTTCTCTTGAATCTTTCTAACCCTTAAAATGCATCTCCACCTTTCATGTCTATCCTCCACTTTTTACTAGTTTTAGGAGTCAAAAACTTACACCAGACGTTATTTGTATTAATTACGTTGTGCCCTAAATTAATAAATTGGGTGGAGTGCATTCAATAATTTTCACACTGCGAGAGAGTTGGGGTGTTTGATTGAGCTTATAAGCTCTTTAAAACAGTTTATAAGTTATTTAAGAGCTTATAAGCTCAATCAATATGTTTGGTAAATTAAGTTGTTAGAGAGTTTATAAGTTTTCAAAATAAGCTCTAAGAGTTTATAAGCTCTATTAAAAAAAACTCCAAAACACAACATATTTTTTAATGATCTTATAAGTTACAAGAAAACTACAAAAATAACCCTGATATATTTTCTATTTTCATGTTTACCCTTGTTATCCAAACATTTTAGCATCTAATAAGCTCTTAATACACCATATCTTATAAGTTCTTAAAACAACTTATAAGTTGTTGGAGCTTATAAGCTTTCTAAAATAAGCTTAGCCAAACACCCTCTTGATCTTCTCTTCAAGCTTACCCAATCTAGATTGTATCTCCATCTTTGATGTCTATCGTCATTTTGCCTAGATCTTCAAGATGTTGAATATGTTATACTTTTTTTGTTGGTCACGCGGTTGATCCTGAACTTTATATGCTAGTTTCTTTCGATTTAAAGCACAAATATGAAGTTCATTTTATGTACACAAAAATAAATAAAATGGAGTTATTAATTGTAATACAAAGATTATCAAAATCGGAGACTCATTGTTCGTACTCGTGTCGAGATTGGAAATAGAGAAGGCAGTATATACAAAATATGCCATTTGATATTTTAAAAAAGAAGAAGGTATTATTGTTATTTGTTATTTTAGGCCCATGCTTAATTCTTTGTCACCTTTTCCGGAAAAAATTCTGCAATACACTCCTTGCCCTTTTTTTGACTCTGCGAAAATGCTTGCGATCGATTCCTTTTCTCAAAAAAAGTGCCATTGCTTTTGGAAAATTATCTTAGATGCCTCTTTCATTGCAATGTTTGTTTGCAAATTATTAATTTTAATAATATAATAAATACTTTTAAATCATAAATATAAAAAATATAAAATTTCATAATATTTAGAGAATATTGACCAGAGAAGATTTTTGAAACACATGACATGATGCAAATAGAGATGGCACTCAGTGCCTGATTTATCATATCGTAATGCGGACAAAAGAATCAAACCCATGTTAGTATTTCTATAAGAGAAATGATGTAAGCACACGTTGGGTCCATAGCTCAGTGGTAGAGCATTTGACTGGAGATCAAGAGGTCACTGGTTCAAGCCTGGTTGGGCCCTTTCAAAACAAATATTTTTTTTTTGAATTATAGTATCTCTTTAATAAAGATTTGCACTTACATTATCATTAATATTTTTTAAGATAAGCACACCTATAAAATCTTTTGAATTCTGTGTGAAACTGTCGACCATAAAAGGAATAGTTGGATCATTTTGTATATGGTTTATTGGTTTATCAAAAAGTTAGAAATATGGTAAGAAACATATTTTTCTACGAGGTTGTCACTCAAAAGTTATGTTGAAACTTCAAACCAAGCAGAATTCATCAATTCTTGAATCAACGTTTGGAATAGTGAAAATACAAAATCCAGTCCAAATGCATATCAGCAACAAACTGAAAAAAGAGGGTCACATTTAAAAAGTATATGTGAAGAAATAAGATGCCCCAAAATAATGACACGAGATTCTAAGGTACAATACAAATGATGCAAGCAATAGTGTTACGTACTTATAATGTAAATTCACGTGCTACTGCAACCATATTTCGTCTTCATGTTGCAAATTGATCAGATGATTTTAAATATTGGTGACAACCAATCATAGTTTTCGAAATAAATGATATTTCTATTGTTTTACCCCTTAGGAAAATATTGTATTCCCGATAAATTGTTGAAGCTGCCAATGTCTGCAAAATGGCAGTGGTTACCCCCTTTGGAGTGTTTTGATCATATACAGATAGACTTTATCCTATTTCACAATTTCAACGTTACTTTGAAACCCTTCAATATGGTGAACAAAAATTTGTAAAAACTGAAAATCGAATTGAGCAAAATACATTTTCGTTTAAATAGTTCCATTTTAGGTTTGGACTGATTTATTTCAGGGTAAATGGGCAAAAACATTTTGCACGTTTTTGGGAAAAATCAACTATTATATTTTTGGGAAATATATAAAAGTACACACTTTTGTAAAAGTGTGTACATAACATAACCATTTTGGAAAATTGATACATTGTATACCGATTTGCTTTTTTAATATATATCTACAGAGTCTCCGTTAGTTTCGATGTGAATTGTGACATGCGACACAAAAAAGAATATTTTGTTTGTTAACAACTTGTAAATCAATAAATGATTGCGAAATTATAATAAGTCTTTTACATTAAATTATTTATAGTTATAGAGAAAAGTGTGAGAAAATCATGAAAAATAATAATTAAATCATTGAATCATGTTTTTTTTTAAAAAACATAAATGAATGAAAAAAATAATTAACACATAAAAATCGAAAATTCCGGTCGATAATTCCTTGATTCCGGTCGACCGGAATCAAGGAATTATCGACCGGAATTACAGTTTGTTATGTGTTAATTAATTTTTTAATTAATGTTGAATTTTCCTTGATTCCGATCGACCGGAAACATGAAATTGGTCGATCGGAATCAGCAAACTATCGACGGGAATGAAGGATATATCCAATGAATTTAATACTAATTATTAATTGATGTTTCCGGTCGACCGGAAACATCCATTGATTCATTTATGTTGATATTAATTACTAATCATTGAATTTAATACTAATCTGTCGATCGGAAACATCCATTCATTCATTTATGTTGATATTAATCATTGAATTTAATACTAATCATGCGACCGGAATTTAATATGTTTCCGGAGACATATTAAATTTATTTTGATATTAATCATTGAATTTAATACTAATATGTCGACCAGAAACATCCATTCATTCATTTATGTTGATATTAATAATTGAATTTAATAATAATCATGCGACCGGAATTTAATATTGGTACTTCATTGTACCATATATATAAGATCCATCTGTATAGATATCATCTACATCCAGAAAGCCGTATGCCATGAGACAAAAGATCTTCTTTCTAAAGAGATTCGATTCGGAACTGCATTCCCCTCTTTTTTTTGAAAGACTACAAAAATTCCCTCTTTTTTCTTTTGATATCTCCGGATTGATTAAACCAATTTTTCGAAATTGGTTGGGTAAGGAGAAGCATTCAAAATAGTAAGTTTCTCTAATTTAATATGTTTAGAGATTTAATCATTTAATCATTGGGAGCATTGAATTTAATATGCGACCGGAAAATTGGGAGCATTGAATTTAATATGCGATCGGAAAATTGGGAGCATTGAATTTAATCATTGAATTTATGTTGATATTAATAATTGAATTTAGTTTGTCGATTCCTATTAGACCAATTTCATGTTTCCTACGACCGAATCAAGGAAAATTAACATTAATTAAAAATTAATTAACACATAACAAATCAGATTCGGTCGATAATTCTTTGATTCGGTCGACCGAATCAATGAATTATCGACGAAATTTTCGATTTTATGTGTTAATTAATTTTTATTCATTTATGTTTTTTTAAAAAACATGATTCAATGATTTAATTATTATTTTTCAGATTTTCTCACACTTTTCTCTATAACTATAAATAATTTAATGTAAAAGACTTATTATAATTTCGCAATCATTTATTGATTTACAAGTTGTTAACAAACAAAAATATTACTTGTTTTGTCGATCATGTCACAATTCAAATCGAAACTAACGGAGACTCAGATATATATTAAAAAAGCAAATGGGTATACAATGTATCAATTTTCCAAAATGGTTATGTTCTGTGTACTTTTATATATTTCCCTATATTTTTTACAGTTTAACCGCTCATATCCCACGCCACTCTTCTAACTCTGTTATAATTTTCTTTTGTTTTTTGTTGGGTCCTCACATAACAGCTTCATCTTTCAACATACTTATTTCCATTACCTCAAACACGAGGTAATCTTTTCTCTCCTTACTATATCTCAAACCCGAATCTAACATTAGCGATAAATTCAAAGAATTTTTATTGGTTGATGGCCTTTGTTGATCAACGTTTGCCAAGATTTATTAAACTCAACAAAGCTTTTAGTTCGATATGCAGTTTATTCAAGTTCTCGAATCCAATTGAGTGCGATTTCAGCCCCATTTTTGTTGTCGGAGATCGACTATCCAAAGTCGGAGAAGAACGATATATTTGTCGGCGCCTCGTTGAAGACGGTTTTCCCGCGTGATTGAAATCCCATAATCCGAGAGCTATGTTGATGAATGAACATGATCACGATGCTTCCGCTCCTTGCGATCCTCTTGACCACCATGAATGCACTTGTCTGGTCGAGGCTAGGTCGTCTCGTCGAGAAAGAGTAGGATCGGTTTGGGGATGATGTCTGTGCCGATCGACACATGCCGCCGCTTTCCACCGGAGACTCCATGGTAGCTGTAGTCTCTAACCTATTTGATTAATTAGTTTAATCTAATTTTATATCTATGGGTTACATGAGGACCCCACTAAAAAACTCATTTTTACTGTTAATGGTGTTAGATAGGCGGTCCATGATACGGACGGTCTGTTCTATTTTTAAGTACATTAAGGATTAATTTGTACAAAATACAAGGATAAGAATTTATATAATTTTCACTATAAAGTTCAGGGGTGTTTTGCCCCTTCTCCCTTTATTATAGGATAATGATTTTTTTACATATTATATATATACATAATACCCTTGAATTTTAAAATGAATCAATTCAGTTTTTAATGGATTTTTAAATTATTGGATTACTAAAATGCCCATTATATATTTTCTGCAATTATTTTCTACTAAATTACACACGTTTTTTAATAAAACATATCTTAACAAAATTCCTAAAATTTTGCCACTATATTTAACAGATTTGTATCAATTTTGGGCTGTATTTTATTTTCAGTTTTTTTTTTAATTCTTAACAATCTATCATAATTTTTGTACACGATTTTTCACAACTTAAGTGCATAACTTTTGGCTGCATTGTGTTTCCTATGGTTTTTTATATAATTATTAACAATCTATCTACATGCATAATTTGTTGCACACAACTTTTTACTTCTTTTATTCTTTATTATTTCGTCTTATCATGTGGAAAGTTTATATATATTTATAATAAATGTTTTTTAATTTAGTTAAAATACGAACTATATAATATATAATTGCTCATCATATAAATATGATAAGCAATTATAGTTCACCTTGTAATTATAGTTCACTGAGCAATTTTGTAGTACAAAATTGCTCAATTATAAAATATAATCGAATGTATTGATATTTGTATGAAAGTCAGAATAGTGTCACGTAGTGACAAATTTTCTAATAATATTATGCTATAGCATATAAATTATATGATATTAGTGAAATTGAAATTGATAATTCAAAAATTGATCAAAACCACTATAATTGTGAAAATATTATAAGACTTTTACCAAATTATTCAAACATTTCATAAATGTAGTTACATAGTACAAAATTTCTCAACTATAAAACCATAAATTAATTATAATAGAATGTATTGAGATCTATAAAATAGTCCGAATAGTGTCACGTCTTGACAATATTGTTCATTTTTTTATAATAGTATACTATAGTATAAAAATTATATGATAACAGTGAAATTGAAGTTGATAATTCAAAAATTGATAATCGTAAAAATATTTTTACACTTTTATCTCAATGTTCCATTATATCATAAATGTAGTTACGTAGTACAAAATTGTTCTACTATAAAACCATAAATTGATGACAATTGAATGCATTGAGATATGTATAATAGTCTGAATAGTGTCACGCGATGACAATAAATTCGATTATTTTGTATGATAGCATACTATAGTATACAAATTATAGGATATTAGTCAAATTTATGGTAATTATTCAAAATTGAACAATGTCATTATAATTGTGAGAATTGATCTTAAAATTAGAGTTTTGGATGAATATACTTACGTAATTGTTCTATTATTTCATAAATGTACTTACGTAGTATTAAATTATAAGATATTAGTGTAATCGATCCTAAAAATTAGAGAATTGAAGGAAACAACTATAATTGTGAGAATCATGTCACATATTGTTCACTATTTTAAATTAGTAATCAATTTTAAAATTTTTAAAGAATTAAAAAAAATGAAACTAGATTTATGAAATTTGAAAGAAACTCATAACTTTTAAACACTTAAACCCCTTAAATCCACAAAACCCTAAACCCGCAACTTTAAACCCATAAAACCCTCAAGTCGTGCACGAACTTAACAAATTCAATTTGTTTCAATAAATTGATGCGGTTGCCACTCGTCGGACAAGGTGGTAAAGGACTAGGGTTTCGAAGCTTATGTCTCACTAATATCTTATATTTTTTTGTAATAATCAATAGTTTTATGAAATAATCAAAAAATCATGTAACCAATGTATGGCATTATTTGATTATATTATTTAAATAAAATGATATAATGAAAAAATTGTAATAAACATTACAAAGTTGATATTATTCAATGCAATTGACCAATTACTTCATAATTCTATTTTATATTATAAAAAAATTACAACATATTAGAGAATTAAAAAAAAATGTGAAGTTATAGATTGAAATCAAAAACTTTGAAAAAAATACTATGTCACTCTAACAAATTATATCTCCATCTCTATAAATATGGCAATATGTCACTCAAATAACAATAATAATCATCTTCACATTCAAATATATCAACTAAAAAATTGATTTTGAAATTAGCTAAAATATATTGTACTTATTTCAATTATATGGTTACTTAATAATATCATTATATTTTCAATTGATTTTGTTGATTAATCATTTTTTATTTGATTAATTCAATATTCAATTATGAACAAGATAATATAATATAATTAGAGACAAACATGCATGAGTGTATAATTTTTTTTTTCTTCAATATCCCAATGTAGTTGATGTTGTTAGACAAGTTGGTAAATTTTGAAAAGCCAGGTCTTGAGGTTAAATCCTCTTCATAACAAACCTTTTATTTATTTTATGATTTGAACATATTCTTTCCGAAAATTGTGTGATTTAAACATATCTATTCCCTTAATTATGGGAAGGCTAATGCTGTAAAATACAAATTCAATTAAAATGGATAAGTTACTTAATTTTCGGCTACATTGTAAATTGACCAAAATTATCCTTATTATGTAAATACATAGTATGTAAATTTATCAATATATGAAAATCCGTTTCACGTAGACATACAGACATGAAAGTTTGTTTGTGAAAATGATATATATATATATATATATATATATATATATATATATATGTTTCTGATTTATATATTTGTTTTAATTTTCTTGAAATTCGTTTCATAAGAGTCCAAATTTATAGCTATCTTAATTTTGTAATCTTTTTCTTAATAACAAAACTATCTGAAATTTAATACTTGGGTTTTAATTATCTGCAAAAACTTATATGGAAACTAGCTTAGGAGCATGCACTAACAAATATCTGCAAGTAGCATATTGATTCGTTCATGAAAAGTTTGTGCCATAAGAAATGACCTCCTGCTATTTATTAAATATTTTTAAAAGATGAATGATTACTTTTATAGGAAATTAAGAGTATTTCTCATTATTAGCGTATTAGGGATGTCATAATCAACTATATAATAAGATATTTAAAATTGGATATTTTTACTTCTCTGGCCATACAAATATTTCTAGAGTTACTATTCGAATTTTGCTCAATCTTAACAATATCAACGATCATATCTCATTTTTTGGAAATTATCAAGTATAACCTAGCTCTTTTAACTTGTATCAATTTGATTATTGAACCTTCTCTCCAGTGATTATATTTGACATGGTGTTTCGAATGATAACAAGTTATTTCTCCAAATGAAAGTTTATACATGGAAATTAATGTTTCACATAAGGGCCCTAGAGTTGTCATTTTAGGGAGATTTAAAAAAAAAATCTTATCAAGTATAAACTAGTTCTTTTAATTTGTATCAATTCGATTATTGAAGCTTCGATCTCTAATGACTATATTTGATATGGAGTTTCGAAGGATGACATGTTATTTCTCTGAAAGAAAATTAATGTTTCACATAAGAGCCCTAGATTTGTCGTTTTAGGGAGATTTTTAAAATAAAAATAAAAATAGATTCTCCAAATGATAGAATTGATATAAGTTGGAAATGTTTAGGATGGTTTGAATAATTGTAATAGAATTGATAAATGGCTAAAAGTTGGAATACATTCGATTATTTAGAACCTATTTATAGATCATGAATGTGCTTAAATATATGGAAGAAAATCTTTCTAACTACCTATATAACATATACATTTAAAATATCTCAAATCTATAATTCTATCAAAATTACTCAAAATTGAATGAAATGATAGAAAAGCTCGTGCTTCTCCAAAACCCAATCCCTCCCCAAAAGTCAACCTTACCCACCCCACCTAGTGGCCAACCCCCGCCCCAAAACCCAACGACCAACCTCTCCCACCCAATCTAGCTACCAACCCCACCATCAAAATCCAACGGTCAACCACCCCATCTCTCAAAACCCAACAGCCAACCTCTCTCTCCCACCCCAACTAGAGGTGGCAAAGTAGTGGTCGGGTAGGTCGGCCCGGTTTCGTCGGATTTTTAAATTTTCGGTCAGTCGGGTCGGGTCGGGCCCGTCCCAAAAATTTTCGGGCCTAAAAATATGAAGCCCAAACCAACCCCGGGCGGGCAGACTTTTTTTAGATAATTTTTTAATATATAAAAATAATATTTTAAATTAAAAAAATAATTATTTAATTAAGATCTCATAACTCCTTAACTTAAATAAAGAATCAGTGATGAGAATATTTTGAGCTTACTTATTCTTATGATAATGCTTCTTGTATATCTTGACCTATTTATGTATTCATGCGATGATATTGTAATGCAGTATGGTTTTAATTCTTTAATTTAAGGAGAAAAAATTAGTAATTACAAATCAAAGATAAATGATATTATTAAACGTCAATCCGACTTATACTCATAAAATAATAGAATAAAATAAATTAATTATACTGTATATATTTAAGATCAATGATTCAAAATAAATTTTACATACTATAAGATCATTAATCATCAATGTATATATTTTTGGAGATCATTTCTCTTAGGATTATTTTTGAATGATTTATGAGGTTATTATTTTTCCGAATTTTCCACCAATATGTGAATTAGTAAGAAAATTGTTACTATAAAAAATAAATAATTATATAAAATATAATTAATATTATTAAAAAAATATAGATATGTATATTAAATAATATTATAAATATATATATTTAATAAAAATCGGACGGACTTTTTTAGCCCAAGACCCCGGGCTTTTTTGGCCCAAAGCCCGATAGGTCCGGGATTTTTTTCGGGCGGATTTTTTAGGTCCGATTTTTTTCGGGCCTTTAATTTTGAAGCCCAAACCGGTCCAAATCCAGGGTATCCGGGTGGGCTTTTCGGGTCAGACTCATTTTACCGGCTCTACCCCCAACACCCAACGGTAAACCTCCCTCCCCTCCAAAACCCAATGGTCAACCTCCCTCTCCATCCCCCAACTCTTCAAAATCCAGCGGCCAACTCCCACCCCTCCCCCCATCCAAAACCTATTAATCGTTGACCAATCAATTCTCACGATTCATATAAGGGTTTTTTCAGTCAATTGATTAATTTTGATAATAAATATAAAATTTTGAATAAATTTAATTATTTTTATGCATTAACACTAAATATATTCTCCGATAGGGATGACAATGGGTTGGATCTGGACCAGATTTGGCTAGGTCCAGATCCAGATCTGATTTTTTTTGCTTTGGTCCGGATCCGATCCAGATCCATTGGATCCAAAAAAATTAGATCCAGATCCATAAGATCCACAGGGTCCAGGGTCTAGACCCGGATCCATATGTTTTCGTTTCTAAAATAAATTCTAAATCAACTATAATTCACAGTAACACAATAATAATCTAAATACACAATAATACTATAATAATTATTTAGAATTTCTACAAATATCACTATATTGGAAGACGTTGGTTACAAAGTTACTATAAAATAAAAAACAACAAATAACTCGATTGTCGGTTGTGTAAGTGGTGCGACCAGCCGTGAATATCGATTGATACATAATTGGGAGTATTTGAAATGAAATTTGGAGCATATTTGTTTTGGGAGAATTTGAAAAAGAAATTGAAGAGTTTTAAATTGGGGTTAGGTATTTAATTATAATAAAAATAATATATATATATATATATAATTAAATGGATTTATGTAGGATCCTGGACCGGATCCTGGTTTCAAAACTAAATCCTGATCCGGATCCAAAATATGAGTAGGATCAGATCCATCCGATTCAACTTTTAAGGATCCAAATCCAAAAATAGATCCTGATCCATAAATCTGGATCGGATCCAAAATCCATTGCCACTGATTGATCTCGTCTTGCCCCTCTGAACGCGAAGTGTAATGGTAAAAAAAAACAGCTAATTAAACGAGGGCCCATTTTTGACATTCTTCTTTAAGTTTCTATTTTTAATTCTTTTTATTTTTCTAATTTTAACTTTTGAGGTCATCTCCTTTCGCTCTCAAGACTTCATTTTCGTTATCGTTATTATGATTTATGTAGTCTCTTTATGAGTTTTCGAGCTTCTGTACACATACTACCCCCCTGCAAATTTAGAATTTTCCTATTTGCTTTCTTGAAGTAAAGTTTATTTATTTATGTATTTTTCTTATAAAAGTTGTGTACATATTTCCCCAATAGTGTTAATGTGAATGACATTTGATGATTGAATTGATCCAATATTATTTGTATCTTGTATGAGGAGGTGTTGGAATATATTTATGTTTTTGATATAAACAAATAGTAAAACAAAGAATATAAAAGGTAAAACAAATGCTTAAATTAGACTCCAAGAGAAAAAGTAATACGATCATAGAACTGCCTGAAAACCGAAGATGCTTTTTTAGAGGCTAAAAATAAGAATTCGATTATTTTACATCTTTACGTTCTAATTTATATCCAGTAAGGTTAGTACATGAATGATCCTCCCAGTTTGAATAATTAAAAACAAAATAAATGAAGCCAACAACATTGTCATTTTTAACCTTTTGTTAATAGTTGCAATCCTTGACGCCTCAATTGTTATTACCGATCTCAATTTGATATATTACTAAAATGATATAATTCTAAAAAAAAAAAAAAAAGATTGGTGCGTGTGTGTGTTGAAGCAAGAAAACAAAAGATATAGAATGAAAGCCATGGTGAAATTTGTTGGGTATTCTTGACCTCATCTAATGATACGCAGCGAAAAATACAGTCAAGAAACAGATTTAGATATACAATTAATCACGCGATGAGCCCTATGAACACGTTAGATAGAGAACTTGCGATTTGCAACGCTTCCAATGGATTTGCAACGCATCCAAGCTTCCAATGAATCTGCAAGGTTGTCTCCACAACTATGATATCCACGTGTATGCAAATCCGATTCAGGAACAATTCCACGGTATTAATTCAAGCAGAGAAAGCCAAGAAATCTCTGAATGAATTAACGGTAGTTCTCTAAGAATGATTTATGTGTTTACGTCTAACGTCTAAACTCTTATCACCTAAAGAATGAATTCTCTCTATTTATATTAAACAGGCGACTCATTAAAGCCCTAGCTTATATAAAGCTTTTATTCTTTAGTCTGCTTTAATTAATTAATAATCCAACCATTAATTAACTAAAGTCCATATATCTAATTTAGCTCATAATCTTTCAATCTCCCACTTGGACTAATATTAGATAACTTACCGTGCACTATGCATACCCTTGAGCGGATTAAACAATACACTTGATAGTGTGACCCAATAGGCCCCCATTACCGACAACGATCTAATCAAAGTCTGCACAAAACTCTTGGACTGTGTTGTGCAGCGAACTCGATATATGACGGACGTTTACGTGGAAAACAATAAACAAACCTTTACATGAAGTTTATGTAATATCCTTTCATTCATGACACACTCGATTGAGCCTAGGATTTTGCTATGTGTCTATCCCAATAGCTCAATCATTTTTCTCATCTTTATTATAAGACCCATATGATCATATTCAATTACTTTAATTGAATATATCTCTTGCATTGGCCAATGACTTTATGGTCGAATAATATAGAGAAAATAAGTGCTCGCTCGAAATTCCAATCGAGGAATGAATCTTATTCTTGGCTCAATTACCATTTTCATTTGTCTCATGATGCACCCAATCCAAGCCGTGTCTTGCCACTGCAAGCGTTGTCATTGGTCAAAGTCAAAGACTTAACAAACAAAATGTGTAATGACCTCAAGCCCAAGGACTATTACATACTTCACACTAAGAAATCGTAGACATCTAACACACGATTTAATAGTAGGGTATACCAATACTCCAAAGTATTCATGTGTCCATCACGGATATCAAATATCTCGTAGTTACGAGAACCACTACATTATCTAAGAATGTGATGCACCACATGCTAACCTATGACATATCATCAATATCTCATTCTTGATGATCATTGGTTAAAACTATTTTAGAATTATACTTTATCATTGATGTCTCACAAAAAAATGACAGTGATAATTCAAGGGAACATATAAGAGAATAACGACAAACATCTAAATAATTATTCCATTAAATGCACAAAACCCATAGATAAAACATTATCTTCGATTGTGATCAAAAGTAAGTATGTCTCAACAAAGGAGTTTCTAAAACATACAAACTTCAAACTCACATTGAATCAAAGCCAACATCCCACGTGTCTAACACACAAGCTCTCACAACAGCTTGGTAAAAGGGTCAGCTAAGATATCGTCAGATGGTACTCTTTCTAATTTTACATTGCTCATATCTATTATTTCTCTAATCAGATGATATCATCTTAGAACATGTTTGTTTCTGTTTGGAAGCTCGCGTCGATGTACCCAACACCGATAGCTCGGTCGCCACCATAGAATAAGAAGTATTCTTTAGTCATTCTAAGGTACTTAAGAATAGTCTTAACAGTTTTCCAATGAACCTCACCGGATTTTGCTGAAATCATCCATCATGCTAAGCGAAGGTCACATCCGCCTAATGCATATCATGACATACATGATCGATCCTATAGTCAAAGCATATGTGATCCTTTTCATCAAGCAATTACATTGTCATTAGAAGGACAATCCTTCTTAGACAACTTGATGCCATGTCCCATATGAAGAAATCATTTCTTAGAATTTTCATTGAGAAACGTAGCAATTTGTCATGTAAGTGGATTGTAATAGCCCCAACAATCTATCGTGTCTATCCGATAGATCTTGATCCCAAGGATGTAGGAAGCCTCACCGAGATCCTTAATCATAAAGGATTTAGACAGTCGGTCTTTCACGGATTGCATCATGGATCGGTCGTTCCCATAATCGTAATGTCATCGACATATATGACCGTGTAGACAACGTTTTCATTCTCGCTTACTATAAACGCAAGGGTTCTCTTTGCTTCGACAAAGTCAAACAATTTGATAGCTCACAAAACAAATATTCCAACTCCTCGATGCTTGCTAAGTCGTCTTTGAATCGGTGCCACTCACCGCTTCAGTATAGGTCTTAGGTTCATCATCATCTGACTCGACTTCATCATCTTGGTTCTCAACCATTAGATTCAGTCTTTGGGGTGCACGACGAGTCCTCTGTGGCCTATTGAATTGGGTTGTTTGCGTAGGTTCAGGCTGTTCATTCTGAACGTGAGTAGGTTCTTTTGTGTTGATCTGATCAACATTTTGGATATTCTCAAGAATTTCATCATGATTTTCTTGAGGTGGGGTGCACAACTATTGTGTCATCTTGTATTTGATGAGTCTCATTGTCTTCTTGAGATGGTGGTGGCCCTCAAGAGTCATTTCCTCCCAATAGATCATCAAATACTCCCACCGAATTCTTGTTTACACCATTGAACAATCTTTCGTCCTCTGTGTTGTTTTATGGTTCTCGAATTTCTTCAAGATCTACCTCGTTGTGACCTTGTTCATTGGAAACATAGGAGTCTTCAAGAAACGTCACATTCCTAGAAATGATCACCTTGTGATCTCCAGGTGAGTAGAATTCATATCCTCTAGTTTCGTTAGGATATCCCACAAGATAACATTTCTCACTTTTCGATTCCAACTTATCAGTAAGCATTTTCTTAACAAAAGCAGGACAACCACAGGTCCGTAAATAGTTAAGATTTTCTCTTTTCCCATACCAAATCTCATATGGTGTATTCTCGACCGATTTAGAATGAACTCTATTCAAAATATGAGCAGCGGTAAGTAAGGCATGGCCCTAAAGGAATAAAGGGAGACTAGCGAAACTCATCATGGATCGAACCATGTCTAACAAGGTTCGATTTCTTCTCTCGGATACACCATTCAACTGTGGTGTTCCCGGAGGTGTCCAGTCTCACCGGATTCCATGTGATTTCAAGTAATCAAGAAATTCCCGGCTTAAGTATTCCCCTCCTCGATCTGATCGAAGATTCTTGATACTTTTACCAAGTTGTTTCTCGATTTCTAACTTAAACTCCTTAAATTTATCAAGAGCATCAGATTTGTATTTCATCAGATACACATATCCAAATCTTGAATAATCATCAGTAAAAGTTATGAAGTACGAATATCCACCTTTTGCTTGAGTTGGAAACGGTCCACACACATCTGAGTGGATCAGCTCTAACAATTCTTTGGCACGTAACCATTTCCCAGAAAATGGTTTCTTAGTCATTTTCCCTTTGAGACATGATTCACAAGCACCATATTATTCGAAATCAAATGGTGTGAGATAATTTAATTTTCTCAACCTTGCTATCATTTTCTCATTGATATGACCAAGTCTACAATGTCAAAGATAAGTAGCATCATTCAGACATTTAGCTTAGGTCGTTTGTTTTGCATATTGAGAATATTTCGCTCACATTCAAGCATATATTAAAACATTCAAAAGAAAGGAATTTCCATAAAATATTCCATTAAGGAAAAACGTGCAACAACTGTTTCCAAAATGGAAGAAAAATCCTTCAATGTCTAACATAGGAATGGAAATAATATTCTTTGAAATAGCAGGAACAAAATAACAATCATGTAAACATAGTTTATATCTCGAAGGAAGATCTAATCTATAAGTCCCCACGCTGCTCAAAGAAAACTCTTGCTCCATTTTCCACGCGGTCGACCTCCCTAGGATTCACCTTCCTGCTGTCACTAAGCCCCTTCACATTATAACAAATGTGTGAGCCACAGCCGGTATCTAATACCCAAGAATGTGAATTATTTATAGACATATTTATCTCAACGACAAACATACCTGAGCTACCACCCATTGCACCTTGAATTTTGGTCAGTCTCTCTTTCAATGCCCCTTCTCATGACAGAATAGACACTCATCATTTGCTAATGTCGGTTTCTTCTTCTGAGCCCCTCCACTATTCTTAGGCTTCAAGACATCTGATGCCTTCTTCTTGTTTTTCTTTTGCTTTTTCTTTCATTTGGAAGATTGAGCAGAAGAGATCACCATGAGCACATATTTGCCATCAGAAGTAGAGGACTCGTAAGTCTTCAACATGTTGTGAAGATCATTCAATCTCACCTTTGTGTTGTTCATATTGAAATTCACTATGAAGTTCGCAAATGAACCAGGTAGTGATTGCAAAATCAGGTTTGTTGAGACATTGGCTGGCAGAGTCGTTCCAATCGACGCCAGCCTCTCAATCAATCTTATCATCAACATAAGAGCGGTCTCTAACTACTATAGTTAAAATATAAGCATAAAATCAAATAGCATGCTTATCACAGAATAACAGCAAATAGGGCTAAACAAATAAATTCATTAATCTAATCAATAATTTAATTATCTAATTAAAAGTGGATGTATGCACTTATATTAATTCCAAATTAATATAAATATTCATTTAGTATTATTATTTCTAAAATAATAATCAAATGAGATTTATTAATCTAATTAATAAATCAATTCTCTAATTTATGAACATAATTAAATTATATTAATTCTAAATTAATATAAAATCAAACGTTATACTATTATTTTAAAAATAATAATAAAGTTAAAATTTATTAATCTAATTAATAAATTAATGTCCAAAATAGTGATTGGATTTATTAATTCTAAATTAATAAAATTAAACCATGTACATTGGTAAATTATATTAATTCTAAATTAATATAAAATTAAACTTTATATTATTATTTCAAAATAATAATTAAAGTTAAAATTTATTAATCTAATTAATAAATTAATTTCCAAAATTATGAATAAATTTATTAATTCTAAATTAATAAATTAAATCCATGTACATAACAAGATTGTATTAATTCTAAATTAATACAAAATTGAAACTAATGTTATTATTTCAAAAATAATAATATTAAAACAAAATTTATTAATCCAATTAATAAATTAACTTTTGTGTAATTGTAAATTAAATTTTATTAATTCAAAAATTAATAAAATCTTTTCTTTAAAAAAAAAAAAACACCCAACGAAGTGGGGTCATCATTGAAACGCCCAAAAGACGTCCGAATCACGCCACCCACGGCCCGGCGATGCGCCGTGGCCCATCGTGACGGAATGCCAGCGATGAGCCCACCATAGCCCATACGCGGAACGAAGCCCACACGCCCAACGCACGATGCGGCCCAGTGCGCGAGGTGGCCCAGCGTGCGAGTTAGGGTTTTTGAGCGGCCGCGCGTCACGCCTCCTCCGTCATCGTCTGCGTTCCCGACTCGCCGACGACTCTGCGTGCGGACGCCCGCCTCACACGCCACGCCTAGTCCGCTGAGGGCGCCCATCGCCTCCGTGATTTCCGGCGTTGGCGAGACCGCGGACGCACCGCCGCGCTTCCTTTCATTCTCCGCCGTCGCGACGGCGAGAACTAAAAGAGGGCTCGACGACGGCGCACGCCAAGCGTGAGGAGTTGCGGACTGACGCGGCGGCGACGACATCACAGCCTCGCCGCGGCGTCGTCCGTCGTGTCGTCTCGAGACGGCGGCGCATCTCCGCAAAAGAGATGGTGGCCGGCGAATAATTTCAAAATTTCCAATTTCATTTTTTCAATTTCCAAACACATTCAGATTTTTCGATTTTCCTTTTCTTTTCGTTTTTTATAAAACAAATTAATTAACATAAAATCAAACGAACTAAAAGGAAAATAAAAGAATTAAAATTCAAAATTTCGAAATCCACCATTAATTAGAACATGAATTAATTATAAATCGAGTCCGGGTTACGATACCATCGTTGGGTATTCTTGACCTCATCTAATGATACGCAATAAAAATACGATCAAGAAACAGATTTAGATATACAATTAATCATGCGATGAGCCCTATGAACACGTTAGATAGAGAACTTGCGATTTGCAACGCTTCCAATGGATTTGCAACGCATCCAAGCTTCCAATGAATCTGCAAGGTTGTCTCCACAACTATGATATCCACGTGTATGCAAATCCGATTCAGGAACAATTCCACGGTATTAATTCAAGCAGAGAAAGCCAAGAAATCTCTGAATGAATTAACGGTAGTTCTCTAAGAATGATTTATGTGTTTACGTCTAACGTCTAAACTCTTATCACCTAAAGAATGAATTCTCTCTATTTATATTAAACAGGGCAGCTCATTAAAGCCCTAGCTTATATAGGCTTTTATTCTTTAGTCTGCTTTAATTAATTAATAATCCAACCATTAATTAACTAAAGCCCATATATATAATTTAGCCCATAATCTTTCAAAATTGACACTAGAAGACTTGAATTTGGCTATATCCGAAATAAAAGTTAAGATCATTATACTATAATAAGAGTATCCATGGTATATAAATACTATAGTTTATGAAATCCACATGTTACGAGGAGAATTATGCGAGCGATTTATTTAAGCGGCAATTTTCTTGAGAAGTGCAATAGTGTAACAGTGGAAGGGTTTATTCAGGAGGAAATCATGGGTTTAATTTAATAAATTTTACAAAATGGTCTACTTGGTTAAAGACAAGGACAAAATACCTGTTTTCCGCTGATAATATATATATATATATATATATATATATATATATATATATAGAGTGGATCAATAGAACTCACGAGGTTAATTGATAATCCAAATAACGAAAATTTAGAATTTGGCTATTTTTATCATTAAATAATTATGTGCCATCCGATCTTACTTAATCTAACGGTAGTTATTATTTTTATCGTGAAACAAAAATGATGAATTTTATGAAAATTGATGAATCATTTGGAAAAATTCTTGAATCCAAAAATAGAATTTTCGCCTCATGGGATTCGAACCCGGTGAAAAATTCTAAATTTTGACTTCAAGAACTTTCTCAATGGATTCATCAACTTTCATGACAAATTCATTTGGTTCTTAGTTTTAGGATAAAAATGGTTCTCATTTGAACCAAACTATATATATATATATATATATATATATATATATATATATATATATATATAGGGTTAACGTGAGAACCATTTTTATTGTGAGAACGTGAGAACCAAAAAATTATGAATTCACTGTGAAAGTTGATGAATCCGTTGGAAAATTACTGAATCCAAAAAAATAGAATTTTCGTCCCTCATGGGATTCGAACCCGGGTGAAAAATTCTAAATTTCTGAATTCATTAACTTTCTCAACGGATTCATCAACTTTCATAACGAATTCATTTGGTTCTTAGTTTTTAGGATAAGAATGGTTCTTATTTGAACCAAACTCATATATATATATATATATATATATATATATATATATATATATATATATATATATATATATCATTCAATTCCCGCGCTTATAAACGTTAGAGGTATCAACAATTACAAATCCAACATTTTTCCATACATATCAGGGTTAATGGTTAATTATTTTGCAAATTTTACCTATTTTGTAATTTTAACACAATTTTAAAATATTCTCATTTTATTTGGTCAGTGAAGAGTTGACGAAGCATACCTAATGGAAGCTGGCATTGCTAAAGTATGATTGTATAACTTCGATACATGTGATCTGATTAATATTACGCTCAACATATTAATTAGAAATTATAAGATCATTATTGTTAAATGATCCAAAGACTTGCATTTATAGACTATAAAATCCAATTAACATGTTAGCATTTTCGAACGAAAAACATGCACCACTTGTACATGTGAAAATATTGCCAAGTAGTATCGAATAATGTTAAGAAAAACCAAATAAAAAATACATGTTATAATTGAAAATTTAGCTCAAAATTTTGATTGTTCCTATGAAACAAAAATAGTAAAACGACATTTCTAGAACAAACTTTTAGGCCACAAATAGATAACGACAAATCTTTGCCAAGTTCCCTCAATATCAAGATCCATATCACTCTCACCTAAAAGAAAATACAAGTAATCACTCGCTCTCTCTATCAAATCTCAAGATCAATATCCATATAACTCTCTCCTAAATAAAACATAAAGGTAATCACATCACATCACACACACACACTCCCTCCCTCCCTCTCTCTTAAATTTTGTATCTGACAATTTATGTGACAGCATAGAAAACTACAAAATCTAATTGATGGGTTTTGTTTGCAAATAGTGATTCAACTTGTGCATGGGCCTAAAAAGAAATTAATTATTAAATTTATAGGGGTAGGGATAGGTAGAGAGTAGAGATGCAGTGGCAGTCGAAGAAAGAAAATCATTATTTAAAACACCTGAAAAACTGGGAGCTCTTCACATGATTCCAAAATTATACTAGTAAAATATAAATAGGTATTCTTTTTTGGGGATTTATGAAATGACTTATTAACTAAATCTTGTGGGTCTGGGGATGGAGATGTATCTCCATTCTCGAATTTAGTTGGTGATTTAACCGGTAATATATTTTAGGCTATCCGTTTAAAAGTTATAATTGCTTCAAAAACATTTGAAAACTTATAACCAATTAATATAGGACGAGCAAAATCGAACTAATGCTGAAAAAATCAAACCGGACCGATCCAATCCAATCAATCTAATCTTAAATCCTTTATATCAGTAGAAACGAATTTATATAAACGAACGATAGATAATCTGATTATATGTGCAGCGTATTTCATATTATATATATATATAAAAGTATTCATTCTCATGTTACAAAGATAAAACATAGTCATAAGAATTTAACAAATAAAACCTAGCCAACTTTTATTCGAATTACACAGTTGCACTTATTTTGAGATTATCTTCGAAAATAAACGGAGACTCCACCAAAGCAATATTTGCTCAATTATTGCTTCGCCAAGCGCTCTCTCTCTCTCTCTTTCAACTTTAAATTTCTTTGGATCCAAACTTGCACCAAAGTTTCACAAAAATGGCGAACATTATTAGAGCAAAGGATCATAAAGAGCTTTATTTAATGTTCAAAATAATTATTTTCAGGTGTTAGAGTACTTTTCTTCGACAAATTATCAGTTTAAAGTGGAAGAAGACAATCAATTTTTACATAAACGGTTTGTTAATATTTTTTGTTTTTATTATGTTATGTATGTGTGTATTTTTGTCAAACAAACTTCAAATTATTGTTTGCTTTGTTTTATATTGTAAATATTCTTTAATTCACAATTCTCTTTGAAAAGCTGTAAATTTTTGTGACAATTCACAACTCGAACACATGTAATCGTGAGTGAGTGCTAAAATGATGTCATTCATGACCGGACCATGGTTTAATTATAAATGGTACTAAACTAAGGCTAACTCACAACCAAACAATTACTAGGTTGTGAATTAGTATTTTTTGCCTATAATTTACAACTAAAATACTTTTTAGTTATGAATTACATTTTGTTTGACTAAAATATGCAATAAGATTAAATATTAATAGATGTTTTTTTATTGCTAGTTGTTACTGCACTATAATAAAACGGGTATAATCTTAGTTCAATATATATATATATATATATATATATATATATATATTAAAATGGATAAATATTGTTAAAAACCACAAAAGATTCTTATTATATATTAAAATAAATAAGACATATATAAGTTACATAACTAATCTGTCCTTAAAGTTTTAAAATAGGTGAAAATATTTTTGATATATCAAAATATATAAGAATAAATAATTTTATAATAATAATAATAAGATACTTTAAATCAAACAAAAAATCAGTTTGTTCTCGAAAATAACTAATTTGTTTAATTTGGTAGTTAAATTATTTTCAGTATTGGAATAAGTTCCACCATTCTTAAACTGAAACTGGAATTATATAATAAATTAACAAATTTGTGTCACCAAGTAACGACATCTCATTAGATGTTTTTGTGTAATGACATAACGTAATAAGGGATGTCATTTCACATACCATATTATGGATTTGATCATTTTTGAATAAAAAGCGGAATAACATTTCACGTGAAAGAACCTAAATTATTATTACTTTTTATTTGAATACCTTTACCAACGTTAACTTTTTCCTAAAATAACAAACTCAATTTTTTTGTTTACACAAGTGGAATTCAAGAATATAAATCAGCCACCCTCTCTCTAATATTACACGCATTTTAAAAAGCATAATGAATAACTTTATTTAAACTCAAATGTTTATATTCTCGATTTAATTTGGCAAAATTGCAGCTTTAATCCAAAATACATAATGCATGTATAATAATCTTCAAATCACATGAAAGTAGTATATTGCACTAAACGATTTAATATTAGTGAAATTTAAATCTATAACTATAATCCACTTTAGTATCGTGTTAATACTCATTTGAAGAGTTAGGTTTACCTTTTTTTGTTATTGCTATATTTCTTACAATGCTCTAAACATAATGCTTATCAATGGTAGAAACTAACATTTTTCAGCAATTTCATAAGAAAATTACAAATCATGCAAAACCCATAAATGCTTTATTTCAAAAAAAAATGGCAAAAAGAAAACTCCCAACAATTAATGAGTGAATTTAGTTTGCTCGTGAGCCTAGTAGATAGAGAGGTATTGATTAAAGAAAGAAATGAAATTGAGAAAAGATTTGTGATAGTGATTGATGGACAGAGAAAAGATGCTACAACAAAATATCACAGCAATTCATCATCAAAGCTGACTATCCATCATTTATTTCTTTTCTAATTTTTATAGCAGTGATTCCCGTGACTCTCCACCTACGCACTAAGATTTATGATTTTGTTAAATCACATATCAATGTCACCGTTGGATTTTATATTTCCTCCCCAATAATATTAATTATGTCTTCTAATTCAATATTCAACACACATTCAAGTTTGGGTCCAAACCTAATTAATCACTTTTATCAAAACATATACAATCTATAATCTTTTCTAAATTTTCCTATACTCTATACCCATTATATTAAAATAGATTAATTTTCTTATTTTCAGTTGACTAGTGTTTGTTTCCGTTCGATCGAAGAGAAGACTTTCTCGACCGAAAACAGACATTAGTGGACCGAAAACAAGAAAATTAGTCTAATTTTCTTGTTTCGGTTCACTAATGTCTATTTTCGGTCGAGAAAGTTCTCTCCTGTCGACTAATGTCTGCTTCCCGGATCAAGAGAAAACTTTCGATCGAAAACAGATTTAGTCGATCGAAACAAGAAAATTAGACTAATTTCATTGTTTTCGATCGAGAAAGTCTTCTCGCCGACCGGAAACAAGATTAAAAAATAGACTAATTTTCTTGTTTCCTGTCGACTAATGTCTGCTTCCTACGATCGAAAATGTATATAATAAATTGGTCATGTAATGTAGTTATTTAATTATATTTCGACATATTCACAAAATTCATTCATTTTTTCTTTTATAGATATGTAGCCACCCAAATGTCAATACTTTTAACTACATTCAATCCACTTACTTGTAAAAAAAATTACTCATGATCCATCTTTTCTACTCAAATAATATACTTTATTATGTGAATCTTATTCTCCACTCACTTTACACTCATTGCATTTATTAAATCTCGTACCAATAAAAACTAAGACTATATATATGGACGTAAAGAAGTAATATTTATTTATAGGTTTGACTATTATATAGAGTTAACTGCTAAATCTTTAAGAAGAGATTGTAAATTATATCTATTTTTTTTATTTTTCAATAATGTGTTAATGTTTAGATTTGCAGCAAATAACGTCTTTAGTAATTTTGGAGTTTATATCTAAATATCCATCTAATGTCTGAAATTCAAAATTAATTATGAGTTTTTATAATTCATTGTCTACAATTCCTAAGTCTCGAACCATTTGGAAGGCCTAACTCAGCTACCCCAACTCCGACCCATTACTCATTCGTCGGACATTCCGAATAACATATTTAAAAGTTGACGTGAGATGACATGCTAATTCCAAATTAGCACAAAAATTAAAATAATCTACTACAAATAAATCGATAGATTGTTGTTTAGTTAACAACATTATATATAAAGTTGTTAGAATTATAGCACATAAAGTATCAATAAAATGTAGATTCTTTTGGTAAAAACAGATCCAACGTATTTGTAGCAAACGATATTGTTTAAGCTAAACTCATAACTAAGACACAATGGATGTGTTTCACCCAAAGTTTAACCATGAAAGTTATTTCCTTCGTTCATAACAAGTGTTTCACACTTTATTCGACGCTCATAAAATGTATATAACTTTGGATTTCAAGACATTACTCATTCAATCTCACAATCATTCATTATTTATATCTACTAAAAAATCATTTCTCCACCACTCACCAAATCCATAAGTGATACACTTAGGCCATGTTTGGTAGGCACGATTAGGCCGATTAGCCATGTTAAAAGACATTACGTTTTGTTTCGTAACTCACGGTTGAGGCCCGATTTATATCTTATTTCTCCACCGAAATAACACTCACCAATAATTTTATTAAAACTTGTTTCATCACTAGCACCTAACATCACTAACACCTAGTGATCACTACTTAATCAGTAACTAATCTACCAAACAACTATCATAGTTTTATATCGGAGAAAGTAGTATTTTGGTTACTAAGATTTATAAATTATACAATTACAATCTAAATTTATAATTCTTTAGACTTAATCAACACTTATATTTGGTCGTATTTTCTTCTTTTGGGCAAGTGTTGTATACTCATTTGGGAAAATTACATAGAATATTATGGTTGTCTCTCTCCTCACATGATAATATTTTATTAATATAATTTATATTAATAAAATATTATCATGTAAGAAAGAATGTAATACACCTATATGTTCTATGAAATTATATTAATAAAATATTATCATTTAAGAGAAAATGTAATACACCTATATACCTATATGTTCTATGAAAATTCACACTTATTTGATAATCATGCGCATATATATATACACACATTATAGTATGTGCGCCAATACTTTTAAAGACACTACATGTGAATCAATACCTTGTATAGTTGTATGTATGGATTTATATAGAAACTTTTAGAATTTTATTTAAGCCAAAAATTAAAATCAGAATAATAGATTTTCATATCCACGAGGGACCCACGGGGCAGAGCTCGAATATAAATTACATGCACTTCTCCATTGTTTTAATAAGAGAAGCAAAATTTCTGGCAGTGGGAGAGTGAGAGAAACCAAGCACTAAATTAAATCAAATCAAGAAAAAAGTTACAAAAAATGCCGACTTCAGATTCATTTCTGCGGCAGCTCAGCAGCAAAGAAGGCTGGGAGTCCGCATCAAAGAGGTGGGGCGTCGGCGGTCGCGACAGCTGCGACACCGCTGGCAATTGGAAGCAGGTGGAGGGGCTATGCGGCGGCGGCGAGAATGGGATGTTTGCAATGAAGAAGAGGGTGATGGTGGTGGTTGATCAATCCTCACACACAAAACACGCAATGATGTGGGCTCTCACCCACGTCACCAACAAGGGCGACATTCTCACTCTTCTCCACGTAGTTTCTCACTCTAGCCGGAGTTCCGACACCTACCCTCTTCTTCCTCTCACTACCTTGCCACGTCACTCGGCTCTCTGTAAGGCCTGTAAGCCTGAGGTCAGTTTTCATGCCCCTTTTCAGTTTTCTCACCTTTGTTTGCTGCTGCTTCTAAACAAGGCCTTAGCTTGAAAAAGATTGGATTTTTTCTTGTTTTTCTTGGAGTTGTGAAACTGCTTGATGTTCTTGGTGTTCTTTTGTCTGTTAAAATATTGGATTTGATGTTTTTGTTGGAATTTCCATGTGTCCAGTCAAAAGAAGGGAGTTGGGTTATCATTGCAAATTTCATTATTTTTCTTTTCTTTTTCTTTATCAGAAATTCAGAATAAAGAGAGATTTGCAGACCCTTTTGTTTTATTTATCTTTATGTGGAAATTTGACAGATTGTTGTCTGAAATTTAGGTTGAAGTGGAAGCATTAGTAATCCAAGGACCAAAATGGCTACTGTAATAAGCCAGGTGAAGAAGCTTGAGGTTTCTGTTCTAGTCCTAGGCCAGAAGCAGCCCTCTCTATTGCTTAACTGGTGAGCTTAATTAGTCGGAGTCTCGAAACATGAGATATCATTCATGCTATACTGGTGAACTATGCAAGATTGTTTTTTATTTATTTTTATTTTTTTTCAAAATTTGGCAGCCTATGTTTCAAGGGCAGCACAGAGAATTTTGTGGAGCAATGCATCAACAATTTGGAGTGCTTGACAATAGGAGTGAGAAAGCAGAGCAAAGCAGTTGGTGGATACCTCATCAGCACAAGATGGCACAAGAATTTCTGGCTTCTTGCTTAGCATAAATTGTCTGAATCCTATGTAATGTAGAAAATAATCTCCCTCCCCCATTAACATCAGTTTGTAATTTTAACTTCAGACAGGAACTAAAATGACAGCTACTTCTCTCTCTACATGGCTTTTTCATAACTTTGCTGAGTTCTGAAAGTATGAGGTTTACTTCAAAACCTAAAATAGTAGTTGAACTTAAAAGAATTTCTTGCACAAGAGGATGTGATAAATTTACTCCATTCTCAATTTGATTATAGTCGATCGCGATCCAATAACAAAAGAAGAAGAAATCTCCATTTTTCTACAAGTAACATCTATTACTGACTCCTACTACCGAGGAAGGTTCAAACTTTGTCGTCTAATTTATCACTTACTAATGGGAGCAGCTCCATCTTGCTCCGCGGAGTCCGGGGCGTCCGAGGGGTTCCGGGCGATTGGGACGAAAGCATGTGTCTCACGTACCCGTAGAAGGTGCATCCGACGAGCGTTATGGAACATCCGACCGCATTCATCATCGAGATTGGGTTGCGGAAGATCAGCCATGAACATGTCACGGCAACAGCAACCTAAACATGATAGAAAGAAATCAGATTTCAAGAGTAATATCAGAAGGGAAAAAAAAACACTAATTCCTCGTCTTCCAACTCTTTCAGAGGATTGAATAATTTTGATCGTCCAATTCTTCAAATAACCATATATATTTTTAAACTCAGTTAGAGATCGATATCAAGGAGGCATGGACTATATATCGAGTATGAGAAAGAAAGACGAGCACCTTGAGGTTTCCGGCAACATTGAAGGTCACGGCAGTAGTGGAGTGGATGACGTAGAAGATAGAGAAGTTGAGGCAGAAGGCCAACACTCCGGACCCGAATATGATGGCGAGAGATGAGGGAAGCGAAGGGCATGTATAGAGCCATGCCACGACACCCGATCCTTCGAGTAACAAGGCCGGCACGGCCAAGATCATGGTCGCAAATGGTGCCATGTAGTACACTGTGTTTATACTGCAATTGGAACAAAAACAGATATACTTGAAAATACGATAAAAATGAAAGATATACTATAACATTTGATAACGAACAATGAATACCTGTGATACAGTTGCAGTCGGTTAAATTAAGCAACAAACCGTTAGCTTAATCAAGCTTATAATCGAATGATTTGATCATCTAGATTTGAGAACGAAAATCTACTGCAATGAAACGGGAAGAACGAGAGGAAAGAGATTAATTACCTATCAAATTTGTAACCATGCAATAGAGACTCAGCAAGAATGGTTTTTGTGGAAGTAGCAATACAGCCAAACAGAGCAGCACAAAAGCCAAACATGTTGAAACTGAGCTCCGTGATAGATGTGAGAAGAATCCCTCCAACAATAGGAATCAACGACACCCAAATCTGCCAGTCGAAAACCTTCTTCCAGATAAGCCACTGCAAGAACACTGTTCCAAGAGCACGAGAAAACAGAAAGAATGTTAACCGTTGTGTCAAGAACACAAAAACGGAAGAATAATTTATTCATCAAAATCAATAACAACATTCGAAAAAATCAGCTTAGAACATTTCAACATATATCTTTACTCGGAACTCGCCTGTCGTTGCGGGGGTGAAGGATTTGATGGTTTGCATGAACGAAACAGGTATATATCTAAGGCTGACATTCCCCAACACTATGTTGATACAAAATATAAACGACATAGGAAAAATCCGCTTCCATCGATCTTCAGGATCAACTGAAATGAGCGGCTTGAGTTTTAGCACTTTAATTACCAAGTACGCACCAATTGCCGACGATATAAAGTGAACACACGACACAGTCAATGGAAACTTAAAGTCCAGTTTCTGTCAAGAATAAAAGGAGACAAATGGTTATGATAACAATACAGCAACTGCTGTCATATTCAAAAACACGATTTAACCAAGATGACTTATCAGTTATCACAGATATCCATCATTCATATTACTTGATAGCAATTTGAGGTAAATTCATTAATAAACACAACGAGATGGTCAAGCGATCAATTTAGTGGAGATTCGTTTAACACATGTAACCCCAAAGACGTTCCCTCGCCCTCTTATTTAGATATCGATCTAATACCATCTACCAGTTGCAGTAATCGACCTTAGAGCTAAAATTAAGAAGAAACGAGTTCTTCAATTTTAATGAAGTAATGACTCAACCAGATCGCATTCCAAAAGCACTAGAATTCTCATTTAAAATGGATCTCAAGAACACACATACCCAATGCAAGAAGCTTCATCATTACTGTTAATGGATATAATACACACACACACATATTAAGAATTTCTTCAATAATTTTGAAAATTGATAACACAAGCTCTTCATTACTCCCAATAAGTACAGAATCACAATGGTATCTGAGAATTTCTTCCTTTACAGCAAAATTTTAGAACAACTTCTAACTATTCTAATGATTGCTTTTTTACAATAATTATTCCTCAATTTCTAAAACAGAACATGATAGCAAGAACGAATATATCAGCTAAGCATAAAAAAGATTTGAAGAAACAACAAAGATCTACCGATTAAAATGCAACCATAACGCAAAAAGGAAGCAAATCCAGAAAATCTTTTCTCGTTACGAAATTCCTTCAATTTCTATATCACATAATCAAGAATCAAACCTGAAAGATCCATTTATTGATGATGATGACAGTAACGTTGAAACTCCACCATTGAAGAATAGCCAATACCGATCGAATTACACTCCACTGACACAACCTACTCTCCTCCATAATTTTTCCAAACCACCCAGATCAAAAACTTCCAATAAAATCCAAACTTTTCCCGGAAGGAGGGGAAAATTCAAGAAAATAGATCAAACGGGCCGGAGAGGGATAGGCTGGGTGTAGCCTGTCCGGGTGATGCCATGAGGTGTGAGGTGTTTTTATTTCAAGAAAATAAATGAGAAATGGGTTAATTTTGTGTGTGTAATTCTTGTTACTGCGTTTTGATTTTGGTGGAATTCAAAACGTGTGGGGAAAATGGGATTCTCACTTCTCTCACTACCTTCACGCCTTAATCACCTCTTCATTGGTGAACTTCCAAAACCAAACACACACTCCACACACAGCACACGCAGTTTGTGTGAAAATGTGTTGTGTGGGTGTATCATACTATCATGTACATATTTCTGTATGTAATGTTTCTATATTTTGGCCATTTTTTTATGGGAGCCCAACTTATATACCCAACTTTAAAAATATATGTACCACTCATATCCAACCTAAAAATTAACTACACCCCATATCCAAACCTATTAAAAAACTATATTTTGATTCAAAATTCTGCAAATTGCAGACGACGTGATGTGAGATGAGAGGGAATTGATTCTTTTTTTTTTCTTTTTCTGTGCAACATTTAACGCCTTTGTATTGTATGTATATATTATTCTGTATAAAGCCTGCAATCTTTAACAAATTAACAAATTTGCGAATTAAAGTCTGTGCACATTAATGAGGTTGACCGAGTTTGGTAAAGCTTATCTGATTCATATACAACTCATATTCTCTCTCACTTTGGCTCCCGTTTTCAATTTCAAAAATTTGAAAAAAGAGATTGAGTGAATTTCATTCCATTCCGGAATTAATAGTCGAGCTTCACTACCGGGTAATTTTTCAATATATACAATGTTGCTTGATGTTTCCGATCGACTAAACTTCTCTCCGATCGAGGAAGCCTTCTTTCCGCTCATTGGAGAAGGCTTTGCTCGACCGGAGAAGCTTAGTCGACCAAAGAGATACATGATATAAAGCAAAGCCTTTCTCGGTTGGAGACAACGGTTTCGTCGTGCCAGGCAGACAGACAACGTTTGTCGGCGGAGAGACAGACTTTTTTCGGTTTATATACATCTAAATTTTATGTTTTATTTAAATTTTCTAATAATTATGTATTAACGAATTTTTAATAATTAGGGTCAAACCATATTTTGCTTATTCGAAGGAAGGGTGAGAATATTTGGTACTTACGGTATGTATTCGGGCATATTATTTTGAATAAATATAGTTATGCGATTTTGATATGTTACGATGATTTTGAATAGTTGCATTATTTTTGTAAGATTATATTAATCATTTCAAAATTTTATACTTTGCGTGAAATAATTGTAACTAAAATCCAAAAAAATTCAAAAGTGTGTAAATATATACAAGTTTTGAAAATCGAAGATAAACCTTATTTTGTTCACAATATAGCTCATTTATTTTGTTCACATGTCGGCCTTTATTTATTGAGGAATTTATGTAAAATATGTGGAATGTTTAAATAAAATAAAAAGTTGCACGATATGTGGAATGTTTCAATTTCAATTTCGGGATAAATGTTTATTGTTGTTTATTGTTGTTTCATATAAAAATTGAAGTTTCGATTTGAAATTTATTGTTTCGGTCGAAATTTGTTGTTTCCGATCGAAATTTGTTGCTTCTGATCGACTAGAAACAACAAATTCGACCGAAACAACAAATCTCGACCAAAACAACAAATTAATTCAATTTCTTGAATTAATTTGTTGTTTCCGTCGACCAATTGAAGTTTTCGATCGAGGAAGCTTCTCTCGATCGACGGAAACATTGATTTTTATCAATTTAATATCAATTTAATTTTCTAATAATTAGTTATTAATTGAATTGTAATAATGCAGGAACCATATTTTACAATTATTTCGAAGGAGCGAGTGACAATATATCGGACTTACGGTATGTTTTCGTGTATATTATTTTTAAACACTATAGTTATGCGATTTTAATATGTTTACCGTATATATATTTTGTAATTGAGATATTTTCCGACTTATAGTATTATATTTTGGATAAATGATGTATATTTTGGATAAATGTTGCTAAATGTGATTGAATATGAGTAGTTAATATTTGAACGATTGAATATGAGTAGTTAATACCGATATAAGGCTTGAATAATGTGATTGAATAAATAGTGTTTATGGCTTGTATGTTTCGATTGAATGAGATATTTGTTTTGACTTGAATAATATTTGAACGATTGAATATGAGTAGTTAATACCGATATGGCTTGAATAATGTGATTGAATAAATAGTGTTTATGGCATGTATGTTTCGATTGAATGAGATATTTGTTTTGGCTTAAATAATGTGATTGAATATGTAAAATCATTTGAAATTTCAACTTTGGATTAGCATTGAATTGTTGTATGTTGTGTAATATGTGGTATTGATATAATTGTAGGTCGATCCTGTTTTCTTGAGGCCTACCACGATAAATGTGGTGGCGGATGTAAAGACTTATTATAGGACCGATTATTTTAAGTATATTAAGAATGTCTTGCTAGATAAGGCGGCGAAGAGTTGGTAGATATGTTTAGGGGCTTGCTTTGGTCATCGATTGATTGGACTCCGGGCCTAAGTCTAGTTTATCTTTGCACCATTTAGTTTCCGTCGGATAGAACCTACGCGTCCGGAGATGTATTTTTCATCAATGGAAGATATATATGTTTTCCATTAGAGATTATGCTCTAGTCACCGGCTACAATTTGGGTCATCATCATTTGATCCCACACAAGACTACGACTTGAGCGACGTTGAGGTCTATAGCCTTTTTGCGGGGCACACAGTTACATTCGTAATCTAGTAGATAGATTTTGTAGTAGTGATTTTAGTGATGATGTAGATCTTCGTCACTATTTACGTGTGCCCACGTTATTATCCTCTATGGATTCGTATTTGGAGTGCGATACGGGAAGATAATAGCTGATTGGGTTTGGGCATTGGTTGACGATCCGGGCGTTTTGCCGATTTCCGTGGGGCCTACGATTACGGATATTGAGATATTATACGGCGCAGATGTCGACCTAATGCTTAATACCACTTTTACGGACCGATCTGGGCACTATATGCTTGGTCACCGAGATCATACCAGGCTTGGGAAGTATAGGTGGACGTCATAAATCCCACGTGTCAAGAGTGTTGAGGTGGAAGTTCAAGTAGGCTCTCACCGGTAGCTTTACGTCTCTTTTGAGCAAGAGGTCTTGAATTTTATTATAATTTTAAATCATGTATGAGGTATTGTATTTATTAGAATATTAAATAACATCTTTCAATTTATTGTAGGTCGATTATCATCTCACATCGATCGAGCCGACTCATTCGAGGTTAGCACCGTTTCTTGGGTGTCATCTCACACCCTCTCCACTCGGTGTGAATTTTGTTATACCATCAAATCCTTTGAGGAGGGACGACAGTTCCTTCGTCGTGGTGTGTCTCGTCCGGTGGATGAGCCCGGCGTAAGACGTCGAGTTCGAGGAGGCTCCACGGTTTGTTGAGGATCCCGATCTTCGGGGTCTCCATCGAGCGAGCCTCAAAGCCTTCACCTTCGATACCCGGCCGAGAGGACATCGTCGGTTGGGTTCGTTGAGGTTCCGGTTTTGATGAGCTGCGGCCATATGTGGATAGCCGTCCATCCGTTGAGAGGCGGGATACGGGAAGACATACCGGGAGGCGGCTTCATCGAGCGGTGGTGGTGAGCACCTGGCGTCTTAGTTCCGTCGATCGTCGTTGGATCCGAGAATCTATCCAAAATCTGTCCGGAGGGAGGACAGCGATGTCAACGCATCGAGAGGTCTATCGAGATAAATTTATTCCAAAGATAAAAGTGGTTTGAAAACCTCCTAGAAGACTCGATGTGGTTGCACACATAGGGATGATCTGCCACACATGCACCTCATGTCCCACGTCATCCGGCGGCGGCGGCGAGAGGTGAAGATCGAGAGACCACATCACCGCCCGGTCCGGATGTCCCCGAGGCGGTGGACATATTGAGCCGGTGGCGGATCGCATCGACCAGTGATACCCTCCCGCTACTCTCACGGATCCATGGTACGATCACGGAACTACATCTCATCATTCCATGATGGGATGGACCTATTTAGTGATCCGACGCCTCGGGACGTCGTGAGTAGACTTTCGAGCCCGTCAGTGACAGTTGGAGCAACATGTAACTATTAAGGCTCATATTTGATGGTTTATAATATTTCATTATATTTGTTATGTTTTCATTTTCTCTAAATTAAATGTTTGTAGTTCGGGATCCGGAGAGGTGAGCAGACACGGAGACCTTGCTATAATGAGGTCACCATCGTGAATAGCCCGATGCCACGTCCATTATCCGGTGATATAGTGATAAATTATCGCGTTTCTTGAACACAAATAAGACAATGGTGGTTGTTCGAGTCTTGATCGACAAGTCCAGTTGCATTTTTCGTGAATATCGAAATGCGGAGGCGTTTTGATGTTCGAATGCGTTTTATACAATATGCCTCGTTTTTTAAGTACATCTACTTATATTGATATGTATCCTAAAATAATTTTGCGGTCGTCGATCTATTCATGGTGTATTTGAGGATGAGACTCGATGCGGGATCGGCGTATTGGATGGGGTGAATTATCAAAACACAATCATCCTTGATCTTGGTTTTTCGTAAGTCTTTAATACAATCAATATATAGTATATATGTAGTATCTCTAATTACTTAATTTTCAATGTTGAATAGATGTTTACGCAAAATTCATGGTCCGAGGTACACATAGCGCTTTCGTCCTACATTGAAGACCGCGTGAGGCACCATTGATCATGACCACGAGGCATTGCTTCTACATGGCAGCCACCATCGCATTGGATAGCGATTGTCCTCGGCATGACGGGTTATACATCATGGTTACGTGCCGCGGTAACCTTATTTAATCTGATAAATTACAAAATTGAAATTTTCCTTGTTTATTTTATCTAAATATTAATTTTATAGATCATCATCCCTTGCGTCATCGGCGCGTTTCGCGATAATGCAGCGTGGATATGCACTCGGTCATTCGTCTTTGTTTGACTCGCGTATTTGGCGGATGGACCGGGATCAAGTGGATGCGAGGATGATGGACTTCGTGTGCTGACTAGATTATTGCGGCACTTTCGATCTTCACTAGATGGTTCGAGGCTAACTCCACGGATACCACCATGGAATAATGATGCGATTATTACGAGCTGCCTCTTGGGTATTTGACCGGAAGGCGATTTCGATGATGGTCCATTTGCGTGCATGATGTGGAACGTCTTATTTCGGTTCACCGAGCATCGAATGGGTACGCGTCAAATGTTGTAGCATATAGACATAAAGTAGGTGGAAATATATATGAGATATGTGATCCATATAAGCAGCCGAGAGGAAGAGGAAGAGGAAGAGGTAGAAATTAGCATGTACTATGTAATGATTTTATTTATTTTATCTCATGTAATAGATTCTTAGTTACATTATCTTATCGACAATGGATTAATTTTAATATGATCTTCAACTTCAATTTCAATTTCAATTTCAATTCCAATTCCAATTCCAATTTCAATTCAATTCAATTCAATTCAATTCACACTACAAAAAAATGGATGTTCATATTGGTATGTATTGGTATATTGGTATGTATTGATATATTGGATGCAAATGGATGTTCATATTATTTATCGAATATTTGATTATACGATAGTTATTAATCCTCGTGACAACAACTTAGTATTTAACTCGAAGCTAAGATCGTTGAATGAATTTGTGTCTTTGTTTTTTTTTTGTTTGTTGATATTGGAAATATCGGCCGTTGGATTAACGGGTTGAATGATCATTAATACTGTATCGCCACGTGGTAGTGCGTGTTTGGCCATCCGCGTTTATCTATTACTCCCCACCGCTTATGTGTGCGGAAATATTTTTGTTTCACATAGTTTATAAAGAATTAATTAGAATCGTTGTAGGAAAATCGCTATCCATATTACACTAGTTCATTATAAACCTTTGTTTTGAAGAATCATAGCTCAATGAAATAAGTATTACATAACTTTGTAAAATGAAACAGACGTTATTCGAGTTAAATTTATTTTTACTAGAATAAACTACAATGAGATTTGGCATATTATTTGTCCATTGGACTTGGTAAATGCTCCTTCAACGGAAATGTTCTTCTTCTTCGCCTCTCCCATCTACATCTCATCGATCAAGAACAAGATATCGAAAACGTAAATCTCAAACTAAACATAAATCTTAGGACTTCAGGTTTAAGTCGATGTTAGGTGAATCGTTAAACATACACTTTAACCTATAAAGCAACGAGCGCAATCGATAAGATAGTCTATCGAGAAATGAACAAAACCGGTCTCCAAAGCAGGCGAAGGAAAGCGAGAATCGGCACTAACATGCATCCGTCGATGTAGATAAAATAAGCAACGAAAACCACATACTAGCACTCCATTAGTACTAAAAACTCTGTGAAGATCAAAGTTTTCACCGCTATTCAAACAAACAAACGTGCAAAAAGAAAATGGGCCGAAAAAATAGGGCGGAGAAGGAACCTTTACCTCGTTTCGGTGATGGAAGCGATCGAAATTGTATGAGAAACACAACCACAAAATAGAGAAAGAAGCAATGTAAGCGACAAGAATCACAATCATCCACGAAATTGGACTTCATCGCTCAAGCTTCTTCTTTTCTTTTTTTTGATAAAAGATTAATGTTTTAGTTAGTGAGATATATATGTGTTCTGACGGATTGTTGATGTTTAGCGACGAATTTTCCGTCATTGTTAAAATTTTTTGTAGTGTCAATTCAATTCAATTTGATTAAGTTAAAATAATAATAATGTTAATAATATCTTTACATGAATGTTTTCTTTCATTACAATGTCACTCGTCTCGGATAAGTAAGGACACTTCCGGCGTATGAGATTCATTACCACACAGCTACATGTCCGTAGTGCACGACTTCTACTACTCGATCTCACTTACATTGGATGACGATATCGACCCACTTTTGGGCCCAACTGACGGACTCTATTAGGAGGCATAGCGTAATTCTAGCAACATCCGGAGGAGCAGTCCAACTAGGCGTGGTGAGCAGATTGATCCGATCTGGTATGCTTGGTTAGCTTTGCGAATGGTAGTACTCCCACATAGTTAGATATATGGTGACCTTTATGACTAAAAATTTATATAATCAATTATATGTAAGTGAAATCAATTTGATCAAAAAATTAACATAATTAAACTTAAATTGTACCATATAGTTGCAATGACATGAGAACACGGTATCATATCCATGTCCCACTCCAAACACGCACGATTGCGTATTGAGATTGACTACGAATGTTTTACTTAGTGCTTGACTTTGAAAGTGGAGTCGATGAGGGCACTACATCGTATCTCTGCGTGATAGTTCCATTGATACCATCATCTTCTGGCGTTGCTTGAAATTCAGCGCGTACCTCTTTCTTTGCCATGTCTCTCATGAACCATTTTTACGTAATGTGACGGATTGCCTTTAATCATTGAGCAAATTGGCAATCGTCTAGCCCACAATATTCGAGAATTGAATGATTCGGCAATGTTCGATGTCATAAAACCGTAGCGCCTAACGGGCGCGTGATCTAGCCCACTCGCACTCCAACCTTCACCAACTTGGTATGCGCCACTACCATCGGCCTTCACGAAGACTTTAACATAGCCATCGCTTTTCAAAGTGTGCATCTTAGTACGCATAAGCGGCTTTACAAATAACTGCGGATGGTTGCCCAAGCGGGTGATTTTTTCAGATGGTAGTAGCATAATCCGTGTGTTGCATCGGGGTGAACACACTGACCGCGTTCATTATCTTGACATGGGCATCCGAAACAATCAACATCTCCGGATTTGATCCATAAGCGACTTGTAGTCGAGGCGAAACCAAGTCCATGAGACATCATTCTCGATCGGACCAATTCCATAAGCTAATGGAAAAACTTGCTCGTTGTCGTCCTTTGTCACGGCGAATAATACTCTTTATTGCGGCCGCTCAAGTGCATACCGTCGACTACAATCACGGGTCGGAGGCACAATGTGTACGTCAATCTGCATGAACCGGCGCGATAAAGAGGTGGCGGAACCACCATCGATCCAATATCCAAGTCAATCATCGAACCGGATTGCTCATCCGTAACATATCACGAGATAACTAGGTAGTAGTGAAATGATTCTTCATGTCCACCGTATATCATCTCGATCGCCCTATTACGGGCTCGCATTGCTACATCAGATGTAACGTGTACACCGTACTCTCACCGCAAATCAGCCATAATGGACCTCGGCTTTAGCACTTCACCGTCTTGGCGTATTTTTCGTGATATGTATCTGCAATTACGGGCATTAACCTTCCTTACTCCGATATTCACTAGGTTACGTGCGCAGTATGTATAGCATCAAACTTGCGGACAAACCAAAATCCACCTTGTCATATGCACGTAGTAGAAAAGGACATCGATTATGATATCGATATTTGAATGTAATCCTCGAATTATCGGATCGAGGAATAACAAATTCTACTCGGCGTTCCAAATGCCATAGCCCACGGATATCTTGATTCACCCTTGCGTCGAAGATGGAACCTTCGCTCGGCTCGTGAGTGCTGGAACCGAGTCCGGAGGACGAGCAAAGAGATTAATCAAGCATCATGAGGAATAACGAGGACTAGCCGTTGCTCATCTCCTCAACTTCTTACGGCTCTGGCCTCCTACGTGCTCTTGCGTGTTACTCGCATAATCGTAGATAAAAGCTTCCGAATCCACCCTCTCGGCGGATCCATCGTCAAACTCTACAAATGAGCCATAGCTCACCAGCGAACTCACGATCTTCTTCCTCTTCATCCGACTGTTTCATCTTCTTTCTTTAACATAGTCGTCGTCATCATTGTCCTCAACAAGTGTATCACCCACGATTGTGGTTGCGGCATATGTTGGGAAACAAATTCTGGATGGATCCATGTGTTGCGGCATATATTGAGATGTATCAACATCAAACCAATCGAGATGATGTAAATTGTTGTGTCGGCGACGCGTCGAGCGATATGTGTTGGGAAGTGTAGTCATATGTTGGCGAGGATGGTATCTCAAACGAAGGTCTATATAGTTCTTGCTCCGATTGGGATGTGTCGGCATCGTGAGTCACATAGACCTCGGTTGGGCATCATGAGCCAATCGAAAAGTTGATCATCATTACTCAAAAGTAATTTGATAATTCTACCACTTCAAGATCTCGATAGATAATGCGGTTGGTAGGTTGTACTCAACAATTTCCAACATAATTTGATTAATCATCTCTATGAACTCCCGGATAATTACATTGTCCATTCGAATAAATGCATTTGGTGATACCGCCAATGTAACATAAAGAAGGATCCCACCGCCTCCATATCTAACAATAATGTTCTTCCATCCCGACATCTATAACAAATACAAGATTACATTAATGAAATATCTGATCTTAATATGATTTTCTAATGTACAAAACAAATATACATTCTAATCAAATATCCAAATAAGAAAAAATAGCAATCTAATCAAAATCTAATTAAATAATTAAAGTCTCTTACAATAAATTAATTAAAGGGACTTATCTAAACGAATTATGTCAAGACTTATCTAAGCGAATTATCCAATAATTATATCCAATTATCTAAACGAATTATGCAATAATTATAAATAGCGAAACAATCGAATTATCTAAACAAATAAGAAAACAAATGTAAACAAAATTAACAATAATTAATCTAAACAAAATTAACAATAATTAATCTAAACAAATTTAACAATAATAAATCTAAATAAAACTAACAATAAGAAATCTAATATCATAAACAACAATAATTCGAAGATTATCCTAATTGATTTCATTTAAAATTAATTTCGGGGATTATCCTAATTGATTTCATTTAAAATTAAAACAACAACAATAATTCGAAGATTATCCTAATAAATCTAAAATTATCCTAATTGATTTCATTTAAAATTAATTTCTAAAAAAAAATCTCTCTCCGGTCGAATAGTTTTATGTCTCCGGTCGATATTTCCTTGTTTCCGATCGACCGGAGACATCAATTAATAATTAGTATTAAATTCATTTGATAATTCGAAGATTCCGTTCGAAAATAGGCTCTCTCCGGTCGACAATTCGAAGATTCCGATCGACCGGAATCATTGTTAATTTGATAATCCTTGTTTCGGTCGACCAATTTTATGTTTCCGTTCTCTACCGAATCAATAATTAATTATGTTTCGAATGAATTAAAAATTAAATTACATTAAAATCCTCTCTCCGGTCGACCAATTCCTTGATTCGGTCGACCGAATCAAGGAATGATCGACGGAGAGAGGATTTTTAACTTAATTTAATTTTTAATTCATTATCTTTAAAAACCCATAAAATCATTTATTTATCTATTTTTCATATAATTCCTTTAATTCATCGACCTCTCATATAATTCCTTTAATTCATCGACTGAGAGAGATTCCTTTAATTCATTTATTTTTCATATAAAAACCCATAAATATCTAATTTCATCTAAACTAATTATATCCAATTATATATTATATATAGGTAATTATACACTAATTATCTAAACGAATTATATCGAATTATATATACTAATTATGCAATAAATTCAAAACACTAAACAAATTATCCAATTAATTTAATTATCTAAATTATATATCACAATTATGCAATAAATTCAAAACACTAAATTAATTATCCAATTAATTTACTTATCTAAACGCAATAATTTATCCATACCAATAAACAATAATAAATCTAAACAAAATTAACAATAATAAATCTAAACACAAATTAATATCATAAACAACAATAAATTCAAAACACGTCGAAAATAAATAAAAATTGAATAACTTACTTGTTCGACATAGCTACTGCTTTCGGATTGAAGAAATAAATTTAAAAATTTTGAATATAAAATCGAAATGAAGGAACGAAAATTGGAGGAGCAAGAGCAAGAGCAATTTGTTGGATTTGTATTTGTTACAATCGATTGTATAAATAGGAGAGAATTGGTTCAATTATTGGTTTACTTTTCTACATTTATTTGTCTTCTTCAATTTTTCTGTAATTTTTCTGCATTTATTTGTCTTCTTCAATTTTTCTGCAATTTTAGCTGTAAGGTTTTACTTTTCGTAGTACTATTTTGTACAGTATTAATTAATACTGTAAATATAAAGGATAATTTCAATATTAAATATTTCAAAATTAATAAGTTGTGTTATAATTTCAGCATTTCAATATTTTGCAAAATTTCCAACATAGATTACCTGTAAATATTAATTTAAATATCATACATTCAATTTAAATTAATTAGTATTAAATTAATTTGTTATATCCTTGTTTCCGGTCGAAAAATCGTTGATTCCGGTCGACCCTTTGATGTTTCCGGTCGATCGGAGACATGAATTAATAATTAGTATTAATTTCATTTCATATATACTTGTTTCCGGTCGATAATTCCTCTCTCCGGTCGACCAATTTGATGTTTTCGGTCGACCGGAGATATGAATTAATTAAAATTGTATTAAAAATCCTCTCTCCGGTCGACCAATTAGTATTCAAAATTTGAATTTTTATTAAATTCGATCGTTCATCCTCTCTCGATCGATGATTCCTTGATTCGGTCGACCAGGAAACAAGGAATTGTCGACCGAATTTTGGATTTTATTTGTTAATTAATTTTTGATTCATTTATGTTTTTTAAATGAATCGATGATTTAATTAATTTTTCTCACACTTTTAACATGATTCGATGATATATGAAATAAACATGATTGATGATATATAAAGTAATTTAACATAATAATATCGAATCTGAAAATAATTTCGCAATCATTTATTCATTCACATGTTTGTTATGTTTCGGAGTCAGTGTTATGTCAATTTCACACCGAAGACCGCGCAAGACTTAGTAGATATATATTAAAAAAGGCAATTGGGTATACACGGTATCAAATTTGAAATATGGTTATAGGTTGTACACACTTTTGTAAAAGTGTGTATTTGTATATATTTTCCCTTTTTTTATTCCCTACCATTAGAACCGATGTGAACAATTTTCCGAGAATAACCATCAATATTTAGTCTACGCCAGCTTAACTTTTACTACTCCTTGATTCCTCGTTTATATTTTTGAGAATATTCGGCATAATTTTAATAAAAAATATGGAGAGTATTATGATTAAAATTAGGGGTGAGCAAAATGTTCAATAACTGAATAATTGAACCGAACCAAACCGAAATATCTAATTTGGTTGGGGTAAATCGGTTATTTCAGACAATTCGGTTATAACCGAAATATATTTTGGTAGTATGGTTTTCGGTCGGTATGAGTTTTTTTACCCGAATATTCGATACCCGAAATTTATATTTATATATAGTATAGTAATATTATAATTAAAATAAATAGTTGCCCTAAATTGAACTTTAAATTTGGTGTTTTGAGAAGATTGTAACATTTTTATGAATTATTCGTATTTGGTAATGTTTTTTGAAATTTGAACTTATGAAGATTGTTGGTAATGAGTTGTTTAGTATTTGACAATGTTATTTATGAATATTGCAAACTAGTTATTTGTTGACTATTAGAATATTTTTTGTATGTTTTGTTTAAAATTGAATTAAGGCAAAAATTCGGTTTTATCCGAATTATCCAAATAATTTTCGTTATTTTGGTTTGGTAACCAAATTATTTCGGTTTAGTTCGATATCATTTCTAAAATTTCGATTATTTTAATTCTGATATTTTTTTGACCATACCCGACCAAATACCCGAATACTCACCCCTAATTAGAATAAGGTGATGACTGACATAAACGAATGCAATGATGATTTCAACATACATTTCTAACTCTATAGGTGATAATATTTTTATAACATGAATCATCATTCCCAAAGAAAAACATATTCCATGAATATGAGATTAATCATTTCATCCATCGCGCATTATATTACTTATTCACATGAACTTGAAATCAATCAATAATTTTTTTATCTAACAATTTTTATTTATTTATTTATGATAAAATGAATAATTATAATAAATAAGAATAATAGTATTTATAATAATAAATCAATAAAAATTAATAAAACAAATAGGTATAATAAAATAATAGTAATAATGATAGTAATTACTAATATTAATCAATAATAATAACAATATAATTAGTAATGATAATAATAAATCAATATAATAACAAAATAATAATAGTAATAATAACAATAAATATAGTCAAAGTTATAATAACCACTAATTAAATTATTAACTATACAATAAAATATTATTATTATTATTATTATTATTATTATTATTATTATAAGAATAATGATTATTCCATTTATTTTCATATTCGTTCATTCCTCGTACTTACAGGTCATAGGAATCAAATATTTTATTATATTCCATTTCTATGAACATTCTATTCCAAATTCCATTTCATTCATATCTAATTTCATTCATGCATACCAACCACCACCTAAGGGTCTCACATTAATGTAATTTTAAATTAATTAGTGGTGGCCATGGATGATAAAATCTGTAAATAAATTTGTTCAGAATAATAAGTAAGAATAGTGATAGACCACTGTAAAAAGCGTGTAAATAAATAGTGATGTTGAGCCTAATAAGTAGAGATTATTTTGTAAGATAGTTTTCATAAATTACAAATAAACAAATTTGGAAGACGTAGCGAAAAGGAAAACTATGGACAAATTTGAGATATGGGGATTAATTTTATTTTAATATATTTTTTATCGAGATCGTCAAATTTACATATTACATAAAATCCATGACACTCAAGCGGTAGCCGCCATTTTAGCGGCATCGTTGGAGATGCTCTTAACAAAAAAAAGTTCGATCTTTTCCCAAAAAATTAAAGAAAGTGAATAATTTTTTTAGAAATTTATGCTATTTTACGTTCACATCTCTCCAAATTGTCTCGCTATAATATAAAATACTATATAAAAAGAGATGAATGCCAAAAAGCTCAAAGTTAAGAGAAAGAATTACTAAAATGTAATCTCATATGTGCTTCACATAGGGGGTATATTTTGCATTTGACAAATTTGATGCGATATACTTAACTTATAAGATATTGGAATAAATCCAACTTAAAATATTTGGTTACAAAAATATCCACTTCACTAGTAGACCATCTTCAAAGAATAATTTTTTTGAATATTGGATAAAATTGTTAAGTCTCAATTAAAATATATAAATTGTATCATCCAATCATAAAATTGCTACCATGAGCGTAAGTAGACTTTTTACACAACAATTTTGTTCGTTACTTATTTTAGTTACGATTCCTCAAGTGCACGATGTAGTTGCAATTATTGGAAGCAATGTCGTATCCGAAGGACTGATGAATTCAAACTTCTAAGTACTACTAATGGGTCACTTTCGATTTAGACTAACAAAGTTTAAGAGTTATTAATTAACTAACAAAAAGCCAAATTCAAAGTTAACACACAAAACCAAAAATTAAACTATTAACAAATTGGGGAAGGACTTGAAGGAAAGTTATCATAAGGACTAGACTTCGGTTAACTTGTAAATAGACGTCTCTAGACTCAACAAGTTGCGTATTATGATTTAAATTACTTAAGATGATCTCAAGTTTAGCTAAAGCCCCCCGAGGCGTACTAAAACTGTGGATTACAAACTAAACCACCATCCTCGATTGATTATTTATCTATAACTCCCAAAAGCACAAAGAATCAAGAGCACTCACACATCCTCACAACCTCCCAGTTTGTTGAGGCTATGTGCTTTGTGTTTGTATTCTATTATAGTACCACATCTCTTGATTGTTGGACAACATAATAAACATGCTGAAATGGTGATCAACCATTCAAACACACAATACAACCAAGAACACAAATAGGTAATTAAATCCAACAAACGATCAATTAAGACACAAAGCAATTTATCACAAATCCATATAGTCTAATCATTAAGATAAGGGATTTTAGACAAATATATTCATTTCCAAAACATATCCCAAGTCATAAGAAAATATAATCAAAGATACAAGAAAATTGAGACCAAAAGACAAATCCTATAATCTTGATTTTCAATTGTGTAGTCTTGATGAGCTCCTTTCCAAGTCTCATTTTCTTGGTTGAGGTTTTGTTCTTAAGATAAAAGAATGAAAAACAGAAAAATGGTAGAGAGAGAATGAGGTGGATGGTGTGTTTTGGGGGCTAGGATTTCAAGATTGGATCTATTCAGGAAGACAAGAGGAGGTGAAAAATAGGAAATCAATTTGGCCAGAAAGAGAAAAAAAAATGTGTTTTCTCAAAATAGGGGAGCCGGCCAGCACCCCGACCAACTGTTGCTGGCCCAACCGCTGTATTTGGGCGTAGAAAATGCTTATTAGAGCAGGTGAACACTCGGTCGCTGGCTTACCCATCGGGCTCAAGGCCGCTTATTTCGTCTCGTGCTCCCTCATCCAAACTTCGAATTGCTCTCCGTTTTTCCTACAACTTCGTATCGAACTCCTCTTCGATATTCTATGATCATTTCATCCAAATTTGTATCAATTTTGCTAAAAATATCCAACCCCCCTCCCACCCAAAGTATCAAACTTTCACAAAATACTAGGTTTTACAAAATAACTCATTACAATCTTGATATTTTTAGTGAAATGACATCAAAAGCATCTTAAAAGACATGCAAAAACCATGTTTATCAAATTTGCACAAAAGGCCGATAGTTCCACGAAAAAACTAATACTCATTTAACAGTGTGTTAACAAAATATGTATATTATAAGAGTGCCCACTAAATAATTAATAAAAATGAAAGTCTTACGTGGTCTTGTGTGAGATTGTCTTACTAGGTATAAGTTTTCTTTTAGTCGGGATTTGAGGTTGGGATTCATATAAGTCTTCCTTGAGGGTGGACGAGCATGAATGATGACCCGAGCCCAAGGGGTTAGAAAAGAAAGCTTGAAAGCTTGCAAGCAATACCCAATTTTGTTTCCTTCTATATTAATATGAATATTCTTCTCTCAAAAAATAATTTATTCAATGGCCCAACCTCCCAGACCCACCATTTTAGAGGTCCCAATTTTGTTATATCCATCGTATAATTATATATTATTATGTCATAGAAAAATTAATTAATCCCCGTAAAATTAATTCATCTACGTTAATTATTTGCGTCTTTTCATATCTTTTGTATTTTTTATGGGAAATCTGAATTTACCCATGCTCCCAATGATTTATTTTGGATGTTTAATTTATCATATATTGATTATATTCCAAGCATGTTCTTATATAATTAATTGCAACACAAAAAGATTTTTTCTTGTTTACCTGCGAATTTTTGGCACAATGATCAATGATAAACTCCAGTTTTGATCTTCTGAATTATGATCTGGATGCTTGATCTCCAATACTGAGTAGACTAATCTATGGAGAACACTGAAAAAATTTCGCCCCCTGCATTTATGAATAGTGGTTTCGAAAATCACAGTATTAGAATGGATGATCTGATTTTCTTCTACTATGTATTTATAGTGTTTTCCTAAAATTCTAAAGAGATAGGATTTTGGCACATCTAATAAATACAACAATTATCTTATTTCTTGAAGATAATTACTATTTAGAATAATTATCCCTTGATATTAAATAATATAAGATAATATCTATCTATATTATGAGATATATTAAATAAATAATATATTAATCAGAACAAAATCCCAGTTGGATTCCTACAGGGGGTGGTCGAAAATTACATAGTAATAGGTCTTGATGGGTCAGCCCATGGATCAAATACAATAAATAATGATGGGCCTAAAATGAATTAACTATATTATGTTCATTTTATAACATAAATTAATTCATAAACATTTATTCATTCAACTAGAGAAAAAATGTAAACTTACTCATTTATTACCAAGTTGAGTCGAGCTTGTACTTAGATTTATGAATCCTCGTATTTAAGATATCGCATCGCCTATTAATTATTTATAACACTCATCGCTTAAAATAATTAATTTCTTTAATTTTTAAGTAGTACTACTCAACCTTATTATTGTATTTGAGCTAACTCAATCTATATGATTTAATACAATAAATATTTTGAGCTTCTTAAGGGGATGTAATCATCCTAAACGAATACAGTGACTCGATATAGGTAACCAGCATGATATACAAGTACGACCACCACCCAAGATACGGAGAATCTTGGGTTATCTCATGTAACTCTCACCCATAATAAGTTAAAGTGATTAGTAACTAATACTCACCTGAAAACTTATCGAGGTTTAAATCAACGTAAAGTCACCGAGTTCTAGGTTCTTCACGACGGTTAGATAGAAGAACTCATCTCACTGATCCATCGATACGTCGTACCAGCATAGACAAACAGTCAAGTCAAGTTACTTCTTATTTATACTGCAATCTATACCAACAACTCGTCTTCAAGTTATCTCGGTTGTGATCATTTTTATATCTCAACTAGCTTAACCAATATACAGACTTCTGTGACCTTCTACACACTGTATGATCTAACTTTTATATGAGATAATGAGACAACTTATGCAATCAAGTGCACAATCCAGATAGGAGATCGAAATAACGGTAACAGAAAACATGTATACAAGCTCAACCATTCTACTTTCAGTATACAAATCCAACACTTTTGGCTCTCCGGTTCTTCTTTAACAGGCAACAAGCCACCCAAGAATTTTTTTTATAAAATTATTTAACTGTTAGATTAACGTAATAAACAATGGAAATAAATAGTAGAAACCACAAATTCTATCTTCTATGATTCTACCTCACAAGTTGACAATCTTTTCCTTGTTCTTCATAATTATATATCAGTATTTTTGATATTCTGATGTCCAATCCAAAAACCGAAGCAAGCCAAATATGAAATTACCCCACTCTCTAACCCTTTTAATACACGTATATATATTTGGGATAATCGCCGTAAGCCTCATTAATATTTGGGACAAGCCAACCTTATTGAAGCTAAGCAGCCAAACATGTCATATATATTGCTTTTGTTTTCCAAGTTAGTAAATTCTAATATTATTAGATTATAAAGTTTTAAATTTTTAAGATTGTTACTTTGAATGAACTAATCATTGATTTATTATATGTGGACCGTGTGGTTTGTGAATATGTGATTGTGACTCCCTTAAATAATCAAGACTCAAGTATAAATTGATTAACGCAGTGCATTTCAAATAAAATATTAGTTTACTATAAATATTTGTGACTCAAATATATTTGAAATCACCGTTGTCGCAAGAAAGGCTAAATTGTTTGATAATTTTGTGAATTGAAAAAGATGTCTTAGAAAATCTTGATAGTAATAATATTATAAATGACTGCAAGTAAAATAGCTAGAAGAAGTCAATTTTTATGATTACAAATATAATTTCTTTTATTTTGATATAATTTGCATACGGTGTATTTTTTCCGATATGTTAAATTGTCACTCGATAGTGTAAATGACCTATTTTTGTTATTTTATCCTGGTTGGTTCCGTTATTTGTCAGGATAGGTCCTGGATTCCTACTCAATGTCTCTCACCCTTACAAAAGGGAGATATATCACTAAGTTGCAACGTAAAAATTAACTAAGAAAAGGACCAATACCAAAGGCTGGAGATTTGATTTTATTCAAGCATTTGGGTAGAATCCGAGATGATATTTTGATGGCTTCTGATAACTCTTCAAGTCGAGCCAATAACTTCTTGTTGGGATGGTTTAGTTAGAATCCACCTGATATCGATGCAGAGTCTCTTCCTAGGAGGAGAACCATCTGTGTTTACCAAATTCTTTTTTCTTGATTTACCTGCCACGATGTCTTACACTATCTTCCTTGATTTTGTTAGGGTTGCTTGGTCAAAATGAACTTTGAGTTGTGTTTTAGTTTGGGCCAGAATGTAAATAGGTGGTGGCGCATTGGCTCATGCTCAAATTCAGATTTTTTGAGCTCTTTTTTAAAACCGTCTCCTTAATTTTGTTAAAAATATTTTAGTCTCTATCCACATAGTATATATAAATAAAATATACATGATTCATGTGTGTGAGGACGTCTGTATTGCAGATATTGATAATATAAATGATATTTTTTATTCGATGTGAATAATACTACCAATTATAGGTTGAAAACAAATGATATTTTTTAGAATAATTGATACTTTTGGACATTCATATAATAGTTTTTGTTCTATACAAATATTTATATGTGAATAATGAGGTATGAAATAAAATATTTCCCATTTCAGATGGGCATTCGGATTTCTAATTTTGCACTTGTTTAGTTGACCACCCAAAGTACTTTAGTTGGCTTAACAGCATGAGCATAGTTATCAATCACTTGATCAATTTTATTATATAGTTTAAATATTCATCCTATTTATTGATATCTTGTCCTTATCTCTTAAATTATGAGCTTATAATCTCTTTAAGCAGTAAGGAATGCCAATTTCTTTCTTTCTTTAGAAAATCTTTGTTTAACTCTTTGTGAATTCATTTTTGACGTTATTAATTTTCCATGAGACCAATAAAAAAACCAACTTTTTTTATGTAGATAAAAATTTCTAACTTTTTTGTTTGTTGAAATCTATTTTTTATTAGCTCTTAATAAACATCTTTTAAAATTTAGGAAAATATATATTTATTATATTAAATTTAATCTCCTCAAAACCATTTTAAATCTCGACCTAATTATAGAATATATTCTTTTTTTTTTTCTAAATTATAGCAACCAAATCCGCAACTACCATGAATCATCATCAAAATATTAAATTCTGAATTAAAAAGAAAAAAAGAAAAAAATATAGTTTCCGCCACAACTGATTCTCACTGATTTGCATGCGATTGTGAAGAGAGCTAAACCAAAATCACATCCGCTAATGCATGTCTAAAGCATTTTCCATGGCGATTTTCTGACATGGGGTGTAGTGGGTCGAAGTCAGACGATCTGCCGCTGGTGATCCGCTGCCGCGAGCGGCGGGACTTCATCCGTGCCGCCGCCAACCACCGCTACGCCCTCGCCGCCGCCCACGTTTCCTATTTCCGCTCACTCAGAGACGTTGGTGATGCTCTGCAGAGATTCATCGACGAGGAACTGGTAGCTCCATCAGCCTCTCCTTCGCCGTCTCCGATTTCGACTCTGTTTTCAAAGCTCGATAACGAGATTCATGGTTGTGAATCACTGCATTTGCATGACGATGACGAAGACGAAGACGAAGAGGAGGAATCGCATTTGTGCATATCCGATGATTCCTCTTCTACCGAAGATGATGAGGATCCAGAAGATAATCATCATTACCATCATGATGTGGAGAAATCACAATCTAATTATTCAGGCAATGTTTACTACATGAAGAAGTCAGCTCCGCCACCTCCGCCTACAAAGACGGTGGTGCCACCACAACCTCGCCGTGGCTGCTCGGATTCATACTGGAAGTCCGCAGCTGGTTATGGTGGCGATGATGCGTATTTTACCATGTCTCCGGCGAAAAAGACTCCGCCTCCGCCGTCGCCGAATTCGTCAGCGTTGGGTTTTCTAAACCGGTTTGACGTGTTTGATGTGTTTGATGGAGGATATGTAGGTTTAATTTCGACTGGAGATCATGAAAATGCTTTGGATTCAAGCAGCCCTAAATCGCGTAAGGTGACGGTAAAAGAGGGCATTTCTAAATTGGGAGAAGAAACAGAGCATTTGGTGTGTAGAAAGCCTCTGAATGGTAAGAGAATCACAAATTGTAGTTCAGAATCTGTGCCATTGCGCAAGGGAGAAAGTAGCTCTAGATCAGTGCTTTCATGGGATAGTAATAAGAGTAAGAAATCACCGTTGGCATCGCAGCATAGTGTAGAGTGTGTGAATCCATCAATTTCACCACCACACAGCGAGCGTAAATCTTGGATAGAACAATCCCCAAAAGGGGGTATGGAGTTGAGAGATGAGACTCCAAGAAATGTAGTGTCAAAGAGTGTGAGTGAGGGTTCGATGAAGAAGAAGAAAGGGGCATGTTCCGAGCAGGAGAGGAGGTCTAGTGGTAATGCTGGTTCTTCAAGGTTGAGTAGTGTGACTGCGTTGTCGCCTCATGGAGCAAGAGACCTGAGAGATGTGGTGGCTGAAGTCAGAGACGATTTTGAGGTCGCGTCTGGCTATGGAAAAGATGTAGCCATGTTGCTGGAGGCGGGAAAGGTGCCGTATCAGCCTAGCTTCCTCAAAGGTGTGGTTCTGGCTTTTTCATGTCTAGTTTGTTTCAATTTGTATTGCAAGTTGGTTTTGTTATGATTTTTCCCATTTTCACTTGGTAAATATCTGCTTAATGAATGAATTGTCTGCTATTAACAGATAAGAGTAGAATGGCCTGCTTAATATGATGGATTTTGGGATATCTGTAACTGTAAGATGGCTAACATGGTTCTGATTTCATAGATGAATAAGATGATGCAACGGCCTTCGATCATTTTACTTCATTCACGGCACAAAAGAAGCTGTACACTTGATTACATGGTTCTGAATTCATACTGACATAGCTTTTATTCTGCTTGTAGTTCATTCACTGTTTCCATAGTCGTCATTACATGTTTTGTGAGGTTTGGTTTTATATTTATTTATCTTTCAATTGTCTGTATTTTATGCTGGCTTGAAACTTTGAATTTTAAGAAATTCTATGTTGGAACACTAACTTGTCTTTCGACAGCAGTTCTGTCACGGATATTGTACCTTACGGCACCTTGGCTGACATTTATGGATTCTTCGTCCGTACCATCTGTCAAGTTTGCTTCTAGATCGGTGAAATTGGCAAAGTCATACTTTGAAGATGTTGGAAAGGAATTTGGCGCCAAGTTTGGTAGCCTTTCTTCCACACTGAACAAGCTATATGCTTGGGAGAAAAAGCTGTACAAGGAAGTAAAGGCAAGTCGATACAGCTTTTGATAGTTTGTTTATTCTCTTTCATGCAATCAGTTTAGACCTGCAATGGCAAATTGATCGATTATTATATCAAATTCTTGATAAAGCAAAACCAAGAAATATGGTCATGAATGTATTAGTTGATGTTTGGGGGATACTGCATTTGTTAAGGGCTCAAACTGCACATGTTATAGATACAAGCAGGTAAAAACCTACAATTGTACATGCTGGAACATCGCCTCAACTCATCATAATTTGCATCAACATTGATAATGTGTATCTTGCAATTGAATCCTGCTCAGTATTTGGCCCTTTCTTTAGGATGAAGAAAAGCTTCGGATCATGTATGAGAAGCAAAGGAGGAGGCTGAAAATCTTAGATGGGGTTGGAGCCGAGTCCACTGAGGTTTATGACACTGAAGTTTCCTCCATAAGATTACTGACAAAGCTTGATGTTTGTATCGAAGCAATTGAGGTCATCTCGAGTAGGATACACAAGTTGATGGATGAAGAACTGCAGCCAAAGATAATTGCGTTGATTCAAGGGTATGTCTCTTTCATCATACTTCATAAAATTCACTGCACAAATTTAGTAGAGAATTTCCATGATCATGCTACCATCTACACTCTCAACGCTTGTATCCACATTCCATAGGATGATCGGAATGTGGAACGTGATGCTCAGATGCCATCAAAAGCAGTTCGAAGCTATCTCGAAGAGTAAAATGCAGAATCTCAGAGTGAAAACCGGTTCCCCGAAGAGTACCATCACCGATCTTGAAAAGAAGCTTCGTGCATGGCGTCGCCATTTCAACAATTGGATCAGCTCCCAAAAGTCGTTTGTCGAATCCTTGAATGGATGGCTTCTGCAGTTTCATCAACGTGGACCAGAAGCAATTCCTTATGTACCTGCTCCTTATTCTCCGGGCCAGCTTGGAGCTCCTCCTATATTCGTGATTTGCAACGACTGGGACAAGGCAATGGAAGCCATATCTGATCGAAGGCTGTCAAATGCTATGAACGCCTTCGCAGCCAGCTTGCAGAAGCTACGGGAAAGCAAGACGAGGAGGCGCAGCAACGGCTTAAAGCAGAACATGTATCCAAGAATTATGAGAAACTGATGAGGACTCATCGTGTGGAGAGGCAGAGAATGAAGCGTGCTGTTAGTGGGTCGAAACTGGACAATGTGAGGTTGAATTTGGATAGTTTGAGGCAGCGAGTGGCGGAGGAGAGAACGAAGCATAACAACGCGATGAAGTTAACGCAGAATGCAGCTTCAGGTAGCTTACAAGGAGGCCTAATTTCTATTTTTAGAGAATTGGAAAGCTTCACATTGAAAGCTCTGAAATCACATCAACGTATTAGGCTGCAGCATCCAATTTTGCAGTAGAGATGAGGACTGTGCAACTAAATGTGACAGTTGAATTGCATCTAATTTGGTGAGATATATGAAACATTCGAAGAAAAGAGAAATCGAAATGGATAAATTTTTCATTTATTGCTGAGTTTACATTCAAAAGTTAGTTACAGATCCATCTAACCATTTATACCACACATATATATAGAGAGAACTAAAAGTGATGAAAGGAGAAACGCGATTAACTAAGTACCAAAAGAAAGGAAAGATGGCGCTGACGTGTCCAGCAGCTGCATTGCATGGTCATAGGCTCTCTCTATCTCTCTCCTCTTTCTCTCTTCCCCACTGATGCAGGCTGAGATGCAGCTCCCCCGCCGCGATCAAGAAATGGACGGCCTGGATCGGCGACAAGATCTCCACCACGCCCTTGAGCGTCCCCAGCCGCAGATCATCCGCGCTCTTTAGAACCTTCTGGAACCCTTCCTCCTTCACTCTCATCGCATTTTTAACCCTCCTTCCAATAATACCTTCATCATCTTCCTCAACTCGACTCGACTCGTTTACAACGTGGCTGAGCTCCACCATCTCCGCATCCGCCACCCTCTCCTGCTGCTTCGCCACCTTCTCGCTTATCCTCCGCTCCTCCGAGACCGTGCTCCGCTGCAGCTCGTCGATGAGGCCGAGCTGCTCCGCCGACAGATCGCTCAAATCGAGAAAGGCGGCGCCGCCGGAGAGTTTCTCCGTGAACTGGAGGCCGGACTTGGAGTAGAGGAGGTGGAAGGCGGTGGTGGGGCGCCACCCTCCAACCCAGATGAAGGCGTCCTCGAGCTGGCTGGTCCACGGCGGCGAGAGGAGGAGGAAGACGTCGGTTTTGGCGCATTTCGATTTGGTCGCGTAGTATTTCTCGTAGTGGGCGACGGTGCGAGCGACTAAAGCCAACAGCGGCGGCAGTGGTGAGGCTTTGGATGCGAGGAGGAGGTGGCCGAGCTGCTGCCTCTGCTCACCTATCCACTTTGTGTAGAATTCTTGGAAGTTTTCTTGCACCTCATTTGCCATGTTTCTTGGTTTGAGGTTAATTGAAGTGGGGAAAATGGAGGATTTATAGGTGGGGTTGGCGAGTCCGATCCAAATATCGTCTAGACAAAAATTTGGGTGAGCTCCGTCTCACCGTTAACTCACCCTCATTTTTTTTGTTAAAATAATTATATATTAATTATGGTAAATAATGATAATTAGATTTTGTTAATGTAGAATTAAATTTATTAATTTTAATTCAAAATTAGAATTTATTAATTCATAATTATGGTTTATTAATTCATAATTGATTTTATTAATTCATAATTAGGGTTTATTAATTCATAATTAGGATTTATTAATTCAAAGTTATGGTTTATTAATTCACAATTAGGGTTTATTATTTTTAATTAAAGTTTATTAATTAAAAGTTAGGGTTTATTAATTCAAAATTAAAATTTATTAATTCCAAATAGGGTTTATTAATTCAAAATTAGGGTTTATTAATTCACGATTAGGATTTATTATTTCATAATTATAGTTTATTAATTCAAAATTAAGATATATTAATTCAAAATTATTATTTATTAATTTACAATTAAATTTTATTAAATTAATTTAATTAATTAATTAAAATTAATTAAGGAAGGTCTCACACGTAAAACACAGGAGACCACCCCATTATATTATTGTTGGATATGTTTTATTACTGTCATCGGACTAGAGCGGGGTTCAGTTGCCACCAACCAAATCACTAATTATTATCCTCTTTTTTTACATATACAAAAAATTATCAAAATGGGTATTTCGTGCTGTGGTGTTAAAACCTTTATCAGTAAATTGAATTGCAATTTTAGAAAATCAAGCTACCCCAAAAGACAATACTTTTTTCTACCTCACTCTTGAATATATATATATATATATATATATATATATATATAGAAGATATCAAATAAAATCTATTTTTCAGTAAAACTAATGCACTTTACTCGTAAAGTTAATGCACTTTATGTATGAAGTTATTGAACTACTAAAAACCTATAGGGTTGAGTTATAATAAAAACTTATTTTTTCATAAAAACCTAAAAATCAATACACTTTACATATAAAATTAATGCATTTTATGTAGAGAACTAATGCACCATTGAGTTCTGATAAAAGACAACAATATTCATCAATATATTTCGTAGTGCGGTAACTTTATATATAAAATGCATTAACTTTGTAAACAAAGTGCATTGGTTTTAGATTTTTACAAAAATTAGGTTTTTATTTAAACTCTTATATATAAATGATTGCTACGTATGAAGAAAATTATAAAATTATTAGATTTTAATTTCAAATTAATTAATTAATTTTTATATATGCAGGATGTTAAGTTTTCTACTCATTTTGGAGACATTATAGTCTATGTTTCAGAATACATAAAAAGTTTATATCCAACTTGCATACCTATACACAAGTTCTTGCATATGAGTTGTGACACTTGGAAAAACTAGCTAATTTAGAATACCAACACAAAAATCTAGCCACAAACATAAAAATATTGGCCTAGTGGTAGAGATCAACACACAAAACACAAAACCGCTCACCTTTTGTTTTTATATAAGTGGAGTAGCACATAGTTATACAAGTAGAGACCACAATTAAACAAAATTATCTATTTCACCTTGTTGTGAGTTGAGTTAAATGACTCACTATACTTGCTAGATAAGTATGCAAAGAGAAGGGAAACGACAAAAAAAAATATCTTACTTGCTACAGAAGGAAAATAGTAATTGCTATTTTTAGACAAATGTAAAATTTATAACTAAATATAGATTTGTATTTGGATAAATGCAAAGGACTATGAGTGAACACGTAACAAGGTACGTGTATGTGGAAGTTAGAGTTGAGTTGACATTTCAATGGTAAGTGACAGAATCATTTACCAGGAATTTTTGCACCAATTATATCTCGCAATAAAATATGATAGTATACCTTATTTTTCTGAATAGGTACTCTAAAAAGTGTTGTTTCACTAATTAAACAACTGTTATGCAGATGTTATCCATATATAAAATAATACAATAAAAATAAAAACAAAAACTTAAAGAGCAATGAACGTACTTTTCTATATATTAAAATTATAATAAATAGATAATAATCTATGGCGAATATCTATTATAAATTTACAGTGAATGTTATAAAAACTCATTATTTTATCGAAGATAAAGTCGAACATTCTGAGTCGAAAATTATCTCTAAAAAATATAAAAGATGTTCTCACACCACTGGTGTATAAAACTACCACACTTTTAAAATAATTAGAAGTTAAAACACTAGTGTTATTGGAAATTTTGCTAAAACAGATTCGGAGACAGGGACAAATATTTAATGATTTTTTCAAGAATGCGTGTCTGACTGCTGCAGATCTACCTCTCTTATATAGGAAATGAGAGGCCTCCGACTGTATGTCTTAGACCACATCTTGGTCCACAATGATTGAGTTGGTTGTGGCAGTTAACAGCTCCACCCAATTCGTGAAATATAGGAATAGATTCAGTTGACTCCTTCATCCTTATCTCTATGACCTAGTTCCCATGTTTTTTGGTGTGTTGCTCAGCATCCAACTTGATATTTGTATCATGCATACACCAAAGTGAATAAAAGGTCACCCTAATAACATGATGTGCTTGCACAGACCGTTTGAGTTCAACATGACTTGTGTCATTTCGATTAGAGTCATTTCTTACACTCAGTCACATCATTTTGTTTGGTGTTCTTGGCACTGAAATTTCTTGAAAAATACCATTTTTCTCACAAACTGTTGGGAATGAGGCGTTCTCGAACTCTCTACTATGATCTGATCTAATTATTGACACTTTAACACCAAACATGTTAGAAATTCTAGCAAAAAAGATTTTAAATATTTCGAACGTATCTGTTTTTTCTCGTAAAAAGAATGTCCATGTATACCTTGAAAAATCATCCAAAATAATATATGTATACCTCTTACGGCCTAGACTTTCAGTTTTAACAAGCCCTACAAGATCCATATGGAGCAGTTCAAAACACCGTGTTATGCCAAAATGTTGCTCTCGATATTGCACAACAGCGTGGGGAACATGGGTCTGTTTTTTCATTTGACAATCACCACATACCACCTTTCCAGTTTGGGCGAGCTTGGGTAGTCCACGTACTGCTTCTATTTTGGTCAACCTGTCAAGATTTTTAAATTTAAAATGTCCTAACTTTTGATGTCATAAAAAACTATAATCTGTTTGTGCTTTATTGCACTTCGGTTCTTCAGCCATATAGCAATTATCAGTTGACATTTGTCCCTTCATGAGACACATATTCTTATCATCATACACTTCACAAAACCCCCTTCATGAGACACATTCTTGATCCGTAGGTCTAGCTTGAACCTTGGCCTTATTCATCTTCCTCACCATAGTGTTGAACTTTTTGGTGATTAGAGCAACATCATCTCTAGCATTGATCTCCTACAGTTCCTCTTCATTATTCAATTCAATGATCTCCTGAATTATGCCACTGGATGTTGCACCAGCAGTGAACGCCACAGTTGACTTCTTATTGATTGCGTATTTTTCTTCTAGATTAATCTTTTACACCTAGAGCAAATTCATTAAGTCCGTGAACTCAGTGACTGCAATAGTTTGAGACACCTTAATAGTCGTGACCTTCATCTCAAATCTTGTTGGTAAGGTTTGAAGAGTCTTGGAATTTAACAGTTTGTTGCTGATTGGATCGCCAAGATCTTGATATTCATTGGCAATGTCCAGTATTCTCTTGGTGTAGTTGTTGGTGTTCTCATATTCTCCCATCTTTATATCCTCAAACTTAGAGGTAAGAATGCGAAGTCAAGACTCATTTATGCTTATGTCACCCTCACAATATAGTTTGAGCACGTCCTATGCGACCTTTGCAGATACACTATTCTTGATTAATTTGAGCATAGTCATGTCCAAGGATACATAAATGACATTGATGGCCTTCTTATTGAAGTTAGCATTGTCAACTTTATCTCTTGTCTATTGCGTTGACGGTACTGGAGTAACATCGCCATGAGCATCAATGATCTTTGGAACTGATCATCCATTCTCCACGGGATGCCACGCTTTCACATCAGTGGACTTGATGTAAGATCGAATTCTGATTTTCCAATAAGAGTAATTCGATTCATCCAAGATTGGTGGTTGATAGTAACCAGCTTTGATTGGATCCATGGTGAGACAACAGTAAAGATACCTGATATGATCTCACTCAGTGTATCGAGTGTTTTCTTTGATACCAAAGTGTTGCTTCGTCTACTCAAGTAACTGTTGTACATACTGTTATCCACACATAGAGTAAAACAACAGAATTAAAAACTTAAGGAATACTGAAGGTACTTTTCTAAAGATTAAAATTATAATATGTAAATGCCAATCTATGGAGAAAATATCCACTATAAATGTACAGTGAACGTTACAAAAGCTCATTACTTTATCGAAGATAAAGTCGGACCTCGGAGCCGAAAACTATCTATAAAAAATACAAAAGATTTTCTCACACCACTAACGTATAGAACTGACACACTTCTAAAATAATTAGAAGTAAAAACACTAGTGTTATCGAAAAGACTCAATGATAGGGAAAGATCTTTAGTGATTTCTTCAAGAATGTGTGTCTGATTGCAGTCGATCTACCTCTCTTATATAGGAGATGACAGGCATTCGACTACACGTCTTGGACCACGTCTTGGTCCTCAAGAATTGAGTTAGTCGTGGAAGTTAACAGTTCTACCTAGTTCCTGAAATATAGGAACATATTCAGATGACTCATTCATCCTTATCTCTATAACCCGGTTCCCGTGTTTTTTGGTGTGTTACCTCAGCATCCAACTTGACATCCGTAACATGCACACACCAAAGTGAAGAAAAGATCATCCTAATAACTAACTCCACAATATGAGGAAGCTCATTTCAAAATTAAACTAACTCCAATATACTCATACTATGAATTAGGGGTGACTAACTAACTCCACAATATGAGGAAGCTCATTTCAGAATTAAACTAACTCCAATATACTCATACTATGAATTAGGGATGACTATTAGGGTGTTGGGTAATCGGGTACCCGACCCAAAATTTATCGGGTATTGGGTATCCGATTACCCGAAAATCGGATCGGGATCCGGTATTGCATAATTATATTATCGGGTATCGGGTATACCCGAATACCCGAATTATTTAATATAAATTCACTATATATATATATATATAATATTTATTAAACATGACCTCAAAGAAAAAAAAAATCAGCAGCCTTGGAGGATCGAACCCACGACCTGTAGGGGTGCTTATTGGATCGGTTTCGGTTATCAAACGAAATTCTCGAATCCATGAATCGATACCAAACCGATTGGTTAATCGGTTATCCAATTAATCGATCAGTTAATCGGTTCGGTTATTGGATAACCAAGTTATCCAAATTAAATTTCTTTATTTACTTATTTGGCTAATTAAACTAATTTTTAATTTAATAATAATAACAATAAATAATTATTATTATTTGAATCTAATTAAACTTATTTTAATTTAATAATAATAATAATAATAATAATAATAATAAATTAATAATTATTATAATTTCGGTTATTTGGATAATCCATTCGATTATCGGTATACCCGATAACCGAAATTAATCTTAAACCATTAACCGATACCGATTCAATAACCGAATTAATCGGTTATTGGATACCGATAATCGATCGGTATCGGTTCGGTATTAATCAATATCCAATACCCGTTTGATCACCCCTAATGACATGTCAACAATTCAAAGGGCGAGTCAAACGCTGAGACCAGTAGGTCAAGCTACCATTTTGAATATTGAAAGGTTAATTTTATAAATAATGGATAGTTACCCGACCCGTACCGAATAGTCATCCCTGCTATGAATCAAGTTTATTTTCTTTTGCATATATGATCATTTCCCTAGAAATGGTCTTTGTTTATTTTTTTCAAATTCGTATTCTTCTATAGATTGGCTATAAAATGTTCAGTATCGCTATATTTCCTACCAAATAATATGATAGTAAAACAGCAAGTATATATATCGTATCCACGGGATTGCAACTCAAAACACGAGAATAATCAACACATCACCTTTATTATTATTCGTGCTACAAACTATCAAGAATGATGTTTATAAAACTAGACACAAAATATAAATAGGAATCAAACCAGATATAAAAGACTGATCCTATGGATGTATTTAACCTAACCAGATTCACACAGTTAACCTATTAATATGTTTACCAATTTAATCCGCATTCATATGAATGATCACTAATGTACCTATAGTTTCCGTCAGGACAGCCTATAGTAGTAGGTTAGCCTAAACTCTATATCCGTCGGGTCTAAAGAGAAATAAGCTAATTACCAAAAGCACACAAAGAATAACCTCCAACAGATCACCTATCTCTGCCAAGTCTCAAGATAAAAACTGTATTATGAATTCAAGATATCGACTATGCAATTAATTCCGCCATGACATCAATCACATAACTAGCATGCATCACTATTGATCAGATACCAACACATGAGAATTAAAGTCAAGAATCATAAATCATGAATGGGACGGCAAAATAGTATCAATAGATAAATTATACGAATCTAGTCAGACATACAAACCCTATGATCAATACGAAATTTAGCTACTCATAATTAAAATACTAAAGCAATAAATATATATAGATAACATAAACTGAAATAGATAAATAAAATCGTAGGATTCCATGATGAACAATGTAGCACTTGGATCTGTAAATATTCTGAACTCTCGAATAAACTAAACTATGAAAACTGGAATGAAAGGAAAACTGAAAGCTAAGCTAAAAACTATTATGTAAACGTTCAAAGATAAAAATAAAGAAAATGAGTTATGTTCTCATCTGAAGCTATGGTCTAATTTGTGTGATGATCTATGTCTCTGACTGCGCGCTGATTTATTAACCTAGGCCACGTCGCCCTATCTCGCGAGTGTGTCCCGCGATGGAATGTTGCGATCGAATGTCGCGAGACAACCTCTCTGGCGCGCGTCCGTTCTTGCTCGCGAGTTTGGCTCGCGACCTTTTATTGCGAGTAAATGTCGTGAATGTTGTCCTCTCTCCTCACGAGTTTTTCTCGCGAATTTTGGTCGCGAGCAAATGTCGCGAGGCAATTCCGCCATTTCTCGCATGCTATGATCGTGCGTCTTCGTCGCGAGAGTAAGTCGCGAAGCGTCATGAGCCAGAATTCTTCCTTAATCGTGATCTACATTTTTGACACCAAAACCTGTGCTAAAATGACACGAAATACACACGACATAATATCTTCCAAGGTAAACATAAATATATCAAAAGACAGCTCAAAAGATCACTTAACAATTATAAACGAAACGAATATAGCCTTAAAAATCAGGTAAAAATGAGGTTTATCAACTCCCCCAAACTTAACCTTTTGTTTGTCCTCAAACAAATCAGAACAAGAGAGAGAAGACCAAAGACGGGCGATGAGTCGAACGATAAAAGCAATAAGCCCCAGAGCAATGAGCAATAAAAGAATCACTCAAATAAATCAAATCACAATATCTTTCGTTAAACTCTACACATCATAATAATCATAAGCACAAGTCTTCTTAAACTTGAATCCTCAAAACATGGATATATATATATATATATATATATATATATATATATTATATATATATATATACAAGAAATCTCAAACACTCAAGTGTGTCAAAGATGATGTGTATACTTTCAAAGTTTAAAACACACGAAATTTACCATAAGCTTGCAAATCGCCTAATTCTCCATTGCTCAAATATATGCTCAAGAATTAAGATAAAAAAGGTCTTATAAAAGGTTATAATGTAGGCTCTTTGGTAAGATAAAATATATTTAGGTTAAGTGACTCATAATCCCATAATGAAAAACACCATAGTATCATAAGATACAATTCCCAAACTTTCACACTTCATTTCAATTCTTCATACCAAGAAGTCATTTTTCTTTAAGAACTCCATAATTTTCATATAAGTGATATACTCATATCAAAGCACTAGCTACTTATACATTTATGTTCTTTTCACAAACTAGTTCCAACTTTTTTTTTAACTTATATGGGTAAGCAACTATTTTTAATGTTCTTTTTCTCATCATTTATTTTCTGTTCTTTCTTTTTCTCAACCCGCAATTCAAGCAACCAAAAATCACACTAACTACATAATCCAACCCATGGCTAAATGAAAGAATAAGGTAGGCTCAATCGGGCTCATCAAATGATAAAATCATTAACATGTTAGTGTTTGGATAATGTATAGGCTAAGAAAAGAATGTCTAATATCATCTCATAATTCTTAAGCACATCAATGCAACCTCGAAAAAGATACAGAACAAGTTCTAGAGAAACACATGCTATTTCAAACTATTCACACAGAAAGAAACAAGAGTGAAAAGATATGACAGTCAAAAGCTCAAGTCTCACAGGTTTCAAAAGTGTGATCAAGTTCTCAAAGGCTTAATAATCATAGCATGCTTCGTCTCACAAAATCAGTTGCAATCAAATTTTCTAATAAAAATAATTCTCATCATCGACTGCTTGTCATTCAACTCAACCCAAAACAGACACAAAAACCAAACAGAACAAAAACAAACACGAAAACAAAACAAAACAAAACAAAACAAAACAAAACAAAACAAAACAAAACAAAACATTGGGTTACCTCCCAACAAGTGCTAAATTTAAATGTCTTTGGCTAGACCATTTCATACCTCGATCAATCTGGCGTTTTGGCAACAGACTTCATCACCATCTTGTGATTGCCCCTATACTTTGCATTGACTTTAGACCATCACTAAGTGTGAAAGTGGCTCCCCCCAAACTTGAACAATTCACTCGGAGTTCCATGTCGAGTCCACTTCTTCTTTGTAGCATCCCCATCAACTGGTCGGTTGACATCCAAGCTCGAGATTCGGCTAGCTGTGACAGTGGGGATTGAATAGCAATCTTCATGCTCTGAACTATCATGTCGCTGGATGGCATCATATATTGAAATTTTCAGCTACTCATCGTTGACACGAAATGTGTGATCACCTTTCTGCACATCAATTAAAGCACGATAAATGGCTAGAAAAGACCGACCCAAGATTAGTGGTTGATTTTTAAATTCAGGAATGTCTAAAATCACAAAATCAGCTGAAAAGATAAAATCCCGAATTCTTACCAACATATCCTCAACTACTCCCTTAGGATATGATACTGACCTGTCAGCCTTCATCAATGAAATCGTAGTTGGCTTCATCTTGCCCAGCTCCAAGTGGTTGAACACAGATAAGGGCATCAGATTGATGCTCACTTCCAAATCACACAACATGTTGGAGAATGTATGCTCTGCAATCTCGCACTCCAACGTGATGCTCCCCGGATCCTTCTGTTTCAGCGGCAACTTTCTCTGTAAAATAGCACTGCATTCTTCATAAATGTTAATTTTTTCAAATTTTCCTAACTTCTTCTTGTTTACCACTGCATCTTTGAGAAATTTTACATATCCGGGCATATTTCTGAGTGCATCAAAGAGTGGTATGTTGATGTTTACTTTCTGGAACATCTCTTTGAATCGGGCGAACTCCTCGTCATATTTCTTCTTCCCGAGGCGCTGAGGAAACAGAGCTGCATGGGTTGGAAGCGTCTGATTGTTCGTATCTTTTGCTCGCGACCTTCCCTCGCGAGACTAGCTCGCGAGGTCCTCTCTGGTATTCTTTGCGAGATTCTCTTGCGACCTTTGCTCGCGAGGCAAAGTCGCGAGGTAAGGTTCTGCTTCTGATGTATCTTTCCTCACGAGACTCCCTCGCGGGATAAGATCGCGAGGCCTGCTTCTGTGTCCGGCCCACTTTTCCTCGTGAGGTAACCTCGCGATGGTATGTCGAAAGAATTGCTCGCGAGGTGAGAATCCATCAGAACGTCTTGCTCGTCCTCCTCCACTCCTTCATGTTCCATGTGATTACCATATGATGCTCCGCTCCTCAAATATATTGCATTGCATTGATTTGGAGGAATGTGATTCTTCAGATTTTGCTCGTTATTGCTTGGGAATTGACACTGCCTATGCATCCAGCTCTCTCGTTGGCCATCTGCCACACTTGGTTCTCCACCATCTTCAATTGTTTGCCAAGAGCTATGACAGTATTATTGATGGTATTTACTGTGCTCTCCAAAGTGTTCAGTGTGTTCCCAATCTGCTGAATCTGAATATTTTGCTGAGCCACGATTTGTTGGTGACTCTCTGTAATTTGCTGATTGCTCACCAACACTTGTTGCATCATATCTTCGAGGCTAGACTTCTTAGGCTCAACAATCATCCAATTATTACCAAAAACCGGTGGTGGTTGCTGAGCATTCTGTGCAGTGGCATAGGAAAAGTTCGGGTGATTTCTATTGTTGGGATGATATTCTGGATTCCCACTCTGATTCCCTTGGAAGTTGCACATTTGGTTCACATAGTTCGCTTCCTCAATGTTTTGCGCTATAGCAACAGTCATCTGCCCTTTTCTCTTAGCTTCATACTCCTTCTGCAGAGATGTAAATTTCTCTAACAGATCATCATATCTGTTATCAAGCTCGGTGATGACAACTTTTCTGATGGGTTGTCTCTCCATTGGCCACTGATAACTATTTGATGCCATTTCCTCAATAATTCTCAACGCCTCATCTATTCCTCGATTGAGAAGGCATCCTCCGGTTGAAGCATCTACAATGCTACGGGTGTTAGCATTGAGTCAACTGTAAAATTGGATTACTTGTTGTTTAGGAAAACCCATGTTGTGGACACTTTCGGAGCAGGTTTCTGGATCTCTCTCAGGCTTCAAATAATGATTCATCTCCAAATTGTGAAAAATGGGAGATCTCGGCAATGATCTTTTGAGCCTTGGCAGGTGGGAAGTATTTGGATAGAAACTTCTCACAGAGCTGCTCCTACGTGGTAATCCGTGATCTGTCCAAGCTCTTAAACCATTCTTTCGCCTGACTCCGCAGCGAAAATATGAACATCCGCATCCGGATGGCATTAGCTGACACTCCATTCTACTTGATAGTATCACATATATCAAGGAATGCCTCCAATTGTGCGTTGGGATCTTCAGTATCCCCTCCCCAAACTGCTCCGTTTGTATCATACTGATGAGGACAGACTTTAACTCAAAGTTATTGGCATTGACGTTCGGCCTCCATCCTCTACCTTGGAATTGATCTGTCGGTGGCCTGTACATGTGATTGAGCGGTATGGGTGGTGCTCGTCCACCAATCTGTCCCATCTGATTCTGCAACGCTAGTTGGCGTTGCATTGCGGTTAGCATCTCCTCCATTTCGGCCATCCGATCATGGCCTTGGGGTTGTCTACCTGCCATCTCTTTTTGTCTTCTTTTTCGGCTCTCTCTATTATGTGATCTTTCAATCTCAAAATCCAATGGAATAATTTCTCTCATTTGAGATCTTGTAATCATGCACTGCACAGAAAGATAAAAACCAGATAAGATCTAAGAAGCAACAGAGAAATAATATTATTTATTATTATTTTTTTATTTTCTATTTCTATATTTATTTATTTTTATATTAATAACTACAATCCAGAAAATTATCACTATGAAATCTAAACAATCCCCGGCAACGACGCCAAAATTTGATCACTATATTTCCTACCAAATAATATGATAGTAAAACAACAAATATATATATCGTATCCACAAGGACTGCAACTCGAAAACACTGAGAATAATCAACAAGAACCTTTATTATTATTGAGGCTACAAACTATCAAGAATGATGTTTATAAAACTAGACACAAAATATAAATAGGAATCAAACTAGATATAAAAGACCACAGGGATGTATTTAACATAACCAGATTCACACAATTAACCTATTAATCTGTTTACCAATTTAATCCGCATTATTATGAAGGATCACTAATGTAACTATAGTTTCCGCCAGGACAACCTATAGTAGTAGGTTAACCTAAACTCTATCTCCGTCGGGTCTCAAGAGAAGTAAGCTAATTACCAAAAGCACACAAAGAATAACCTCCTACAAATCACATATCTCCGCCAAGTCTCAAGGTAAAAACTGTATTATGAATTCAAGATATCGAATATGCAATTAATTCTACCATGACATCAATCACATAACTCGCATGCATCACTATTGATCAGATACCAACACATGAGAATTAAAGCCAAGAATCATAAATCATGAATGAGACGGAAAAACAGTATCAACAGATAAATTATACGAATCTAGTGAGACATACAAACCCTAGGATCAATACGAAATTTAGTTACTCATAATTAAAATACTAAAACAATAAATATATAAAGATAAAATAAACTGAAATAGATAAATAAAACCGTAAGATTCCACGATAAAAAATGTAGCACTTGGATCCGTAAATATTTTGAACTCTCGAATAAAATAAACTATGAAAACTGGAATGAAAGGAAAACTGAAAGCTAAGCTAAAAACTATTCTATAAACATGCAAAGATAAAAATAAAGAAAAAGAGTTATGTTCTCGTCTGAAGCTATGGTCTAATGTGTGTGATGATCTACGTCTCTGACTGCACGCTGATTTATCAACCTATGCCGCGTCGCCCTATCTCGCGAGTTTATCCCGTGATGGAATGCTGCGATCGAATGTCGCGAGACAACCTTTTTGGCACGCGTCCGTTCTTGCTCGCAAGTTTGGCTCGCGACCTTTTATCGCGAGTAAATGTCGCGAATGTTGTCCGTCTCTCCTAGCGAGTTTGTCTCGCGACCTTTGGTCGCGATGCAATTCCGCCCTTCCTCGCATGCTAAGATCGCGCGTATTCGTCGCAAGAGTAAGTCGCGAAGCGTCGTGAGCCAGAATTCCTCTTTAATCGTGATCTACATTTTTGACACCAAAACCTATGCTAAAATGACACAAAATACATACGGTATAATATCTTCCAAGGTAAAATAAATATATCAAAAGACATTTCAAAAGATCACTTATCAATTATAAACGAAACGAATATAGCCTTAAAAATCGGTAAAATGAGGCTTATCAACTGCAAGGAGAATACGTTAATAATATCCTTCAAATTTACTATATTTTGAGAGCATGAGACGAACTATATTAAAGATATCCGCTCGTATCAATATTGGACCTTTTCAATTTTTCAGATCATATATTAGTTGAGTTTGCATTATATATATATATATATATATATATATATATATATATATATATATATTCACTCATTCTCAACAAATATATCAAATATATCATTTTACACAAAACTCATGTACATCCGTCCGCACTGCATTTGGATGGATAAACGATCATTTACATTAAAGAAAAGTATCATTTAATTTTTACCTTATAATTTAGAAAGTACACTAGTAAAAATTAGCCTACAACTACGGTTTTAGACCATAGTCTATGTGCGTGAGCAACCGTAGAGTCAGGTGGCGTAGAGAAAGGTGCATACACATAGACTACGGTTTATAACAGTAGTCATAAGGTATCATAGACTACTGTAATTTGTACACATATACTACAGTTTTAAACCGTAGTTTATTATTGAACATAGACTACGATTGAAAACCACAGTTAATTTCTTTAAAACCATAGTCTATTTGAAGCTCCTACTACGTTTTTAGGTAAAAACCATAGTCTTTATTTGTCATAGACTACGGCTAATAACCATAGTTAATTTCTTTAGACTTGTTGTCTACTTATGGCTATTACTACGTTTTTTGGGTTAAAACCGTAGTCTTTATTTGTCATAAACTACGGTTAACAACCGCAGTTACTTTCTTCAACTATAGTCTATTTGAGGCTTCTATTACATTTTTTGGATAAAATCGTAATCTTTATTTGCCATATACTACAATTATTAATTATTTTGTCTAAAACCTATAATAAATGTATAGTACAATAACATTGTTGAACGAGTTTAAAACATATATGATTTCATTACATAATCGTAATCTTTATTTGCCATATACTACAATTATTAATTATTTTTTCTAAATCCTATAATAAATGTATAGCACAATAACATTGTTGAACGAGTTCAAAACATATATGATTTCATTACATTGAACACCAATTCCATCCTAATCGCAATAGTACAGTAACAAGTCGAGTGAACTATAATTATCCAACTAAAATGCAAAAGTCGAAAACATCATATAATTTTGCTAGAACTAACAGAAAAAAGTCCAACAAACAATACTCAATGCAATGAAGCACAAGATTTGCCCACTCAACACGAACTTCTTCAATATCCACTCAAAAATAATTCATGTTTTTAAACTGTTTTAATATTAGTACTCTTTTATATGGAAAATTGATTAACAATACTAAAGAATTTTACATTATAAAGAATATCTTATTATCTATTACCTGAATAGTGTCAATACCTCAATACTGCAATTAGGAGTGTGCAAGAACCGAACCAAACCGAAATAACCAATCGGTTTTGGTCGGTTCAGTTCGGTTTTTTGAGAAAATCGGTTTTCGATTCGGTTCAAATTTTCAATTAAAATCGGTTTTCGGTTTTATATTTTAGGTTCGGTCGGTAATCGAAGCGAACCGAAAATATTATTTATATATTTTTTATATAATAATTAATTAATATTTTAATTAAATAATTAGGATTAAAATATGTTTATTTAAATATATATATATATATATATATATATATAATATGTTTCGGTCGGTTTTCGATCCGATTGATTTTTCGATTCGATTTTCAGTTTCAAAATTTGAACGATCGAACGAACCGACCGACCGATGCACACCCCTAACCGCAATAGCTCAGAGTAAGAATTCCTCCTAAACTGTTTGAACACAAGTCATGTCAAAAGTCCCTGGCCAGTGTGTCTCCCATTGGCACTCCAGTTGCACTTGCAACAACTATCTGCGTTACAGGAACCACTCTTGGTTCAAAGCCCATCATAATAGAAGATTTAGCATCAGAAGCAACTAGAGCAGTCGGATTGGGACTCAAACTGACTCCAGCTCCAGATCTCCAGTGTAGATGATAATTTTCTTCAATAGATATACATAATAAATTATCATGTATATTGAAGAAAAGTATCATTTCCATTAAGAAAAATATCAAAATTCGTATGTACGGATGAATGTACATGAGAACACCGTATTATTTTATTTTTGTTCGCCACCTATAGTGGTATCAACATGTGTTTCTTCACTTTTATTGGCAATATCTTCAATTTTATGTGTTTAGAGTTCTATTTGTAACTCTTTCTCAAATACTTCTTATTCTTTTGAAGAACTAGCTTGTTGAACCATTTTTTATTGTTTATATCAAATTGATATAGTGCTCCAATTCAACAAAAATCGCTTAGATATTTATCACAATAACCAACATTAATACAAACTAAAATTAAAAAATTAAATAAGCACTACATTCATTAAATATAAAGAGAACATTTAACTGAAAACAAACAAACAAACATATATATATATATATATAATTTGTTGCTCAAAAATCTCCTAAAAATTTATCACAATAACAAACATAAAATACAACCAAAATAAATACGCATACTTTTTTCAACTTTTTATTTGAGGAAATAAGGTAATTAAATATAAATAGAGAATATCAATAAAAATCAAAATAAAATAAAATATATAATATTTTTTTTTTGCAACACCAGATTCTGGAAAGACAAATGATAAACAAAATTTTGTGAACAAAAATGAACAAAACAAACGAGATTGGAACAGACTCTTAAAAGGATGCAAGAACTTAAAAGCCTAAGTCTTGTGCCGCTTCATATTTCATATGCACCTTAAGAAACAATATTATTTATAAAACGATATATATCAATGGGGACCTTACATCGTTTTAGGGTTCAGTTGCCGCCGCCTTGACTGCCTCATAGATCAGCCGGCCTTGTCACCAGATAAGAAAAATCTATGAGTGAAAACCGAGCCATCCCCCCCAGTCAATAGAACCCATCAAATATTTTGGTGTTTTTAACAAAATTCACTACGGTTAGCAATTATTAGACGTTAATATATATGCTAAAAAATTAATCTTTATTTAAGGGCTAGACGAGAAAAAAAATGGTTTAAATTGAATTAATCAATTTGGGGTGACTTCAGTTGCAACTAGGGATGACAATCGACCGGCAGGTACCCAATACCCGCGGGTATCCGCACGATTATTCGCGGGTTTGGTGTGCATTTCGTACCCGCGGGTACGTTCGTGGTTGAAAACTAGGACCCGTTTACTTCGCGGGTACGGAAATTGTTTGACAATACCCGTACCCGCGAAACCCGTATACCCGCAAAAACACCCGCGAATTACCCACGAACCCGCGAAAAACTATTCGTATAATAATTATTTTATGATAAAATATTAATATTCTAATTGGAATAATATAACTTGATCTCCTCATTTATTGTTGTTAAATTGGATTTGAACTTTCATTTAGTGTTGTTGATTTGTGGATTTGAATTTTCATTGTGTTATTGATTTGTGGATTTGAACTTTATGGATTTGAATATGGAATTGTGGATTTGAACTTTATGATTTATGAAATTGTTAGTGATATTTTCGTGTTTTTTGAAATGCTTGGTTTCGCGGGTCGCGGGTGGTCTGCAGGTGAAGGTTTCGCGGGTAGTCCGCGGTGGCAGGTGGCGGATACCCGTCGGGTGGCGGGTTCACGGGTATCCGTCAATCCGCGGGTACCCGCGGGTCGCGGGTATTGTGGGAATCTCCTACCCGTCGCGGGCGGTGATCATTTTCGCGGGTACGGAAGTGGTTCGGCACTATCCGTGTCCGCCCGACCCAATTGCCATCCCTAGTTGCAACAGATCGAAAGATCATGAACACATTATTATAATTGCAATTTGACCAAAATGATTTTAAATGCAATTAATCCTTACATTTAATATATATAGGACAGATCATACAGTACCTGAACTTGAGGTAGTACATAATACACAATCTCGTTCATTCATCTCATAGATCCTATGGTGGAGATTTTTTAGATTTTTTAAGCTTAATTTCTCTGTTTTTGCTATAGTAAGGGTAGATTAGTAATTTGATTTGTTATGTGATGCTAAAAACAAATCATGCATATAGTTGAACTGACCTATGCATTTAAATAAATACAAAAATACTTATAGTTAAACACAAACGTGTATGTACGTTGGAAGCGCGAGCTCAGCGTGCACGTCGCCCCAATGCGCGTTCGCGCATCCGTAGGCCAACATGCATTTTTACATTTTGTTAAATGCATAAACATGTTTTATTAAATGCATGAATGTGTTTTGTCTGTACATTTGTGTTTTGTGGCCAACATGCAAATTTATGTTTTGTAATATGCGTGAACGGATGTTTTAAGTACATGTTTGTGTCTCGTGCTGACATGCAGTTTTATATTTTATTAAATGCAGTTTTATGTTTTGTTAAATGCATGAGTATGTTTTTCGATAGCAAATCTCTCATTCATCTTCGTCAATTCCGTCATTTCTTTCCCCGATTACCAACAAATTTCACCGTGAACCACCACCATAGCCATAATCTCTCTCGATTCTTCAATCCTCTACCAAATTCATTTTCTATTTTTCTCAAAATCCATCAATTTTGTTCTCAAACTTTTTTTCTTCTTTTTTTTTTTTCAAAATCTGTTGTTTGTTGTTGTTCGTGTATATTGTTGCTGCTGTCTGCCGGTGCCATTGCCACCATCCGATGTCGCCAAGTAGAAGAAGAATGTTGATTTGCTTTCTTCTCATTCTACCATTTGCGAAAATTAGAAAAAATAAAAATTAAAAATGGGCTGCCACGTATCAGCTTGTGGTGCAGCTACATGTTCAAAATGTGGGTCTACATTGGATACTACATATCACTTGAGGACCGGATACTATAAGAACTCAATCATATATATATATATATATATATATATATATATATATATCAGAATGTATTTGTCGGACATGGAAAACATATTTAACTTATAAAATTGAGTCAATATTATTAGTACATAATTTAATTATTTTTAAAAAAAACTATTATAAATTATCGATTAGGGGAGACGGGATTGACCTGAATAAACGGTGTATTACGCATCTCAGACATTTTCCTATTGAAATTTGCATTTATTGGTGGTATTTATTATCCCACCAGACAATAAAAAAGAGCTCCAATTACCTCAACTCCTTTTGGCATGATTTGTTGAACTACTCTAAAAAAGATTGTGTATAATACCGACAAAATATAAAATATGAGTAGACTGCAAATCGCTTAAGACTTATAATGATAATATTAATACACTTGCATGTCTGATGCATAAATAACATTTGGAAATACAGATTGAGGAATTTGGCAGATTGCTTTTGTGTAACAGAATAATTCTCATATAATTTATTACTTGTTCCATTTTAAATACTAAGAAAAAATGTATATAACACATTTTTCGAGGAGGTATATGACACAAATCTTAACTATCTGAATCCCATGCACGTTTCGTTAAACGCTCGCTTGATGAGCTCTAGATTTTTTTTATATAATTTGCAAACTATTACTTAATAATAATAGATTAATCACATAAGATTATCGGAAAACGTAGCCACGAAATTCTCATTGTTGTCTCAAGTCCCAACTCTAAAATCGAGTACTCCGTATTCTTTTCTTTAGATATTATCTGCTGTTCATTTTCAAAGTCGTAGCTCCATCCTATATTTAAGTAAAATCTTAAATGTAAACATAGATCATTTATTATGCTGCGGCGTGTTTTTAAAGCTATGCAATCCAACACTATAAATGCCAATTAATCTTTATCGTATGTAGTATCCACCGCTGCTACGCTCATACATATACACTAACACACGTATATCCACACGAGTGCGTATAAAATAGACGATAAATATGACATACGAAAGTACATGTATAATAATATCCTATGAAACAGGCAGTTCTTGGACACGTGGCCTTCTGTCTGAGAGGTCCGATGATGTTGCCAAGGCTGCTTTCCTCTTGTTAGCATTACTGCAGTTCTTATCAGTTTCACTCTCTTCTCTGTTAGTGTTGTTAGCGTTTTCAATTTCGCAAATAGTGTTTTCGTCGCAGGGATTATTAGTTGAACTAATAAGATGAGAATGGATTTTTCTCACGTCTGATAATTTCACAGGTTTCAATAAGAACTCTTCCGCTCCTCCCTCTAAACACCTGTTTAACAATCAAAGTTATGAGATATTGTAAGAAAAATTTCGAAATAAATTCGGGGTACGATATTTACTAAATGTGATAAAATAATATTTGAAGGATGACATGCTCAATTACATGAGATATCTAAACACGTTTTTGAAGTTCTCCCGCCGTTCAAATAGTTGAATTCCTAAAATTCCTAGTTGAATTTAGTTAAACTTGCAAGATGGTGCACGAAGCATGCAAAAGTAATGAATATATTAAAGAGTAGATAAAATCTTATAATTTTTTTTGAGTTTTTTAGATATAATTTTTTTTCCCTATTTTATAGAAATGTATGAAACTTATACTTTGACTATTTCTTGTTGAAAAATCTTACTGATATATCTCCACTCAAATCCATATAGCAATTATATTCTACACATATTAATTCCACATTTATGCATGTATTAGTGTGTTGTATAGATAAAATTTATAGCATGAATTAATCCTTTTCTTTTTTGAATAAAAAGGCAAAATGCAAAGAATATTTATTCACAGAGAGAGAGGATTTTGCATACATATTGATCCTTGCAGGTACATTCTCAGATGACATGACCACAACTGGTACATCTTTCCAAGAAGAGTCCTGTAGAAAATTATAATTCCAATTAAATTATCACTTTTAAAAAACAAGAAAGAAATATCTCTATTGAATTATGAAGCGACAAGTTTTGTGGACGAATCTTAATAACGTAATCTAGGCCAACTCTCCACATATACTTTACCTTGCCGATTCTCTTCGCCATATAAGAATTAATTAATTAATTATATAAATAAATAAATGTATGAAGTTTTATAAGGCCGTGTTTGCGACTAACCAACCTTAATTCTTTTTAGCAAATCATAGCCACTGATTCCAGGCATGCTGTAATCTGTCATGATCAGGTTAATTTTTGATACCTGAAATTTGATCACATGTTTACATAAATTGCTGATATATAAGAAAAAAATATGTATGTATGTTTGTGTGTGTGTGTGTGTGTGGCTTCTTTATTATAGTCTGAATATCTTTATAAAGATCAATATTGTTACTGATTTGATTTGATCTGTGCATCAAATGTCGAAAAAGAGAATATTACTACAGTAATAAATTTGAAAAAGAAGGAAAATGGGGCAGCGTTAGGTTTTAAAAGCTGAAAGTTTTTACCAACGTTAGCTTCTTTTACTAGTTTTGGCATGTTAACTTTGTCAAAATTTTGGTCCTTCAATCAAGGAAACTGTAGCCTCTTTTAGGAGAAGTACTCGAAAAACCTAGTAAAAGTTACCTCTGCTGCTCTGCACATTTTAATAGTACCACAGTAAAATTATAATGTCTTATTTCCTATGATTATTCCTACAAAATTAATCTATAGTAGCATGTGATATGTTCTACTATGATGAAATCATGGTATATACATGTACTATATGACAGGGAAATTAAATAATTGAAAAATGCACGGATGCGCATATCTGGAGCAGATAATCGATCAAAAATGACAATTTCTCGTAATAATTTTTCAAAAAAACAAGAAGGAAATATATTTAAAACATAAACCCAAGCCTTGATTATTAATTAATTTTTCATTCCTGAATGAGAGCTTCAATAATACTAACATTAACAATGAGACCAACAACGCAAATGAAGGGGAAAATTAAAACAAAAAATTGGTTATTAACTAAGTATCTCTAAATCTAGTAAATAAAACCAACCCCACCTGCAGACAGAAAACATGTTTAATTATGTATATTAATTTCATATTATAGTATATTATAAGAAAAACAAGCCCATTCAGAAATTTTGACATTTTTGAGGTTGTCTGAATTTGGATTTTCCTCACGCACATAAAAAACTAATCTTAACCAATAAATTATTGTTACCTCTGATTTTGACGATAAAGATTCACAAGAAATTGTTGTGGACAGTGGAGACGATGATGGCGACGATCTTTCATATTCATTTACTTCATGAATATCCACCAACCCCAGATATTCCAGTGCCTTATCTCCCGAGTCCACGCAGGTAACTGCGTCACAATTCTTTCACTATGTGAGAGAGAGAGAGAGAGAGAGAGAGAGAGAAAGAGAGAACCTTGGTATGAAGAAAAGGTAAGGAGCCTCTCCAAAAGCTTTCTATCAATATGACTATCATCCACAGCCAATACATGGAAGAGGTGTTTCTCTTGCTCATCATTTGCTGAATTAACCATGTCCATATTCAAGACTAATTTCAAGAATTGTGTAGGTGTGTGTGTGTATTTGTTTATTATGATCTAGTGTGTGTGAGGAATGAGGATGGTGCGGGAGAGGGAGAGGTGTGGATTTTATTGAGTAGTTGAGAAGCAAAATCTGCGTGTGCAGAGAGATGTTGGGTTATGGTTATGGCTATGTTGTTTTACTACAAGGAAACACAAACAAATTACACAGTGTGTGTGTGAGTGAGTGATCTTTCTCACTAGATTCTCTTTTTTGGACACCCCTGTGGCTACAACTACTCATGCTGCCATCTCTCCACTTGTGGGCCCCACTTCCGCCTTCATTCACCCCTTACAAAAATCTTTATTTTTTTGGGTAAAAAACTAAAATAAAAAATTAGTTGATGATATATGCATGAATAGTAGTGTGCAAAATCGAATGGCAATTGAATGAATTGGATTGAAAAATAAAATGATATATTCAGACTTTTTGGTCTGTTAGCTTGCAAGAATTTTTAGTTATATTCGAAGAGTTTCCTTTAGAAAAACTAGTTGAGTTTGAAAATTTTAAAATGAATATGTACAATATCTATCTATCTATTGAAGACACGTCGAGTTCTAAATACAAATAAATAATAGCTCAAACGTTGTGTGTCATAGCACATGTAAACTTTCCCGTGTCCTTTTAATCGACATCGACTCGAGTAATCTCATAAAATGAGAATGAGATGCTATATTGCAAATGAAACAAGGAATGCTGATTATAGGACTTGGAGAAAACTTTGTAACCCCCATGTCCCTTTAATTGATATCGACTCCAGTAATCTCATAAAATGAGTAATTTCAATGGTATCATTCATATCGGCATTCCTTACTTCATTTCCAATGTAGCATCTCACCCTCATTTTATGAGATTACTGGAGTCAATATCAATTAAAGAGAATTTATGTTTCAAAATTTATATAGGTTCTTATTTTACCATTCTCTTTGAATTGGAAATGAGAAATTCAAATCTGTGCTCAACTCTATAACAACTACAAGGAAAATATTTTTTTGGCAACATAAATGGAGAAATCAACAATTTGACTTGAGGCAATGGAAAAATTCCCATCAATGGAGAAATCAACATTTTGTATCGAGCCATTATCAAATTTCTCATCTGACGGAGAATTGTTGATTCAACAATTTGAATAGAGCCGCGATGACAAACAAATTTGAAATTGACTTAATTGAATTCGTTCAATTCAGTGCAAACCTCGAAACAATTTAATAATTCTCATCATGTCTACATTTTTTTATTTATGTCTTTATATATTTCCAACCATATTTCCAACCGCTGTGGAACATGAAGTTTATTTTTAAAGTGTTTTATTTACATGTAATAGACCGGAATCGATAACTCACCTACCATTTGTAAGTTCTATTGAGGTTTAGTTCATGTTAGCATTATTCTTTATATCTCAGAAATTATGACCAGTACCGTGCATAATTACAAATTTTATAAAAATCAAAGCTGTAATTTGAAATTAAAAGGGGAAAAGAATAAATCATGTTTTGATTTGTATGTACTTTATAAATTTAATGATTCTAGCTACAATTTCAAAAGTACAAGAAAAATACCAATTGATTTTGTTTTTGATAAAAGCCAATAGTATTCACTATATGTACTCGTAAATGATGTGCGGGTGAAATTATCGGTTCTTTTCTTGATATATATATAAATAGAGTTTGGTTCAAATAAAAATCATTCTTATCCTAAAAACTAAGAACCAAATGAATTCGTTATGAAAATTGATTAATCCGTCGAGAAAGTTAATGAATTCAAAAATTCAGAATTTTTCACCCGGTTTTAAATCTCATGAGAGGCGAAAAATCTATTTTTTTGGATTCAGTAACTTTCCAAGCGGATTTATCAACTTTCACTGTGAATTCATCATTTTTTGGTTCTCACGATAAAAATGGTTCTCACGTTAACCTTCACACACACACACACACACACACATATATATATATATATATATATATATATATATATATATATATATATAATCAAATGTGAATTGAGACTATTTTTAAAACCATAAAGTACATGCACTTACATATTCATCCTGTTACAATGACCTGATAGCATGACAATCTCAAAACTAATTTAAATTTCATTAACACCATTTTAAATTAATATATTCAACATGTACCCATAGATAATACCAGAATGATATAATTCCCGCCTTATATTCGTTTGGATTTGAGCTTTCAAAAATATTTAAAAATTGACAAACTCACCACGCAGGATACGACTCATTAAATATGAACACGACTTGGTACTAAAAGTGTGACAAAAAGAAACTGGGACAGATTGCAAAGCCTTCAAAAGATCTTAGGAGTGATTCTAAAGCAAAATCAAGGAAGATGTTGTGTGCTCATTTTGTCTTAAAAATAGAATCAAGATTTGATTTGGGTAAGATCCCAATCCCATGACCTTTTTAAAGTGATTGACTACCAAATTAAGGGGATTGCTTGGATGTTACATATCTCTCTCCAAAAAAAACATTGTACACATCCTGATCTTTTTGCAGACTTTTCTCATTTTTAATTAATTAATCAGTCAATTAATAAACTAACTGTACCAATAAGACTGAGATTTAATACGTCACAACTAACCAATAGATTTTGCCGACAACCAATCATAGCTCCACATTACTCTACCACGATTTTATTACCTAATAAATTAAATGGAAAACTAATAATGTAAGCCACTTTTTTTAATGTTTTGCTTGGTGTCAATTTCTTGTGGGGATAAAAATTGGACCACCAAAAGTGGAAAAATTGTAACTTTTTTGACTGTTTAGTCTTTCGCTTATGTTTGAACCACTTATAGGGTACACTCTTATATATAGGGCTGTAAATGAGCCAAGTTATTCGTGAGCTATTCGGAGCCCGGTTCGATAAAAGTTCGTTCGAGTTTGTTTAGTGAATCTCGTTAGTTAAACAAACCAAGCTTGAGCATGATAGTATTCTATTTCGTTAGGCTCGTGAACAAGTTCGTTAAGCGATTTACTTTGAAAATATAAAATTATTAACTAGATATAATTATTTTCTTTCTATAATTAGTAATTATTGTATTAAATCTCTAACTGTTTTTATTTGTTATAAAAAATCAATAAATATATTATGTTATTATGGATAAAATAATTTATTTTTAAAATAAAATGATCAATATTCTAAACATATATCTAATTTAGAAAGTTTATTCGGGTTCGATTAAAGCTCGAATAAGCTCGTAAGCTCGAAATATTCGATAAATAAAACTCGAGACTCGGCTCGATAATAAACAAACCAAGCTTGAGCAGGATGATGTTCAGCTCGACTCGGTTCGATTACACCCCTACTTATATACTTATAGGTCTTTACCCAATTGTATGCAGTAGAAAATGTTTTATGAATTATTTATTTATTTATATGTTACTACTGTATATTATCATAAATGATATAGATAGTATGAATTTTGTAATTACTATAAAACGAGAAACTCTTAGCTACGACTCATTACTGCACGAAAAAGAACACTATATGTATGGCAACCACTACAATATAGTGGAATTATATATAATTACATACTTTTTCAAAAGTTTGTATTCTCCATATCCAATCTTATAATTTGCTACAATACATGACCAATTTATTATGTCTATTTTCGATCAACCGGGAACAAGGCTTTCTCGATCGGAAACAGACATTAGTCGACCGGAAACAAGGAAATTAGTTTTTTTTTTCAATTTATCCATACATTTTCTTGTTTCCGGTCGATTAATGTTTGTTTTCGACCAAGAAAACCTTATCTCCGGTCTACCGGAAACAAGAAAATTGATCTATTTTAATGTAATGGGTATAGGGTGTAGAAAATTTTGGAAAAGGTTATGAGTGGTATGTGTTTTGATAAAAGTGGTTAATTAGGTTTGGGCGCCTACAATATACATCCTGAATCTGCATAAGTGTCTCCGGCCATCAAGAAAGTGCATAATTATTTTCTATGTTTTTAATCTCTAATATTAGTTGTATATAAAATCAAGAAAATAAAAAGTTAGTATTGAGAACAACAGTAACATGAAGAGTTTGACATCACTTTACCATAAAATTATGAAATATGACACTTATTCCAAGACAATAAGAAAATATAGACACTATTTAGGTATTGCATTCGATCATCACCTTCTAATCAACTATAGTCATATTATTCAAAATGGGATAATGTGTTGACCTTATAATATCCCAATGTCTTATTAAACTTGCCACTTAGTTGATTATTATATCCAAAAGGAATTGAAAATAACTTTTCTATCTCATGTTTAGTTTAATTGATTAAAAGTTCATAGATTTAGAACACAAAGAGTTAAAAATAGCCGACACCCTCCACAAAAAGTTATGTGCATAAATGATGTGTATGTACATATTAATTTATATGAAATAGTCATTAGTCATTACGTGGCTCAAGACATAACACGGTCATGAAATCTACCCTATTCTGTGAATTTGTAGTAAAAGTGTAATTAGAGGAGGGTCCATGAAATGAATATTTTTTCTTGAGATAGGGGGGACAAACTATATAGCTCGAGGGTGAGAATTAATTAGGAGAACATGGGAATTATTTCAGAACACATCTAACTTAACCATTTTATGGGCAATCTTGGGAGCATTAATGATTGTGTACATCTATACTATACCCTTAATAGTGTGGGTGTGTGTGTGGCTTTTTAAAAATTGCATAAGTTTTATTATTTGATATTAGATCACTATCAACTAAAATATTAAATCAATATATGTACGTAGCAATTTTGTTCCCTTTACATGTAGCATAATGATTATTTAATTAAATGGTTTAAACTAACCAGCATATAATATATCTATCTAACTCATTCATCTGAGTATCAATTTAATAAAGTTCCATTGTGCAATACGAAATAAACAATGGTAAAAGCGTTCCAAACAAGATCTTCTATATTTTTAAAATACACTGCTTGTGATATCATGTACTTTGGAAGTTTCTTAATCTTACAATCATTCGATAATTATAATATTTTTTAAAAACATACACGACTATAATCCTACAATTAGAACAAAACAAAAAAAAAAAAAACTATTGAAATAGTGAGACAGTGAGACAGCGCGTGCATAGAGAGGTCGATTTGGGAGTTGAGAATCAAAATCTCGGAAATCTTATGCAATTATACTGATGGAGACAAGAAATAAAAAAAGGTAGATGTGCAAGGACCCACCAGCAAATATTTCGTAAATCTGTGTGAGGCCAAATTGAAAATAAACAAATCTTTTGTGGTCCCTGGCTTTGTGAAGTGAAATCTGGAATTAATGGAATCGGTCGTGGGGAGGAGTAGGGTTGCAATTATCTAAAGTTTCCTTCCTTCTCATGCAAAAAAAAGGACCGCCCAAAGTTTCCACCATTCGGACTTTGAGAAAATTACTATTTAGGACCCCTACTTTTCCTGTCTGCCACGTGTTGGCCCTTAAACGTTTAGCCTCCATCATGAAGCCGACACCGGGTCAGCCCGAGCAAATCCGCCGTGTCAGCCGCTACATTTTCACCCCATTTATTCCGCTCTGACGTGTTTGTTGTAGGGATGTCGATTGGTGAATTTTTTTCGGATCGATTTGAAATTATTCAAAATTCATTAAATTTTAAAACTGTAATTATGGTTTCGATTTCAGTTTCGGTTGCAGACTCGTTTTAGATCCGGACCGTTTAGATTCATAGTTTGATAGTCTAGTCCGATCCGATCCGGATCTAATTCTGGTTCCAAACCAGAATCAATACTTATTTATTTGTTCTGGTCCGAGTAAAACCCGTCTATTGACAAACCTAAGTTTAAATAGGCTTGTCAATGAGCTGGTTTTATCCATATCGTTTCGAAATCACTCATAACTCATTAAATTATAAAGCAATGATTTTGATTTCAGTTCTGGTTCTTGTCCGGTTCTGATTCTAGATCCGCTCAAATCCGGACAGCTGAAGATCCATAGTTGATGGTCCGGGTCCGATCCGGATCCAATGTCTAATGTGTCGGTTCCAGAACCAGAACCATTAATTATTTATTGGTTCTGGTCCGGATAAAACCACTCATTGACATCCCTAGTTTGTTGTATCAAATTTATTAGTTCTTAATTAATTGAGTTAAATTTGTGGAGGTATTCTGATATCTTTATCCAGTCGTTCCATTGTGTTTCGCTATTAAATATATTATTTTAAATATATTTTTCATAATATTAAAAATTATTATGATATCATTAGTTATGACTAATATTCATTCTTTAGGAATTTAAATTTATTATTGATAATCTATAATTACTGATAACTAATCCTGACGATTAAATTATTGTTTTAAAACATAAAATTTATGAATTATAATTGATAAAGTAAAAAACAAGATATTAAGAAGTCTGAAATTAATCTTGTACTAGAATAATCTTGTATAATTTGAATCGAATATATTTTTTTTTATCAATTTAATACAGAAATTTTAAAGGCTACGTCACGGTGGACTCGAACCCGAGACCTTTGGCCTCGGGCATTAACCACTCTACCACTAGGCCAACACACAGTAAAATGTCTTGAATTAAGTCGCTGTAGATGTCGCAAGTCTATAGTATATTGTGATGCTTTTATACATGTGAAATTATTTTGGATTTAGGTGAGTTATAGGGATTTTCCGAATTAACGCTGATTGAGAGCGCTCGAATCAAAACGAGTGGATATAAAGAATAGAAATTATTTCCTTTAGGAAAGAGTAATTTTTTGGATTTACATGTATAAAAGTTAAACGTGAATTTTTCACAATTGTCCACAACAATCACAATTGTAAACGTGCTTTTGGTAGAACTAGACATAAGGCATTTGCATAACTAACTCGAATAAGATTATCTATTCTACCACTAAACCACTTATATGGAATCACCTCAAACATGAAGTTCACTTCATGGATATCCTATGTATAAATAAATTTAGGACTTTCACTTTTGTAGCTTGATACTTGAAGGTTCTTTAGTTTAAAGAGATTCTGAATTGTGTTTTAATATGATTCTCATAGTTATTATTGTTAGTATTATTTTTTGAGGTTATCATATTTTGTGAAGCGACTGAAAATCTTGTTTCGTGCAGTAACGTGATTGAGCGTGATGGTTTCTTCATGCTCGAACATGCAAATGGAAAAATGAAATGTATGATCAATAAATCCTTTTTTCTCTATAATGGAGTGTAGTCAGAATGTAGCTACGGATGGTGATTGTTAGTTTGTCATTTTTTACAAGAAGAAAGAAAAAGAAATCAGTTTCTAAAATACGGGAACTGCAACTTAATTGCGCCATTAACTGGCATAACTGCTATTAATTTGTACTGTTGATGAGAATCCAAGCTCTGTTAATAAATTAGCTAGACTTTTAGGCCGAGGAAAGCCAACCAATCATAATCACTGCTTCTTAATGAATGACTTTGTACCAAATTATAACAAAATCATGTGTAAGATAATTTATTGGATCAAAATTAGTAAAATTTAATATTTAGACCAAAATTCACTGTTCAGTAATATATTTATAATTTTATAGTAATCTGTTGTGTTTTGAATTCAAACTTCACAAATTTTACAATACAACTCATACAAGACTCCCCACATGATTATTATGCCCAAAAAGTAAATTTGGTCACTTATTTTGTTTTTCCCAACATTTCATATTTGGATTATATGGTATCCATTACTTAGAATCTTGAATATATATATATATATATATATATATATATATATATATATATATATATATATATTCGTCAAGTATGTTATTGAATCCATAATATTTGAATTTTCCGCTTGGGTGCGAATCCCATGAGGGGCGATTTTTATTTTATTTTATTCAGCGGATTCATCAATTTTTGGTTCTCACATTCACACTTTAAAAATGGTTCTCACGTGAACTCTCTCTCATATATATATATATATATATAACGTGAGAACCATTTTTATCGTGAGAACCAAAAAAATGATGAATTCAGCGTGAAACTTGATGAATTCGATGGAAAAATTACTGAATCTAAAAAAAATGAAATTTCGCCTCTCATGAGATTCAAACCCTCGGCGAAAATTCTGAATTTTTGGATTTAGTAACTTTTCCAACGGATTCATTAACTTTCATAACAAATTCATTTTGGTAAAGAATTTTCGTGGTTCTTAATTCTCACGTTAAAATTGGTTCTTATTTGAATATCACTATATATATATCGAGAGAGAGAGTGTGTGTGTGTGTGTGTTAGTTTCAAATAGATAAAGTCATTAGTTTGTAAATTATATTATAAGAGAGATTTTAACAATAAGCATTTCATATAGGGATGTTAATGGGTGTATTTTATCCGGATCAGAATCAATAAATAAGTAATGATTTTTGTTCTGGAACCGACCCATTAGACATTGGATCCGGATCGAACTCGGACCATCAACTATGGGTCTTAAGCGGTCGGGATCGAGCGGGTCGGGAACCAGAACCAGACAAAAATCAGAACTAGAACCGAAATCGTTGCTTTATAATTTAATATGTTATGGGTGATTTTGAATCGATATGGATAAAATAAAATCATTGACAAACCTATTTAAACCTAGGTTTGTAAATAGACGGATTTTATTCTGACCAGAACCAATAAATAAGTATTGATTATGGTTTCAGAATCAGAACCAGATCCAGATCCAGACCGGATCGGACCATCAAACTATAGATCTAAATGGTTCGGGTCTAAAGTGGGTCTGGAATCGAAACCAGGACCGCTGCTTTGAAATTTAATGGGTTTTGAACGGTTTCGAATCGATCCGTGTAAAATCCACCCATTGACATCCCTAATTACTCGAGCCTGAGGTAGTATGTAGTACTCACTCTCATCCATTCATCACATAAATCCTATGGTGGAGATTTTTTCAGATTTTTTAAGCTTATTTTCATTAATTTCGCTACAGTAAGGGTAGATTAGTAATTTGATTTGTTATGTGATTTCGAAAATAAAGCATGCATAGAGTTGAACTCAACTATGCATTTTTAATCAACACAAAAATGCATTCACTTGAACATAAAAATACATATGAGTTTCGAATTTAATGCATACTGAAAACACACTCTCAGCACTCGCTTGCTCGCACCCAGCGCGGTTAAACGCGATGCAGTTTTATGTTCAAGTGAATGCAGTGTTATGTTATTTTATATGCATTTTTTGTGTTTTGTTGTGGCTCTTCCTAAACACAGCGTCCCTACCCAACGTTGGCGCGCACCCAGCGTCCCTACCCAGCGTCGGAGCCCACCCAGCATCCCTATCCAGCGTCGGCGCGCACCCAACGCCGGTTGTGTGCGATGCATTGTTATATTATTCGGTATGCATTATCTGTGTTTTGTTGTGTCTCTCTCCAAACTCAGCGCCCGCGGAGACGCCAAGCTCGCGGACTCCCCCACCCAGCTCCGGCGGGCACCCAGCATCCGTTGGGTGCCTTCCCATTTTGCCCCTGAGCGAAAAATGGGTTGCCACGTGTCAAATTTTGATGCGTTCACGTATTCAAAATGTGTGGTCTAGATTGAGTACTACGTACTTAGGGGTGAGTATTCGGATATTTGGTCGGGTATGGTCAAAAAAATATCCGAATTAAAATAACCGAAATTTTAGAAATGATATCCGAACCAAACCGAAATAATTTCGGTTACCAAACAAAAATAACCGAAAATTATTTCGGATATTTCGGATAAAACCAAATTTTTACTTTAATTCTGAATTTTAAACAAAAACATACAAAAAATATTCTAATACTCAATAAATAACTAGTTTGCAATATTCATAAATAACATTGTCAAATACTAAACAACTCATTACCAACAATCTTCATAAGTTCAAAGTTCAAAGTTCAAAAAACATTACCAAATACGAACAATTCATAAAAATGCTACAATCTTCTCAAAACACCAAATTTAAAGTTCAATTTAGAGCAACTATTTATTTTAATGATAATATTACTATACTATATATAAATATAAATTTTGGGTATCGAATATTCGGGTAAAAAAACTCATACCCGATCGAAAATCATACTATCAAAATATATTTCGGTTATAACCGAATTGTCCGAAATAACCGATTTACCCGAACCAAATTAGATATTTCGGTTTGGTTCGGTTCGGTTATTCGGTTATTAGACATTTTGCTCACCCCTATACATACTATCGAGGACCGGATACTATGAGAATCGATCTATATATATATATATATATATATATATATATATATATATATATATATATATATATATATATATATGAAATATCTGAGGCATAATATTTGTTCGTACGACGGGATGTATTTAAAAGGGTGCGGAGCTTATTTACCCTATTTTGACAAAAAGTGTGCTGTGTATATCCATTTCAAAAAAATAGTGTCATCTATACCCATTTCATTAGTTTAATATATTTTCATCAAAATCAATAAACTGTTAAACACGAAAAATTGTGCCATTATCAAAGTTTGTGCCATTCAGTATACAGAACACTAAAATTCAAAAAAATTTGTGCAGATGCAAGAATCTTTTTCAGGTTTTTAAGAATCCAATGTTAAAATTTGATTTAAATCAAAAATTCACTCTCTCTCCCACTCTCTATTCTCTCTCTCTCGCACCTCTCTACTCTCTCTCGCACTCTCTATTCTCTCTCTCTCTCGCACCTCTCTACTCTCTCGCTCCGCCTCCGGCCAACTCCCTCACCGCGGCCAAGCAACTCCCGCCAACTCCCTCACCGCGGCCAAGCAACTCCGTGAACCCCGAACCCATGGCTTCCGGCCAACCTACCTCCCGCATGCCAACCCTCCGGCGCGCCCCAACGACCAACACACCCGCCAACCCACGGCCAAACAACCACCGTCGGCCAACCCACCCCCTAGCGGCCAAGCCACTCCTAGGCGGCCAACACACCCCCGGCGGCCAAACCATCCCTTCGGCGGCCAACCCACCCCGGCGGCCAACACACCCACCGGCGGCCAACCCACGCGCGGCCAACACACCCACGCCGCGGCCAACCCACCCCTAGCGGCCAACGCACCACCGCGCCCAAGCAACCCTCCGCGGCCAACCTACTCCTCCGCGGCCAAGCCACACCCTCGGCCAACCCACTCTCTGCGGCCAACCCATCCCCTCGGCCAACACACCCACCGGCGGCCACCTACCTACCAGCGGCCAACCCACCCCTAGCGGCCAACCTACCACTACAGGCCAACCCACCCCCTACCTACCAACCCACGCGGACAACACAATGTCTTCACGGGTTTTTTTATATATTTTTGTTAATTATTATGATTTATAAATTATAATTACAATTATATGCTATGTTAATTATATATTATTAATTATGTATTTATATGCTTAGTGAATTTTGAATTATATGTTTTGTTATATTGTTAATTATGTTTTTATGATAAGTGAATTATCAAATTTCGAATTTAATTATTATTATTATGCGTGAATTATTATGGTATGCAAATTATATTTGATAATATACATATGGGATATGCCTAATTTGATAAAAACAAGTAGAATATACCACTTCGATTAAAATAAGACCATTCAAATGTTGGATGCGAAAAGTGCATAATTTATTTAATTAGATATTAGTTGATTGTCCATATATTAGTTGATTGTCCATAATTTATTGTGTAACTAGACAATAATCTATAATTTATTGTTTATTGTGATAGTGCATAATTTATTGTGTGATTTGACAATAGTTGATAGTTCATAATTTATTATGTTTTAACTTATTTTTGTCGTTAATTGTTAGTAAAAACTGTAGTGTACACATTCAATAAAACAGGTACAATTTATTGTTAATTGTTTATTTATATTATTATATTTTTGTTTATTTATATTTGTTCAAAATGGATGTTTATATACGAATTGTTGATATTGCTTGTATTTCTATTAACTTTTATTTATTACTATTATTGGAAAAACAAAAATAGACGTTATAGTAAAAATTGATAATTACTATTAAAATCGATACTTGCTATTAAAATTGATAATATTTATGTTAAATAGACGTTATGTAAAAATTGATAATTAATAATTACTATTAAAAATTGATAATTGATAATTATTATGTAAAAAAGCATAGAAAATAGACGTTATGTAGAAATTGATAATTACTATTAAAATTCATACTATTTCTGTTTTTATTGGAAAAACTAATATTACAAAATTATTTTATTTAACTTTTCATAATTAGATAGGTATTTTTAAAAAACATGTATGTCACCTTAAAACTACAAATTCACGAAAAATCCTGTATTCTACAATATATATTTATATTGTTGTATTTTTGTTTATTTATATTGTTGTTTTGTATATTTTTGTTAATTATTATGATTTCTGAATTATAATTTCAATTATATGCTTTGTTAATTATATATTATTAATTATGTATTTATATGCTTTGTTAACTATATATTGTTAATTATGTATTTTCTATGCTTTTTTAACTATATATTGTGTTGTGTTTATGCTTTCAAATAATTCAAATATATGTGATAGGATATTAATTATGAATTGGACATGAATTATTATGCTTTGTAAATCTATGCTTTGTGAATTCGGACATTAATTGAATCTATGCTTTGTGAATTATTATGTATGGTTTGGGAGTTTGGGATGAATTTGGATGAGTTTTGATTGATTTGGCAAATCATATTATAAACGTTACTCACGAAATTTCGGTAGAATTCGTTTATTAATAAGACGCTTTGAAATTATAAGCGGTAAAGTGTTGATAAATAGTTAATCTTATGTTACTAAATTTAACAAATATATTTCTTTTAGGTAGAAATATCCACCAAGTAATTTTAGGTAGAAATTTTCAATCCTTGCACTATGCTAACACACAAAGGTTGTCTAATGCGCTTTACTTCCTTGTAATTTTGTGAACTTAGAAACAAAATATATAGTGGATAATGTGTTCCATGGGTAAAGTTCTTAAGTCCATCCACAAAAATTAGTCATAGGAACAAAATTTCCAATTCTATGTTAATCAAGACACAAAAAGTTCACCACCAATTTATATAATTTTGAATTAATTTCACAATATCGTGAACACACTAATTGACATATTTCTTAATTAAGCATAGTTTATTATTTTTAATAAATAGGAAATCGAGTTCTTAAGGCCGAGACCATCAATCGTCTATCCACAATCAAAGACGCACTTCAAGCCCAATTATTTAAGAAGGGTCATACAGAGATTGAGAGATATAGGTGGTGAAGACCGGTGGATAGGTTTAAGCGAGGATGTTTGGTCACTTTGTTGGTTGGGAACACGGATCCAAGTCAAACATGAGTTTGCACCATATGGTATCCCGACAGATTAGGCCCTCCTGGTCTTGAAGATCGGCGATATGGTTTTTATTAATGGGAGGACAATTTGTTTTTCCTTCTCGGATTTTGCGCTCGTGGCGGGTTTGAGTTTTGGGACGCGTCATCTTCGATCCTACACCGAGTACGATCCGCAATCCGTTGAGGTTTATCGAAGGTTTGTTGGTAGCGGAAGGACTAGTATAGAGAATCTAGGTGTGAGATTCTTTGATACGGATGTCCGATTGATGATCTTGGCGGTCATCTATATCTCCGTGTGGCCCACATCTTAGTTCTTTACGCATTCGTCTTGGTATCGACTTGCCACGACACCGTGGATCCGTGGATTTTGGTCTTAGTTGACGATCCGGACGTGTTGCCGATTTCCATGGGCTGCATATGCGTATCAAATTCTACAACACTACATGTGGAATATGAAGACCGGGGCCAAATATCACTTCTACGGACCATCATGGGCATTATATATTTGGTCACTAGAGATCATCCCGGATCTTGCACGACGGTTGTAAAGTATGTCCGGAGGATGTGTATCTTAGATGCATGAGGTGGAAGTTCACGAAGATGATTGACGTGGATACACGTACTGCTCGATCGTGAGGGCAACCGTTGTGGGGTTAGTCCCGGACGACTATGAGACGATGAGCATGCCGTATACGTCATCTCTATATCCGGTGCACCGGAGTGAACTACGGAGACCCGTTCCCATCGTGGCGCTGGGAACAACCCCGCCCGCACTAGACGACCTCGTTCTAGGCAGGGCCTTCTACCGATGTGGGGTTAGTCGGCGACGATGCGCGATGACGAGGACACGCATCTTCTGTTGTTGAAGAGATTGATGAGGAGCACGAGGAGGGCACGAGGAGCATGAGGAGCCACGACATCGATGCGTGGGGATAGGCGTCGTCGGACGAGGGACGCCGATCGATATAGGGGACGCATCGGGATACGGGAAGCGTGCAGAGACAGCTCGTTCCTCTTCATCTAGCGGCGGCGGTGAGCACCACTGACGTCCGAGTCGGAGGATCGTCGTTGGATCACGTATACGATCAATGATGTGGTTAGAGAGATATTCAAGGACTCAAGACGTGGTTTGAGTCTATGATAGAAGGGTGTCGATGTAGATGTTCGCATAGATCGAGGCATATCGCCGTCCGTCGTGGAACTACCCACGGCGATGCGGAGTGACGATCGGGACCGTGGCCTTCTACTGCATCCTACATCGATGTACCCCAGAGACTCCTCTAGCGGATCCGGCGTCTCACACACCACCCGAGTATACACCTCATCGTCGGTCTCTGGGAGTATGGATCTACCTCTGGATTCATTAGCCCATCACACGAGGATCCACTCGTCATTCCATGCCGAGATGCCGAGACCATTGGTAAATTATCTTATTTTATATTATTGCATCATATTTGATATGTTTACTTTTTCTAACTCGTTGCTTTAACAAAAATTAGCCAACTCGTAGAAGCGAACGAGTAAGGTTCGTCTGCGTACGCACCGAGGTCACCGTATGTGAATAGCCCGCTCCCACGCCCATTATCCGAAGATGTATTGATGAACTACCAGCGTTTCTTGATGATGAGAAATGACACGTTGGTGGTTGTTCGGTACCGACCGTCAACCTGTGTTCGATGGTTCGTGTGTCGAAACGCCTGAGAGGCCTTTTGATGTTCGGTAAGTGCGCTTTTATACAATATGCTTTATTTTTTGAAGTACATCTACTTATATTGATATGTATCCTAAAATAATTTTGCAGATGGTCGATTTATACATGATGTATTTGAGGACGAGACTCGATACCGGATCGACTTATTAGATGGGGTGGATTCTCATAACACAATCATCCTCGATACTAATTTTTCGTAAGTATTGTGTCTTTAATACAATCAATATATGTTATATATGTGTAGTATCGGGTACTGATATGTTTTCAATGTTGAATAGATGTTTCTGCAAAATTCATGGTCCGAGGTATACGCAACGCTTTCGTCCTACATTCAAGACGTGCGTGAAGCACCATTGATCATTACCCCTGAGAACGTTGCTTCTGTATGGCAGCCACCAGCGCATTGGATTGGAGTTGTCCTCGGCTTTGCCGGTCATACATCATGGTTAGATGCCACACAGGTAACCTTATTTAATACAATACGTGGAAAAAATTGAAATGTTGTTATGTTTATTTTCTCTAAATATTTATTTTTATAGATCATCATCCCACGCGTCGATGACGACGTTTCGTGATATGTCGCGTGGATATGTACTCGGGTCATTGCGTGCTGTTTGACTCGCGTATTTGGCGGATGGACCAGGATCAAGTGGATGCGAGGATGATGGACTTCGTGTGCCTCAATAGATTATTGCGGCAGTTTCTGATATTCACTAGATGGTTCGAGAATAACTCCCACCGAATACCACCATGGAACAATGAAGCGATTATTACACGAGCTGATCCTTCAGAGGTATTTGACCAGGAAGACGATTTCAATGATGGGCCATTTGCATGCATGACTGTAGAACGTCTTATTTCTGGTTCACCGAGTATCGAGCATATGTCTAGTGTTGCAGTTGTAGCATATAGACATCAAATAGGTGGAAATATATTTCAGTTATGTGAGCCGAATCCGAGAGGAAGAGGAAGAGGAAGAGGAAGAGGAAGAGGAAGAGGAAGAGGAAGAGCATCTACTAGTAGACAGTAGCATAGAGATTTTTTCATCTCATGTAATATAGATTTAGATTGTGGTTCAACATGTATTTAGATTTATTAATTTCAATCTTAATTATTTAGACTCTTCAATCTTAATATATATTTCAATTTAATTTTTTTTATAAATTTAGATTTTTATTTTCAAATAATTTAAATTTCCTAAATTTAAAAATAAATTGAATTGAATATATGATGTTAATATTGATAATATTAACATTGATAATATCCTTGTCATATTAGGTTTCTTATATGAGTATGGTTCTATCAAACTATACTGAGATTCACTTGCAATTCTTGAAACTGATTGCCTTGCTACAACTGATTGAAATAGGGATATGTCTACACACACACAAACAGATCCTTGTCATATTTGGTTTCATATATGTGTTTTGGTTCTGTCAAACTATAGGAGATTTAAGCAATGCACAATCAAGTGAGACTCTTTCTCACTTGCAATTCTTGAATTTGCTTGCTTTTCTAAAACTTGATTGAAATAGGAACATGTCTCCTCTCAACTCACTCACTCATACACATCTATTTGGTTTCTTATGTGAGTTCTGCTTCTGTCCATTGCACTATCAAATGAGCATCTATCTCACTTGTACGATTTTGTCTTCTTTTCAACAATCGGATTGAAATAAGGAGATGACTTCTCTCATTCACACACACATCCAATTTTGGTCGTATTTGGTTTCATAAACCGAGTTCGCTTCACAAAATATAGTTAGATCCAAGCTATTGCACAATCAAATGAGCATCCAAGTCTTGAATTTGCTTGTATTTCCACAATGTATTGAAATAGGATCAGTTCATGGAGCTAGGCTTCTCGCTCAAACTGCTGTGAACAGCCCGCTCACTTGATTGTGCATTGCTTAAATCTCCTATAGTTTGACAGAACCAAAACACATATATGAAACCAAATATGACAAGGATCTGTTTGTGTGTGTGTAGACATATCCCTATTTCAATCAGTTGTAGCAAGGCAATCAGTTTCAAGAATTGCAAGTGAATCTTAGTATAGTTTGATAGAACCATACTCATATAAGAAACCTAATATGACAAGGATATTATCAATAAATTGAATTGAATATACGATATTATCAATATTAACATCATAAATTGAATTTAATCATCAATATTAACATCATATATTAACTTTAATATATATATATATATATATATATATATATATATATATAGAGAGAGAGAGAAATTAAGCACCTGAACTAAAAATTTTCAATTTCAACATATGAATTTAGAAAATTCTAGTAAATTCATAGAATGCTTAAATTATCATATTAAACTCATATATCAAGTTAAGTGAATCAATATCTCATTCAATTAATGGGATGGTAAATAAGGACATGATTGTCGCGTGTGATCTGCGGATCCACACAAACCACACCTCCTACGTGCACGACTTGTACTGCTTGACCCCATCTCTCCTCCACCAGATCTTCGATGGGGACGTTCGGTTGGATGACGATGGCGCCCAACTTTCGGACGACCCGCCTGTCGGACCACACAGCAGTGGCAATACCTTCAACGGCTGCGACATCGGTGGAAGCATCCAACCGGATTGGGCGAACATGATTTACTCTGTATGAGTAGGCCTGTACTAGCTTCTCGGCGTGGTAGTATTCTCCCACATAGCTGGAAATTTGGTCATCTTTATGCCTGCATAAATTAAAATTCAGTATCAAAAACAATGATAAAGTTGTTAGTTATAAATTGGAATACCGTACTAAAAAAATTATATTTAGTATGTAGCTCCATACCGTATAGTCAAGAATCGCATGAGAACACGGATCGATCCATGTCCCACTCCAAGCACGAGCACGATTCCGTCCCGAGATTGACATTGAAGGTTTGGTTTCGTCCTTGACTTTGAATGTGTCGTTACTTTTGGGCACTATAGTATATCGGCGTGATCTCTCCAGCTCACCCGTATCTTGGGAACGACTTGGGGTTAGGTCAGTAGGGTATGCTCTTGCTGCTTCAAGTCTTTGATCGAACCATTTTTCTATGATATGACGAATCGCTTCAACCATAGAGCAAATGGGCAATCGTCTTGCCCACAACAACCGAGCATTGAAGGACTCGCAATGTTGGAAGTCAAAAGGTATAGCGCCTCTGGCACTTTGATCTCGCCCACTTCTCAACTCCTACCTCTCGACTTGCCATATACGCACCACCGTGGGTCTATCTTTAGCACGAGGGACTTTAACATGTTCATTGCTTTGTCAAACTCCGCCTCCCGATATGCATAAGCCGCCTTCTGGTACAATGCCACCGACGGTTTCCCAAAAGGCGTGATTTTTTTCAACAGATGGTAGTAGCATAAGCCGTGGGCGTTCTCGAAAGACACATTTTCACAAGATTGGATATCTTGACGCGCATCGACACAATCAACGTCTCGAATTCGACCGGTAAGCGGTCTTCACGTGTTCGAAACCAAGTCCATGATAAATCATTCTCGATCGGACCAATTCCATAAGCGATGGAAAATCTTGCTCGTTGTCGCCCTTCGTAATGACAACAAACAATATACCCTTATTATGCCCTTCAAGTGCGTGCCATCCACAACAATAACAGCCTCATGCACAACGTGTAACCGAGTCGGTGGAACCGAAGCGCTACAAAAGATGGCGAAACGACCATCCGGTCCAATATCCAAGTCAATCAACGAACCGAGATTAGTTGTCCGCAACATGTGAAGATAACCCTAGCATCCGATAGATTGTTCATACCCACCATATATCATCTCGATTAGGGGTGGGAAACGGTTCGGGTTCGGTTAACCACACCGATTTTTTCGGTTAACCGAACCGAAATTTTCATAAATTTAATAACCGAAACCGAACCGTTTATTAAGTTCGGTTAACCAAAAACCGCATCGATTAGTGCGGTTCGGTTTTCGATTAACCGAAAAACCGAAAAATTGCTTGGAGATTACATGAATTTATAAGAAACGTCATGTCATAAGATACAACTTTGCAATCAGGTGTGTAAACTTTTCAAATTTTAATTTCCATAAAAAAATTCATCCAATATCCACCAATAATTCAAAATAAATCAAAGCAATCAACATCAATCCATCAACAAACTATCATGTTCATGCAATGATAATTTGATACATTAGAATAATAGGGTTTAACTTTAATTAATATTAGTAATTAGTTTTTATAGATTTATAAAAAATTAAAATAATTAATAAAATAGAAAAGATTTTCGGTTTTTCGGTTAATAACCGTTCGATTATCGGTTAACCGAAAACCGAAAAAAATTAAAATATTATACCGCAAACCGAACCGCAAACCGAATATGCGGTATACGGTTAACCGAACATGACACAGTTTCGGTTCGGTTCGTAATTAACCGATAACCGAAAACCGTTTCCCACCTAATCTCGATTGCCTATTACGAGCTCTCACCGCGACAAGATATGATGCTGCCGCGCCATACTCGTTGTAACTCGCCATAATCGATCTCGGCTTAACGACTTCACCGTCTCGCGTATTTTTCGCGCTATGTATGTTGCAATCACACGGGCTTTGACCTTGCGCGTTTCGGTATTCACGAGATCATCTACACAGGTGTGTACGGCATCAAACTTGCGCACAAACCAAAAACCACCACATTGCGATGCGCGCAATAAAGCGGACACCGATCACGATATCCGCATTTGAACGTAATCCGGTCCGGTCCGATCGCGAATAACAAATTCGCTCTTTGTTCCATGTGCCACAAACCGACCGATATCTTAAGGTCCACCTTGTTGTCGAAGATGGAACCTTCGCCACACTCATCGGGGTTCTGAATAGAGTCGAGAGGACTAGCAAAAGATTGTTCAAGCCTCATGAGGAATAACGAGAGCTAGCCAATTGCTCATCTCTTCCATTTGTTCTACCTCGAGTCCCCGGTTACCCGCTTGCGTGTTGCTCGCATAATCATCCCAAGCAATTTTCTATTCCACCCTCTCGACGTATCCACGCATCAAATTCTACAAACGTGCTGAGATCACATTTGCAGCCGCACGCCCTCCTCCTCCTCCTCTTCTTCATCGACGATGTTTGTTCTTCACCGCCGACGACGATTCGTCATCATCACCGTCGTCAACGATCGCGTCGACCCACTTCGGGCACATGTTGCGGCACTTCGAGGTGTATTTTGCTCAAACCAATTATATGCTCCAAATTGTTGTGTGAATGACTCATCCGAGATGAGTATTGTGAAGCGTAGTCATACGTTGTATCACGTGGTTGCTCGAATCGTGCATATATGCTTGAGTTCGGTTGGGGTCGACGCCTCCGTATGTCACATACACCTCTGGTTGGGCATAAATCTCGCACAATCGAGCTAGCTGATCATCGGTAGTCAAAAGTGATTTGATAAGTCTACCACTTCGAGATCTCGATATATAATGTATTTGGTAGTCAAAAGAATTTGATCCTGAAGGAATTAATGCTTTCTTAACTCCCAAATAAGTGCATTATCGGTCCGAACAAAGGTATATGATGATGCACCGCATGATGAGTTCAAACAATCATCCCAACATCCTCCATATCTAATGATAATATTCTTCCACCCCGACATCTAATTAAATCATACAAATGCACAATAATTAATTAAAAATTCATTAATTATAAAACAAACATCTAAAATAAATAATACAAATTAAATATAAAAACAGTAACATTGATCACGAATGTTTAATAATAAGAACAATAAATTATAAACTAAACTAAACTAAATGAAAATTTCAAAAATGAACGTGTATAAATCGTGATTCACCTAAACTAAATCAAATAATAATTCACATAAAATAAATAAATAATACAAATCAAATAATAATTCACATAAACTAAATAAATAATACAAATGCACAATAATGGACGTGTATAAATCTCTAAACTAAATAATAATTAAATATTATAATTCATCGGGACGGACATAAACCATAATTCACCTAAACTAAATTAAATAATAATTCACCTAAATTAAACTAAATGTTATAAATTAAACTAAACTAAACTACGAGACCAACCCTACTAAACTAAACTAAATGAAAAATTCACCCCACAACCCCTATCCCACGGCTAAATAAAAATTCAAGTGTATTGTCACATTTATAATAATTAAACTAAACTAAACTAAACTAAATTAAACCGCAAAACCATAATTTAATTCAACTACAAAATAATAAAAATTTAATTTATCTTCACTACTCCCCATGGCCAACCCCACCCCTGGCCAACCCCACCCCCCACAACCAACCCCACCCCAACCAACCCCACCCCACCCCACTGCCAACCCCACCCCATGCCAACCCCACCACCAATGCCAACCCCACCCTCACCCCTGGCCAACCCCACCCCTAACCCCACCCCAAAACCAATCCCACCCCACTACCAACCCCACCATGGCCAACCCCACCCCCAAATGACCAACCCCACACCAACGGCTAAACTAAAATTCAACTACACTAAATTAAACTAAACTAAACTATTTAATTCATCTAAAAATTTTAATTAATTATTCATACAAATGCACAATGGTTATCGATGCCCTAAATAATTATTAATTGAAATTAATTAAAAATTCACCAAAATTCATCTAACAATAATTAAGGAATCATATATATAACAAATACATCAAAATATTGAAATTACCTTTTATAATCCACTGAGCGAGAGCGAGAGCGAGAGCGAGAAAAGAATTCAGGAGGCGAGGCGAAAAAAATTCGGGAGGCGAGGCGAAAAAGAATTCAGTGAACGAAAAGAATGAGAAAAGAATGAAATATATAGGTAGAATGGTGAATCAAATTCAACGTAAATATTTGTTGGCATAGTTGTTTAGTTGTTGGGAAGTGATGATCAAGTAAATTCACCGATGAAAAGTTGGTGACTAAGTAAATTAAGTTGTTGATCAAGTAAATTCACCGAAAAGTTGTTGATCATTACAAAAGCGGTGAAAAAGTTGTTGACCATTAGTTGGTCATTTAATTTACAAAACCGGTTGGTTTATATCGTTCTTTAATTTTCATCTCTATCATATAATTAATAATTAATAATTAATAATCAAATTCAATTTATAATTAATTTATAATTAATTAATAAATTCAAGATAATTAATAATTAATAATTAATGATATAATTTAAATTTATAAATAATTAATAAAATTAGCGGCAAACCAAATGCCCAACCCATTGGCACGGCCCAACCCCTAGGCGCGCCAACCTCCTCTCAGGCGTAACCCCTGCGGCCAACCCACCCATCCTCACGGCCAACCCCCCACCAACCCTACCCCACCGGCCAACCCCACCCCACGGCCAACCCACCCCACCGGCCAACCCCATCCCCACTGCCAACCCACCCCACCGCTCCTACCAACCCCACCCCTGCCAACCCCACCCCACTACCAACCCACCCCACCTGCCAACCCCATCCCCACGGCCAACCCACCCCACCACGGCCAACCCCACCCCACCGCCAACCCCACCCCACTGGCCAACCCACCCCACCGCCAACCCACCCACCGCCAACCCCATCCCCACGGCCAACCCACCCCATCACGGCCAACCCCACCCAAGGCGACCAACCCACCCCATGCCAACCCCACACCCAAATCATTTAATTTAATTTAATTTAATTTGTACAATTTAATTTAATTTTCTGAGAATTATAACTTTAGTTTAATTTAATTTGTAAATTAAATTAAATTAACGGTTTTGATTTGATTGATATTTGAAATGATTGTGTTTTTCTGCAAGTCGTTGAAAATATATTTAAAAAATGAAATGGGTATAGAAGGCATTGTTTTTTTGAGATTGGATATATACTGATTCAAGTTTTAAAAAAAAGTGTATTTCCATATATTTCCACTATTTAAAAATAGGACATCAATATAACTTAAAAAGCACTCTCACAAGTAATAATCCAATACTCAGTCAGGGGTTGTGCATTCTGTTGGTTCCAATGTGAAAACCAAGACGTGGAAAATGTACACGATTAATTAACAAAAGTGGACGGCCCCTCAAAAAAAGTAATAAAGTAGACAAATTTGGTTTGAAAATTATAAATCATCTAAACTAGTTGTTTTTAAATGAAAATTTCAGTCCATTGTGTAAAACATCGAAACCAGTTAATATTCTAAAATATTAACAAATATTGTCCTGTTAATGTTGGCTACCATTTTAGGCTATCTCACTATTGTTGGTTCATACCAAAAAATGAAATAAATTTACATTAAAAAGTACATCAAATTTGATATTATATACTACTTTATACACAAAACACAACTCTCATAATTTACGTGTCAAAACCAATGAACCAATATTACGGAGAGGGTAAAACTTATAGACTAAACTTTATTCTATTTCAGGTCACATTAGACGCCTATAAGTGTAGCGTTTTCATTATGATAAAGAATAGTAAGAAAGATTGCATTTATCCTATTGCTCAATAGTATCATTGGTTGAATGAATAATTGTCATGAGACATTATTTAACTATAAATAATATGTTAGACATATTATTGGAGTGTGTTTCTAAGAAGATAATGGGAAGTAATCCACATACTAATTAATTTATGTTTTTAAAAAGAACTCAAAAATTTATGTTCTCTGTTCATTATTTGTTACATTAGAATAAATACAATATATATTATAATCAGATACATTAATCAATTTATACGTGCATTTATATTTAATATTGAAAACTGAATAGAGTATAAATGCTAAGAAGATGCCTTGACTATATTTCCCTAAAAAAAAGCATATATTAATATTGAAGAAACAGTAGCTATACTCTTTATAGAAAAGACATGCTAGAAATATATATTAATCTAGAAAGTATAAATGGGATTTAAATTTATCATTTTTTAATCAAAAAAATTCTTTGTTACGTGAAATATCTCGGATAATATTTTCTTTTCAAAAGTGATTGACTCAACATTTAGCATAGCCAATAAAACCAATGCATGTAATCGGGGAAAAAATAATTTATTTATGGCGACAAATCTTTTGCGTGTGATCTTTAAACTAAAGTGAAGCATGTCCATTGCTCCCACTTTTTCCATAATTAATCTTGGAATATTGACTATGATGTGCCTTTTTAATTTGGATTTTGTTTAGTGAAAATTTTGATTTAAAGAGACAAATATGGCTGATAGGATCCTCTGTCCTACCCTCGTGTTTCATCCTATATTTCAACAGTGGAAAGATCGTCAAGCAGAGACGAACACAAAAATAATTTAGAAAGAGCTAAGATCGAAAATTTTATGCGATGAAGGGTGCTAACTGCTAAGCTACCTCCCCTCCACACCCTTCCCGAATTCACTCATCTTGCCACGTGTCAATCATAAAAATGCATGTAATTTTATTTTTTCAGGTTTTGACACATGATGATATATCCGACTGTTAGAACCGAGGCTGGACACCGTCTTAGAATAGAGGAACTCGTTCACATATACGTGAGTAGGGATGTCAATAAACATGTTTCATTTGGATCAAAACAAATAAATGAATATTTATTCTGGTTTTGAAACCGATCAACTAGATACTGGATCTTGACAATCAATTATGGATCTTAAGCTATTCGAATCTAAGCGGATCTGGAACCAGGATTGGACCAGAACCAAAACTGAAATCAAAATCGCCGCTTTAGAATTTAATGGGCTATGATCGATTCTGAATCGGTATGGATAAAACCGAATTATTGACAAGCTTATTTAAGCTTAGGCTTGTCAATAGACGAGTTTTACTCGGATCAAAACCAATAAATAAGTATTGGTTCTGGTTTTGGAATTGGAACCAAAATCGGATCGGACATTACAACAAAATATTCCAATAGTGACATGATTTTTGAAGAATTGTGACACATATGGATGTCACTAAATAAATTTGTGACATTTTGTGAATGAGTAACTATTATGCATGTCACAAAAAAAGTATGTCACAAAATTTAGTGAAATTTATAAGTGTAGCTATTTTTGTTACATATGAATATGTAACTATTTTTTGTGACATGTGAAAGTGTAAATATTTTTTTTTAGTTCCTAGTTTCTCATATTTGAACTTTTTCTCTCTTTTTTTTTCTTCACCTTTCAACATTTTTTGTTTGGCCTTGATGTCTGTTATATTTAACAAATTAATTATCTATTATATTGGAATAAATTATCTCTGTTATTTTGAAAATGTTAAGTCTAAAAAAAGGTCTCAATAGAGAACATTAAAATCGGACAACTAATTGAATATATATATATATATATAATAAAATTTGAAACTCTTGAGTTATAGTAAAATTTAGTTATATTCCTATATGTAACAAAAATATATTGATGCATGTATTGGTGTAATTAAATTTTGTCACATCTAAAGATGTCATAAATTTTGTAACATTTCTCTTGATGTCACTAAAAATATGTAACTACTATATATTTTTTTGTAGTGGGACCAGACCAAACCATCAAACTATGGATCTAAATAATTCGGGTCTAAAACAGTCTAGATTCAAAATCAGAATCAGAACCATTACTTTAAAGTTTAATGGACTATGAGCGATTTTGGAGGTTCGAGTAAAACTAACTATACGCGACCATATCACCAAAATATGACAATATAGATCTTTTTATTGACTTAATAACCAATCTTTCCTTTTTTCTCTTTAACATTTTATTATGCCACCAAGCTATCACATGTGATCAACTTGGGAAAGAAATAAAATAAAAAAGAATCACATGTGATATTCCGAGAAAAAGGAATTGTTTAGTGGTTTCAATCATGTCAATATTTGGAGCATGCCCGAAATTTTCTTCTCATTTATCAAGATTGCTCTTTATACCTTGTTGGGCAAATTCTTCGATCGAGCCCACTTCCCTTTTTCTTGAGAATGACACATTTAAATTTGTGGCTTTAAATTTTTGGTTTTTTCGAAATATAAATAAAATAAGTGGGAAATATAATCTCATATCACCAAGTATATATATTGGGATAACAATAGATCAGTACTCATTCATTAAGCATTTTTTCAACCCAAATCCATTTAGAATTTATCAACCCATATTCGTAGGGGTGCTTATTGGATCGGTTTCGGTTAATCGAAACCGAAATTTCGGTTAACCGAAACCGATATCCGTCAAATCCAATAACCGACACCGAAACCGATTGGTTAATCGGTTAGTCGGTTCGGTTATTGGATACCCAAAATTATACAATTCAGAAAAAAAAATCCACCATATTAAGTTCTTAACTATTAACTTATGTATTTAATTTAATAATAATAAAATAATAAATTAAAAATTATTTAATTTCGGTTATTCGGGTATATCTATACCGATAACCGAAATTAATGTCAATTCATTATCCAATACCGAACCAAATATTCTATTAATCGGTTTTTGGATACCGATAACCGATGGATATCGATTCGGTTCGATAGCACCCGTTATCCACTTTCCCAATAAGCCGCCCTACATATTTGTCTCAAACCGTCATATGTACTAGCTTTATAACCTGTAATAATCCCAAACTCATTTAGTTTTATCTGCTAATTACCCACCTAACTCATTTAAATTTACACAATATTTAAATAATAAAATACAACCCAATATAAAATCAAAAACTATAAAATAAATATTAATAATAATTATTAGAAATAAAAAAGGTTAAAAATTGAATATCAAGTATAAAATTAAAAATCATACAATTTAAATTTAATATACCGCATATCCTAAATAATATTATAAATCAATCAATCATATAAATGATATTTTAACTTTTCAAATCTTCTATCAATATTCTCATATAATCTATTGTGATTACATTATAAAAAAAAACATAATTAATCCTAACATATAAGTACTAATAGAAAATACTAAAAATATAATATTATAACTTTATATAAATTGCTTTGGATAATGGGTGTCCATAGCTAATTTCTCAAAAACCCAACCTGAGCCCGTTACAGATACTAGCTTCACTATCTATACCCGTCCCAAATCCGTTTCATACTTATCCAAGCTCACCCTATTAGAATTTGGTAAAGACATGTATCATAAAAACATGACCTGTTGTCATCCCTAAGTGTATACATTGTGTTTTTAGTGCATTTGTTAAATCAATATATCAAATTGTGCTATACTTTTATAAACTTGAAGTTTACACAAAAAGCCTCAAAGTCATAGTAAAACACAATCTTCAGTTTTTCTAATTTATCTTCGATAATTATAGGATTATGCACTAAAACGGATTATAAAAAAATTCAAAATTACACGACACAAATTCTTCACATTTTATAAGGTGTGTAACGGTGTTTCGTGGTAATTCGTTACATGCATGCTGTTGTGAAAGTGTATCCGGAGAAAATCTAAATTTAACCCACCCAATTATAAAGATCAAAATTCTCCCAAAATTTCGTGGGCTCCATTTCCTAAAACACTATATTTTTAATATTTGTAGAATTGGAAATCCAAGATTTGTAAATCCTTTTTATGTACGATGCTTAGTCTTTCTCTCACTTTTAATCTATGGCAATATCTCATGTGAAACAATAGTGTCCCACACCCTTTTTCTTCTTGCTTTTTCTTTGTTCCTTTCTAATAATTTTTATATGCCGAGCAGACGTAGGTGCAGGGTTTTATCCTCTAGATATACTTCTCATACTTTAATAATAATAATAATAATAATAATAATAATAATAATAATAATAATAATAATAATAATAATAATAATAATAAATCCTAGGAGATTTTTGGTAATTTTATTTCATGAGGATCAATATGACGACATCATTTTTTAATACCGTTGATATATAGTCCATCTTACAAAAATTCTTTAACTTTTCATATTTTTTTTATTCCTTATAAATTATGATTCGATCAAATTTATAAATTACATAAAAAATAATTCAAAATTTTATATATATCTTAAAGTGGAAAAATAAATTATGATTTGATTTGTGCATAATTTTAATTTGATGACAATGTTCATAATTTATAAGGTATAAGAAAAAAACAAAATAAAAAAGAAAATGCTAACATGAACTATACGTAAACGATATTCATGATAGCCTGATAAGTGCTTACAAATGGCGTGAGACACATAGGTCCTATTTATTTCATCAAAGCAAGACTACGTAACTATTGAAATAATCATGAATAGCATGTTCAAATTTCAATTTCCCATTGGGTGATTCTATACATGGCCCCATTCTACTCACTATACCCTCTTGTTTTAGAAAATATAAATAAAAATATTAATAAATTTACTATTTTACTCTATTGCCCCCAATTCTAAATTCTAATTGAATAATAAATCAAAAAAATAAATATGTTCATCACTGCTTAGCCGCCGCAACACCTGCTTATTTCTGAAGAAGTCATCGATGAAATACGATAAAGAGTCAAGACTTCCGGTAGCTCTTTGGATTGAGGTTACAAAATGTATTATTATTATTATTTTGTTTTTGTTTTTGCTAGAAAGAATTGACCAACGATACAATTTCTATTGTTTTTGCTTGGATAGAAACCAATGTTATTCTTGAACCACAACCAGATTCACAACTTTCTATTCATGTCCTAAAGTTTTGAGTTGCAGATTAATGGAAGCAAAAAACCTTCTTCATAATTTGGTTTTGCAGAATTTCACAGATTTTTGGAAAGAGCTTTTCGGAAACTGTCAAATAAATGAGGAGCTTGAATTTAATCAGAGAAGAATTTGCACAGTAGATTTAGACGGAGTACAGGTGATGCCATGTATATACCGATGGGTTATGTTTTTCTAGGTTTATTTTGTTCAATTGGATACAATTTATTTAATTATAATTTAATTTGGAGATTGTAGGGTATAATAGTAAATTTATAATTATTTTTACTATTATTTTAAATAAGGGGTTATAGAAAGTAAAATATGGTCTATGAATAGAATCACCATTCCTCATTTCATGCATTGATACTTGTATCTTGAATTAGCCCATCCTTGTTGCCAACATATTCTGAAGAAGTAAAACTAATTTTCTAGCCCAAATTGTTTTAGGCATTGTGCATTGGGCCCAAGAAAATTTTGAGTGAAATGTCTCTGATCACATTATCTAGCTAGTAATATTTTTAAAGAAAAAATTATAAACTTAAAATAAGTTTTCTAATAGAAAACATTTTATAGCTTGGAACTTAATTCCATTTAGAGTTCATAAATTGAAAAGCATTTTATTTGTCAGAATTAGTAAGCATCAAAATTTATTGTACAAGGATCTATAAAAAAAATTGTACTAGGGTAAAGAAATAATCATAATGTTTTTAATTAAGAATTTTTTAAATATGAATCGAAAATAAAATTGAAGAAGAGAAAGGTCCAAAAAAAACAACGAATGGTGCTGAGCATAAAGATGTCAGTTATTCAATATAAACTGGATTCTTTTTTATAAAATCGAGAAATATAAGGAATTTTTTTTTACAACATGTCACTCATCATATCCAATTTAAATTTTAAATTAAACTCACGGATTGAAATTTGAAGCATCACGGCACGGAGTCGGGAACATTAAGTTTTTAAGTTCAAAATTTATTTTGTTACTATTCATTATTTACTTGAAGAAAATCATTTCGTTCATGTAAATAGATTGTCTCGTTGTAATGATTTCGTTCGTGAACATTAATTTCCTACAAAAGAAAAAGAAAACCATTTTTTTCTATTTAAAAGGCTTAATTATTCATTTTCTGACGTGGCCATTGCTCATAGGTTATGGACTACAGGACTAGTAGTTGGTAGAACAATTAATTAACTTTCCCATCCGATTCAATTTGGTTCTTGAAGTTAATTTTTACTCAGTTCCACAGATATGAAATTTATATTCAATACATGGCAGAGAAATCAAACTGATTAAAATACTTTCTACTCACTAACAAAATGCTACAAACAAAAGTTGTTCCGACTTCAACAAGATGATAAAAATATATCTATATATTTAATTTTCTTCTTCGTCGGTGACAAATTTCCCCGTTCCCGGGTTAATCGCGGCGACGAAGAAGAAGACTATGTTGAACAACAAAAGGGGTTCGAGTTCGCCAATAGGGACTCCAGTCTCAATGTTCAACTGCGCAAGAGCTCCCTTTCCAGTAATAATTTCTCCAATTAAAGAGAAAGCAATTCCAAGTTGAGCCAATCTTCCAACAAATAATTCATTTGCCTTTGTGAATCCGAATAAAGGACCTGTTCATAATCATATCACACAATGTTATTCCCATTTATGGATAGGTCCAAGATATTATAAATATACTTTGAAGAACATTATACATGTGTATATCTTAGAGGTTAATTGCCAAAACAAATGGACTTACAAACATTTCCATTAAGGACTTTCGCTTTTTGATTCGCAACAATTTCGACATCCGAAACTTTTTGGGCATTGGGACGACGAAACAAAGGGTGTTGAAATAGTAAAATGATTAAAAAATGGTAAAGTTACCGTCTCCGAGTCCAAGAGCAGCCCGGAAGCCCTTGCCGGGGGCTATAACTGCCTTGTCGAGACCGGTGGCTGGGCGTCGTCGACGAATCGGCCACGGTCTCCCAAGGCTCCAATGGCTCCAAGAAGGGTGAAAAGGATGAAGAAAAGAAGAAGAGGCTCAGCCTCATAGATTGGAATCCCAGTCTCCAAGTTTAGTTGTGAGAGAATTCCTTTCCCAGTTACTGCCTCTCCCAATAGGGAAGCCTGCATGCATTGACGATATCATTAATTATATTTAAATGTAACGATCAGACAGTGGAATTTTAGACAGTCAAGTGAAATCGAAACAGAAATAAATGGGTCAATGGATTGTTGTTGTGAGAAAAGTCATGTTACTAGAGAAATCAATGTTGTGCCTCTTTAGGGTGATTTAATTAGTAGGGTTCTGACTCGTAAATGAAAAGTCATGAAATTCAAATACTATTAATATCTTCTACTCGAATTACTAGAAACAAATAAAAAGTCCAATAAGTCATCAAGTCACCGTGATTTCTATTTGTTTTTTCTCGAAAACTTTCCAGTTTGCTGCTTTAATTAGCGAATTATAAGTCATCATTTATTAATTTGTCTGTTTAGTTATCTTTTATTGTATATACGATGTTAGGAGGTGGTTATCGTGTACACACTTCTTATAGTATAAATATGAGGATATATATCAATCATTAATAAATCAATATGTACGCTTCCGATTCAATGCACAAATTATGAAGTAGATACACAATTTATATGTAAAAATATGCATATAACCAATTCAGAACATACTTAAATATAACTATTAGATTTTCAAATTTAATGGACATAATTTGTTCTCATTTATATATGTTAAGAATTGTATGTACATGAATAAATTCTTAAGATGTTAATATATCAAGTAACATCTATCTACTATACATGTATTGTGAGAAAATGTGTATTCAACAAAACATATTAATTACTATACTCGATAGATTGTAATATATATCGCATATACATATAATAAATCGTTACCTCTGTTTTGTGTCAACAAGATAATATTACCTTGTGCTCATCTCTAATACAAATGTGCCCAACTTACAAGAGTATAGTCACACACGCCATATTCATATGTATTTCATTTCAAAACTAATGCATCACATTATATGTCTTAATATTCTAGTAATTACAATAATGTTAAGTTTGATTTAAAGTTCATATATTTAGGTGCCAATAACTCTAAATACTACAAACCATTCTAATCTGGTTCAATTATGCTAATCTCATAAATGATCGCACATCACTTTAACATGAAAACTAGTCTATTCTTAAACTCAAACAAGTAATTTTCACACATACACACACATACACGTTGCATGTTCTCTCACATCCTCTTAATTTTCGTAACTTCACAAATACATAAACATCGAAGAAGTACGTGTGATGACCTAATCGATGAAGTCATAATTTCACAAATACATGCAGATAAACGGATTTAAATCTACAAGTAGATGGCAAGAGAAACTCACAGCAAATCCAATCATAGCTACCCGGCCAACAAAGAGCTCGTTTTGCTTAGTAAAACCAATTCCACCAGATGTCCCAAAAATCCCGTCTTCAGTCTTTTCCTTCACCACTACCTGCAAAAATCATCAACAAACCATTCTTATTAGAATTTAAACGAGTATCATTTCAAATGAAAATCATGTAACCCGAAAAAAAAGGCTTAGCCTTCAGAAAAATTACCTTCTTAGGTGGAGGAGCTTTGGCTTTGGATTTGAAGAGTGCAACAGTAGTCGTTGAGGAAGAGAGAGGTGAAGAATTCCTCGGAGACAGCAAAATTATCTGAGAAAAGGGCTGAGGTTTAAGCCTTTGGATCAGCAATGGCTGCTCACCTTTCAACAAGGGATTTGCAGTGAGCAGCATTGTTTGAGCCATAGTAATATTTTGTGTGTTCTAGTGTGTGTTGTGTGTGTGCTGATTTTTAATTGTAAGAATGGTTAAGGTTTGTTTGCTTTATTTATTGCCCAAAATCTAGTGAGGGTTTGTGAATCACACAAATGGGGAGTGATGTGGATAGGGTAGGAGAAGAGTGATGGTGGTGAAGGTATCCACGAGACCTTCATTTTGAACTTGGACATTTTGTGTTGGCTGAGGAGAGAGATATGTTAGCATCACAACTATCAAGTATATTCTCTAGTTCTAGTGAGGTGGAAAGATCTAGAAAAATTAGAAGAGATTCAATATGATATTCTTTCATGTAATATTTTAAAAAAATTAAGAATGTTTAGATTTTTTTTGTTAATGTGATGTCTTATATACTAAGTATTTGAAATAATTAAATTCAATGCTGTTTGATGGGGTATGTTATTATCCTACCGGCCTTGGTTAATGGGCCAATCATTGTTTGGTATAAGGAAATAAAATCTCAATTGATATTTCGATTTTAGAAGCTAGGCGTAGATTATTCGGATGTGCGAAATCTTAAGGGACGGTTGGTATGCGGGAATGGAATGAGAATGGAATGGTGATTCTGCGTCCATTCCTATTCAGATGGTTGAGTACGATTTTTACGTCGAAATCACCATTCAGAGGAATCTTTATTACCATGAACATGGATTAGCCATTCCTCCTTCCCCATGGTATTAGCTATTACCATGAATATGAGATTAATAAATTTATTTATTTATTCGAAAAATTATTTTATTTATTTTTATCTAGTAAAATTAATAATAATAAAATAATAATAATAATATTTATGATAATAAATAAATAGTAGTTATTAATAATAAATAATTTAATATAATAATAGTGATAAAAATACAGTTATTAATAATATTAACATAATAAATAACAATAAATACAATAAATAATTATATTAAAATAATAATATTATTGATAAACATATTAAAATAATAATATCATTGATAAACATAATAGTAATAATAATAATAATGATAATAATAATAATAATAAATACTATTAGAAATTAATAATAATATTGACATAAAAATAATAATTAATACCAATAAAGATTATATTAAAATATAATTATTAATTAATTAATTATGATAATAAATAAATAGTAGTTATTAATAATAAATAATTATAATATAATAATAGTGATAAAAATTATAGTAATTAATAATATTAACATAATAAATAATAATTAATACGATAAATAATTATATTAAAATAATAATAATAATAATAATAATAATAGTAATAATAATATTAATAATATTCCTAAGTAATAATATTAAAATAATATTCCTAAGTAATTATATTAGAATAATATTATTATTATTAATAATAGTAATAATATTCCTAACTAATAATAATTATTATTAATTAGTAATAATAATTAATTATTATTATTGATATTATTATTATTATTATTAATTAGTATTAATAATATTCCTAAATATTAATACTAATTATTATTATTATTATTATTATTATTATTATTATTATTATTATTAGTATTATTATTATTACGATAATAATAACATAAATTATAAAATCATAATTATTTTATTTGTTTTATTTCATTCCTATTCGTTCATTCCTTGTACATACTAAAGTATATGAATCACATATTTCATTCCATTCCATTCTATCATCATTCCATTCCAAAGTTCATTCCATTCCTATCCAATTTTATTCCTACGTCTGGTACCCATCACCTAAGTGTTTTGGGGATGATCTATGTTAAAATGAGTTTTGAAATCAAAATATCTTAGTTTTGTCCTCTGTTTCATTTAAAATATTACATTTTCTTTTGAGTTGTCCCATTACAAATGTCTTATTCTATTTTAGAAAGTAATTTTTCATTTAAAAAATATGGGCTCTACTTATTTTTTAATACTTTAACTACTTTATACACTTCTCCTAAATATCTGTGTTCAAAAAAATGTGACACTTTAAATGAAACGGAGGAAGTATTTTATTAATGTTTACGCATCTGAATATATCATATTTGATTTTCATATATAATTTACTCATCTTATATGATTTACAGGTGATTGCACGTGGATTTTACCAATAAATTCAAAAAAGCAGTATGGGTGTTTTTATTGTTATCAATAGATTTGTTGTCGTAATTAATTTTTGTGCCATAACTGATTTCAATTATATACATCTTCTTGTTCCAAAAGGGGAAGCTCTCATTCGAGAGCTTCCATACCTCAATCCCTGAGAATGTAAGAGGATAAATCATGGTGACTCCACGATTAAGAAGTTATGAGAACTTTGTCTAGTGCTAACACGGAGTCACCCTAAAAATGGTGAAACTTCCACATTAATACTTTTAGGACTCGATCTTTGATCCTTGTTCTAAATCACTGTTATATACGTCTTTTTTCTAAAAAATGGTGAAGCAAATAAATACCAGAGGATAAAAGAGTATCTTTATATGTTTGATAAATATATTTGCTTTTCTTGACAATGATTGGATTTGAGAGAAGGTTCCTTACTTCTTCACAACTTAATAAATCACATGAAAACTCTTGGGCCTCTATTGGGCTCAACTATTCCAAGTTTAATCTACTACTGTTATAGAACAGTCTTATTTTCATAAATTTACTTTGCCTATTTTATTCCTACTATGTTCTTAATTAATCACAGTATAATATAATCTTATATTTATGAGAAATTTAATAATTTTTAGCACATTTACATTTTTTGAAAATTATCCTAATAGCATGGTACCAATAGAAATCTTTATTACTAATAAATTATAAAATATATTAAATTTGATTTGATAAAATAATATTTTATAAATTTATTGTTGCTCATAAGACATTAAATTAAATTGGGATTACAGTTTATAAACTTATTTTACCAAACACTTCTCAAAAGCTTATAAACTCCTCAACTATAAGTTGTATTTATGAAGCTTATAAACTCATCCAAATATCTTTCAAATCTTGTCTGTAATAAAAATAAGAGAGAGAAAGGGGTATTAGATTATATATATATATTTTCTCAATTGCAGATAAAAAGTAGGGTAAAGCGTGATATAATGATGTAGTAGGATTAATGTGAGGGTGATATTGGTATGGAAATTATTTAGTAGTTTGAATAAGCACTATCAATTATAAGCTCCTAAGTTATAAGTTGTTCTCAAGAACTTTATAAACTCAATCAAATACCCTTTAAATCTCGTATGTAACAAAAGAAATTAAGATAGGGAGGGATGTTAATTTTTTTATATATATTTGTTCAAAATTACAGAATAAAAATAGGTTAAGTACTTAAGTGTGATATAATGAGGTACTACAATTGATTTGAGGGTGATAATTGATAGAACCATAAAATTGGCATATAAATTATTTAGTAGTTTGAATAAGCACTATCAGTTATTGTTGGATAGAGTTCTTTACTTTCCCTTACTATGTTGATCTTAGACTTCAACTTCAATATTGTGCTTAATTACTCTAGCGTTTCGGATAGATTAGAGGTTGTTTCGAGTTCCTAAAATATTTGGTTAAGAGATTAATAGTTATTTTAGAAAATGAGTTATTCAACTGACTTCTGTTTATCAATTCACAACCTTCCATATTTCAAGTAATTATGTATAGTTTGTAATATTTTTGTTGAAAAAATCAATAATGTTAGATTTGGATTCAAGATCTGGTAAGAAAGAGTGGACTTTATCTCGTCATAGATGCAACGAAGACAAATATGTTGGAGAAAGATGTTAACGAGCTCTTAAATCAGGGCATGAGCACAAGAAGTACGATTGTCAGGAAGGCTACATAACATAGTTGGAGGGTCATTTGGGAAAAAACTCCGACCCTCGAGTAAGATATTACGATAAAAGAAATAGGACTTTGATGTATATGTGTTGAGAGTTAGTAGCATATATCTTTTCTTGAATAAAGGATAAAGTATTTAATTATTTATAATGTGGTATGATGCACATATGTTATTTTGGACTTATTACCTTTATTACGAAGAATAAATGATAAAGTATTTAATTATTTATAATGTGGTATGATGCACATATGTTATTTTGGACTTATTACCTTTATTACGAAGGAAATTGTGTCTTTTTGTATGAGGCACATTCATGTCTTTCTAATCGATATGTGTTCGGCCCTATAAATTTATTAGAATATTGATACTTGAGCTTCTCTAGAGATCATCTGAAATGATCCTAAAGCTGTACTTTTCTATATTGGTCATTATGTGCACGAGAGGTTAATGAGTTCCAGTCTGTGTGCGCCTTTGACGTGAAGTTGCTGAATATGATCGGCAGCATTTCGAACGCATCCTGTGCTTTGGCTCAAGAAGGTGGGAAAAGATCTGGCTCTTGGATATGCTCTGTTCGCTTTGGGAGACAGGTCTAGATTTTTGGGTTCAACCCTTAAAAGGTCTCATACTATTTTGGAGGGGTCTTCTTAATATATAGAAGGTAATTTTCCTTCTCACTTCCGATGTGGGACTTTGGGTTGCACCACACCCAACAATCCTCCCCTCAAACCAAGGACCACATCATGTCCTCCCCTCGAACGACAATCCGAACCTCTTGCACCGTCGCTACCACCCAACGGGACTCGCCGCCTGACCACTCTTGCAGGAAGACTTTCGACACAATGAACCACCGGATTTAATCGTGAGTTCACTGAGGATTCACCTCCACATCGGAAAGTAGTCTTATCCCGCCCACGTATTGGGCCCGGCCGAACCGTCGGCTCTGATACCACTATTAGGGACTGCTACAGCCACCATTCCATCCAATTAGTATGATATTGTTCGCTTTGGGCCAAAAGCCCGCACGATTTGTTTTTGGGTTCAACCTCCAAAATGCCTCATACTAATTAGGAGTGTGTTTCATAATATATATAGAAGACAATGTTTCTTCTTCTCTTCGATGTGGGATTGGGTTTACACCATACCCAACAATCCTCCCCTCAAACCAAAGACCACATCACTGTTCTCCCCTTGAACGATAATCCGTACATCTTGCACCGCCGTTACCACCACAGGACTCGTCGCTTGACCACTCTTGCAGGAAGACTTTTGACACAAGGAATCACCAGATTCAATCGTGAGTTCATCGGGGGTACTTCTCCACATCGGAACGCAGCCTCGTCCCGCCCACGTGTTGGGCCCCGCCGAACAGTCGGCTCTGATACTACTATTAGAGACTGCTACCGTCACCACTACGTCCAATTAGTATGATATTGTTCGCTTTGAGCCAAAAGTCAGCACGGATTTATTTTTGGGCTCAACCCACAAAATGCCTCATACTAATTAGGAGTTTGTTTCTTAATATATATATAAGACAATGCTTCTTTTTCTCTTCGATGTGGGATTGGGTTAACACCATCCCCAACATAGATTTCAAGGATTGTGCCGTATAATTGTGTTGAGTCTCTTTTGTCAGTTGTGTTCCGTTGGGCCACAGCCTAAACCGCTTCCTCGTCTAGCAGTTTGAAGCCTATTAGACTAAGGCCTAAGATGCCTAAGTTATTCCATATCAAATAATTTGAATTTTAAACCGTAATTTTTACTTTTATACATGTTAGATATATAATTTGAACAATTTTATTGTCTCGATTCTTGTACGATAAAAAATCCGACCAACCAACCAAAGTCTAAAACTAGAAGCAACCACCACCAATAAGGAAGCGCTGTTTATAAGTAAACACCCTTATTGGGCGGGAATAATTAACACCTTCTTAACTTCGAAATAAATGATTTTTAGACATTCAAAGTACAAAATTAACTACACTCATAGAAAAAGCTGCAAAAGTGGTCTCGTTCTTCGCTTTGAAAACATGTATGCGGTCACCAGCACATGCTCTGCTCCTCGATCATTTAAATACCAAAAGCAAAAATTAAAGAAAAATATTACTTATTTAGTTTTTATTTCATCGGTTTATCTCAAAATTTAAGAAGATGGTCCTCAGATCTTTGCCTGAATTTTCATTTCCTATTCAGAAATATGATTGCCCAGAACAAGAACAACCTCTGCAGTTCTCGAGAAAGTAAAACTTACATGTTTGCGGCAAATTCATCTTGATACCACTCCAAGATTGGATCTTTTGAATTGGGATTTCTTCATTACTCATCAAATGTAAGATTTCTATTGCTAACTACTGTCATATTCATCTGAATGATTTGATTTTGTCCCCTGTATGTTTGTTATCTTAGTTTGAATGTTGTAAATTCGAAGAGTTAAAACGCCGGGATTTGAAGGGAGCAAATTTTTATGGCATTTTTTTTTTTATGAACAACAAAAATCATATTTGATATTATGCTGCTTTCTCGTGACAAGATATAGAAACCACTGATTGAAAACGTGTTAGTGTTCGGAAACTTGTTCTTAAAATCAGCTATAAGAAGTTGTATTTTGTGGTTTTCTTTCTTGTTTTTGGATTAGAAGTAAAGACTGAAGCAATAAGAGTCCTAGCTTTTACTTCAAGGTTGAATTAGTCAGTTAGATTATCCAAGAGTTTGTGGTAGTTTTGTCTGAATAGTATGCTGTGAGTTTCATATGTTTCTGGCGATTTTGATTGCCTGTGTAGGTACATCTGCTGATGAACATTTTAGTGATGCTTTGATTTTGTCGAATATGTAACACGAATTCGAAGATGGAGAAGAGGAAGTGGCCATGGAAGAAGAAATCTTCTGAGAGAAGTGGTGGTGAAAGTGAGAGCTCAGAATCAATCTCTTCACATTCTGAGAGATTCTCAGATGAGCAGGTAGTTTATAATGGCCCAGTTTGTATAATCTTTTTCTGAAGCAAATTGTTTGGCTGATTGAGATGAGTTATGGTAATGCTGTAATTGTTGGATTTTAATATTCAGGTCAAACACTGAACTATCATCGCTTTACTATTTCTATCGTGAGTTATATAGACTTTGAAAATTTAATAACTAAACTACAACAAACAATGCAAATTTATGCTCAAACGAATTTTTGGGTACCGAAAACTGATTGGTATAGTCTTGAATGTGATTTAGCATTTCACTATTGATGTTCCGAGACGGCTTATTCTTTTTTATGTAATGCTACATCATTTTTCAGACTACACTAGTTAGCTTTCCGAAAAATCCTTCCTATGATATATTGTAGAGTTTGTTGTAGTTAGAGTAGTAAATGGTTCAAGTCGACATTTCATGACAGAATAGAAAAACAGTGATAGTTTGGGATAGCTTTGAGTATTTGGCCTAATATTCACTCACGAACTCTCTTCAAAACTATAAATTTTTGAAGTTGTGTAGTTTCTGTTGAAGTGTGTTGTTTTAGTGTTTAGTTTGATCCTCTATTGCAGAATTGTGCGAGAACTCCTTGTGCACGTAAATTTTTAAATTTCCTTGACACTTAGTGACCATACTTGGATCCAATAAGAGATGTTGCATGATGCTGAAATAGAGGATTCGGCCTGTTATTAACAAATACTGATAATCCGTATTTTGTTGCAGCGGGAAGCAGTGAGAGAATCATTAAACGAGAATACGCAATCGCCTGAAGTAACATCCCAAGCTAAGATAGATGATGATGAAGTGAAGGAAAGTGTGAAGAGTCTAACAGAAAAGCTATCAGCTGCTCTTGTTAATGTTGGTGCGAAGGAAGAGTTGGTTAAGCAACATGCCAAAGTAGCTGAAGAAGCTGTAGCAGGTAATAATTCTGCACTTTTATCACTAATTTGTTAATTTTTTGTTTTATTTTGAGTTGTGAAAATAACTTTAGAAGATAGGATATGAACAAAGGGTTAGTATTCGATTATCTAGGTTGGTTTTATCCAGAGAAATTACTGCACCGAATTTCTAAAAAGCAAACAGAATCAATCAAACGGTTTTTTCAAATTTTTAGGGTTTTCCTTTATTCTTTAATTTCTGAATTTTACTAATAAAATTTGTTATTATTATTATTATTATTGACCGGAAACTGATATATTGAACCGTATTAACTGAAATATGTTCGGTTTGCTGTTCGTTTTTTTCGGAATTCTGCGCTCTTAGCTATGAAGATGAAATAAGATGTTTAAAATTTGATATATTTGCAACGTTTTTCAACTAAACATAACAGGCTGGGAAAAGGCAGGAAATGAAGTGGCCGTGGTTCAGCAGCAGCTTGAGGCTGCAGTGCAGCACAACTTGAGCCTTGAAGTGAAGAACAGACATCTTGATGGTGCCCTCAAGGAGTGCGTACGGCAACTGAGACAAGCAAGAGACGAGCAGGAGAAACAAATCTCAGATGCTTTGGCGGAGACGAACCAAGACTGGGAATTGAAGAAGGCTGATTTCGAGAGGCGAATCCTTGATCTTCAGGCTGAAGCAGAAGCTGCAAGAGCTGAAAACTCTGACTCCGTTAATCTGAATACTGGCATTATTCTCGAGGCATTGGAGAACGAGAAGTCGTACTTGAAGCATGAGCTCGTCTCTTGTCGTAGGGAGTTGGAAGTCATGACCATTGAGAGGGATTTGAGCACCCGAGCAGCAGAGACTGCCAGCAAGTTGCATTTGGAGAGCATAAAAAAGGTTGCTAAGCTTGAAGCAGAGTGTCGGAGGCTCCAATCTGTAGTGCGAAAATCGTCTCCCCTCAACAGTCAGAAGTCTGTTGCTGCTTCCTCTTTTCACGCTGAATCTTTCATGGAGAGCCGTGCAGACTTTGGGGAGAGGATAGAAGTGAATGGATCCGAAACGGGCTGCTGGGATTCATTGGCCTCGACTTTGACCTCAGAGCTCGATCAATCAAAGATCGAGAAGTCATCAACTAAGAGTCTTGAAATTGATATGATGGATGATTTTCTAGAGATGGAACGCCTTGCAGCATTGTCAGAGATGAAGAGTAATGCCCCGTCTGCAGCACTTGACTCAGCTTCTGGAGAAGCTTGTTCGGATATGTCATTGGCAGCTGAGCTTGAATCCATGACTCGGAGAGTAGCGGACTTGGAAAATATGTTAGAAAAGACAGAAGCAGAAAGATCAGAACTTCAGAATGCTTTAGACGAAACTGTAGATTCCCTCAAGGCAGCAGAGAGTAGGATTGCAGAAGCTGAAATCAGGTTTGGGGAGCTGCAAAACGAGCTTGCTGCAGTCTATGATACGAATGAGTCGCTTGAATTTCAGCTCAGCGCCCTGGAAGAAGAATCGAGAACCCAGTCCTCAAGTGTCGATTCATTAAAGTTAAAAATAGAAGATGAAAAAAAGTTATCAGCTGAAATAACGAAAAAGTGTCAGGAGTTGGAGAACGAACTAACCAGGACGATTCAGGAATCTGAGCTTCAGCAGATCAGGTTGGACGAGCTGCGAAACACGCTAACTGCAGTCTATGAGACAAAAGAGTCGCTCGAATCTCAGCTCAGCTCCATGAAAGTAGAATCCACAACCCTGTCTTTAAGTGTAGATTCGTTAAAGGCAGAAATAGAAGATGAAAGAAAGTTATCAGCAGAATTAACGAAGAAATGTCGAGAATTGGAGAACGAACTAAACAGAACGATCCAGGAATTTGAGCTTCAGCAAAGTATGCACTCAAACAGTGAACCTAAGGTCAAGCAGGTAGCTCACTCACTTCAAGTTTCCAACGCTTAAACCAGTTCATTACTTTTATGAAATTATTAGCAGTATTTAATGAAAATTTTTGCTAGTGCAGGAGGATCTTGCTGTCGCTGCTGATAAGCTTGCAGAGTGCCAGAAAACAATTGCATCGCTCGGAAGGCAGCTTCAGTCGCTTGCAACATTAGAAGATTTCTTTATAGACACTTCAAGCATACCAGGGTTCTCTAGAGATCCGTCAAGTTCAGACACAGGAGAGCTGTGGAGGTTACCTTCAAATGGGACGTTTCTGCCAAACTATGACATGGGTCGTACAGGAACATTAGCGGAGAGCTATAGCCATCTTGCAAATGGGAACAAGGATTCATCACAATCCTCGTCTTCACCACCATCATCAACCAACAATGTAACATCTGCCAAGAACTGGAACAGTTTCGGGAAATTTTTCTCCCGAAGTAAGAGTGTGGCAGAACATGAAAATGGTCAAGAATAGTGTAGAACACAGATTAGTATTTTCCAGATAGAAATTAGAAACTCTATTGTTTGCATTTTTTTCCTAATTGAATGTTTCTCCTGATTCAAATCATCTCAAAAGAAAGTTGAAAGCACAAGAGGGAAGAATGCACTGCAGTTAACACCAAACACATAATTCTCCAGCTTTTCATTTGCTCGTATGATGATGTGATTTACAACAGAATACAGCATACTACAGACGGAACACACTCTTCTACACCTCTTTAAACAAGATGCTGAAAGATTTGACAAATATATTATTCCTGATGATTATTATTGTTATGATCCTTCTGAAACCTGCTCTCTTTTCTGTAAGCATTGAAGAGATCAATACTGCGGAAAATGTTTAGCAAATTTATTACAGCCACTCCAGAGCGAGCAAGTGGGAGCTCCACACCCTTATCGAACTTGGAAGCATCTATGACCAGCTTGACTGTGATAAGAATGTGAGACATGCATCTTGCAAAAGAATGTAACCATTCTGCTTTCACAATCTTGCTCCCAGCATCACGAACATCAGCCACACGGCGAATTTTTTGGACATGTAAAAAAAAGATTGAGACTAGAGCATAAGGAACAGCACCAAGATAAGGATACTAATTTATCTGTCATCATGTTCTTTATTTATTGAACTCATATTTGTACATCGAGAGTTAAGAATGATCTCTTTCTTTTTTCCTAAGCTTTAGATAACTATGCAGAACAAAAAAAACATTCCATAAACATGCTCTTGTTCAACCTTCCCTGACATGTCAAAAGTAAATTCCTGCTACTTTAATAGAATAATATATTAAGAAAAAGACAAAGACATGCAAACACGTAAGCACATGCAGATGCTTATACAACATTTAAGAAGCTGATCAAGCAGACTTGAGACTTCTTTTAAAGCTTGGTATGATTAGCATTAGATATTACAATATTTTATAATCTATTAATCTTTCCGCAATACGGCAATAATGTTACCGCAGCAATGAGGCGCACACAAAACGTGGTAGTGATGCTCTTGTCCATAACTATGACTAGTTCATTGCATAATTTCACAAATGAAATTCCTCAGGACATATATAAGTCAGTTTCATAACTCAATGAATTCTTCCAACTTCTATGTACAGTAGGTAAACAGATTATCAATGGCGAAAAAAGTGCAGCCTGTGATCAAAATGCAAGTGTACATCATGTATCATATGCATTGGAACGCATAGTGTTACCTCGCAGATGAGAGTGGGTTTACATCAACACACGGCAGCCCGCTTCCTACTATCCGCGACCTGCCCCATCGAGCCCGTTGCACTCGCAACAGTCGGTCTCCTACAACGATAAGATAGTTGATGACGATCTTCCGATACAATGCCAGTATGAAGCAAACTAGGAGCACTAAGTGATGCATTAGGATTGAAGGGATCCAACCACTGTACAACGATAGAGCAACATATCCAACTGATCATATGCAAAGTAACTGCACGAAAAGCACAGAGCTAGGTATGCTCATTGCCAAGTAATCTCAACCAGCTGTGAGTGTTCAAACATCTTCTCCAAACCAATCTCCATTGACTGTTCAGCAAGATCAGTACCGCTGCAAGGTACATAACAGCTCGTTTCAGAAACTACCAAACATGTTTTTCGCTCATAGCCAACTCAGGAAATCACAATCCGCAAACAAAAATGGCTTCCGAAATAACATGATACAAAGCATTGGAAACCAAAATTTTCTTAACAAAATCTAACCACTGCAAGAAGGAAAAGTGAACTAAAATAATATAGAGTTTGGACCATGATTTCCACCAAAATCGACGCATAATATGCACTATAACTTAAAAAAAAACTACAAATTTCAGTCACAATAAAGAGCGCAAATTTCAGTTGCCAAAAACTTTAAATTACACTTCTAAATTTCAGCGGGAAAAACATAGGAATACGTACCTAAATCAATATAACTAGAAAGCATCTAAAAAATCCTTAACTCATAGCTCGAATTTCGAAGCTAACCAGAGGCAGAAATTATGGAGGAATGGAGGACGCCCGCCCCCCCCGGTTTAATATAGTCTCGCATTGACATGCATTGGGTTGGCTAAAATAGAAGCACAAAATCGGCATATATGATATATGTATCAATTAATGCAAACAATAAAATTTTTAAAATTTCAGGAAAATTAGATGTTTTGTTAACTAGTAAATTCACATGAAATTGCAAAACATCATTAGGCAAGCTACATGCAACGTGTTCGTTCTATAACATACGGAGTATTTAATTAGATTCAAAACATATAAGCTTCCTGTCACAAACTCACTATATTTCAATATGTCACCCAGAACAAGCCAAAATTTGAGTGCATTCGAATGTATGGTACATTCATTCTAAAATTCAAGTAAGGTCATCAATCCTTGATTAAAATATATTAATATCTAATTAAAATTTATTAATTTCCAAAAAATTACTAACATCTAAATTAGAATTTAATTAAGATAATGCACCCATATTCAAATTTACCGAAGTGTGTTTGCTATGAAAATCACTAATGTCGTGATCTCTACAATTATTGACTTCAATTAATATGTGGAAATGTGATATTAAGATTCCTTATTATTTTTCTTTAAAAGCAAGGCCTGTATGTAAACTGGTATAATAAGAATTTTAAAAGCAAGGCCTGTATGTAAACTAGTATAATAAGAATTGTATATTACATTTGCACTCATCACATGGGTTTTTGTTTTTTTTTCTTTACACGGTTCAAACTCCTCCACAGGTCAATTAAGTATGATGTCAACTCTTCAAGTCTATATATCAAAGTATATTTATATCCAAAGAATAACATCAAGATTTATGATTTACTTCTCCTGTGTTATCTGTAGACTATCATATCAAAGTAAATTCATTTATAGGCATACCTTTGAATTGCAACTGTGGTTTTTCCATCCTAAAAAATGATAATAGTTGCAACGTTTGATCCATGGGTTATAGAAAAAATGTTAAATAGAAACATCAAAGTTTTCAATTAGGGGAAGAAGAAACATGCTGTTTAGTTATCCATTAAAAAATCATTGAGGAAAGCAACCTTATATTAAGTAGAAAATATGGCCAACCAATAGGGAGAGAGAGAAAAGGAAACCAAATAAAAGCACCACGAGAAAAATCTAGTCATCATCCAACATGACCACAAACGAAATATCATATATCAGAAATTCCCTCAAAATAAATCATATATCAGAAACTGTACTTCGAAATTCAATTTAGATACTCCCAAAATATAGAGAAAGAGAAATACAGCAAATTTTCATAATCATGTGGAGAATAAAGGCGCCACGTGTGAAACTGAAGGAACCCACATCTTCGCACGTGGCTAGCCATGGAAGGGCAGTGGAGATCGCTCTCCAGCCAACTTCTTATCAATATATCTCCTCCTCCCTCCCTCCCTCCCTCAGTAGAAAAACTAACAACATATATTCTTACTTCTTCTTGATCCGGTCTCGCATATTTGTCAACTTTATACCCGACCCGGATCCGTTGAGATGTCCACCGCCATTGCTACTGTTGCTGCTCTCGCTCTTCCAATCTCCTTTTCTCGCTCTTCTAAGATTTGCAGCAAAAGGGTACTTCTGCTTTATTCAGCTTTAATGCGTTTTTGCTGAATGCATGAATTTATTGTAACGTCATTATATAATTAGTTAAGTTGGTTATTCATTTTTCTGACAGGAAAACTTACTCTCTAAAAAAAATAAAAAATTGGAATTTGGTGTGGCTTTATAGGTACCTGATTTTGCCGATTCTCATAGTTGATTACTTTTACAAGAATTGTGAAAAGAGTTTGTGCAAGAACATTTGATGATATAATTCTTTTCCTGAAATTGTTATTTAAGATATGATTTTAAGAAAATCTTTAACCTTTTCACCTTGAATGATAATGGGAATATCATGTACACAACATTTGCTCCATCAAGCTTTCTGCTACCTTTCTTCTTATTTCAATCTCATACTTCATTTCATTCAAGCATGCAAGTCACATTTCCCTTAATTATCAATGCCACTCAGCTGAAATCTTTGTCAAGCCTAGCTAGTTATGGGAACATATTCATGATTATGTTAGTTTAATTCGCATATTAGATATGTTGAAGTTGTTGACAAATTATGCTATCCAATTACCAACATTATCTATATTCGGATTTTGTCAGGGCATGGGAGGTGGATTTAGGGTATTTGCTATAATCCGGGAAGAAGGTGGACCAATAGAGAGAAAAAAACCTTGGAATACACTATTTGAAGTAGAAGATCCGAGGTCTAAACTTCCCCGATACGAGGGGAAGTTCTTGGATGCATATCAAGCTCTAGAGGTGGCTCGATATGATATACAATACTGTGATTGGAAGGCTCGACAAGATGTCCTCGCGATCATGCTACTACATGAAAAGGTCCATTATAAATATTGATACACTATTTAGAAAAGCTCATAGGTTAGAATATAAACAGATATTTACCGTTTTGCAAATCGATCTCGAAAAGCACTTAGTCCGGCTCAACTCATTTACAACTCCATTATCGATCTTGTTTTCCTGTGTATGTCTATCTAGGGACTTTTTAACTTGGTAGAAATTTGCAGGTTGTGGATGTATTAAATCCTCTTGCTCGTGAGTTCAAATCAATAGGAACGCTCAAAAAGGAACTTGCAGAGTTGCAGGAGGGACTAGCGCAAGCTCACAATCAGGTATGGCAATATAGCATAACACAAGAATTTCAAGAATAGTTGCATATCACAAAAATAGGAGAAGTTCAGCTAAGAAAGTATCATATCCACTGACGAAAGTTGAAGATTAGACAAAGTTCCAAATATTTGAATATGTGTATGTATGCATAGGTACATATATCAGAAGCAAGGGTTTCTACTGCTGTGGAGAAGCTGGCATACATGGAAACATTGGTCAATGACAAGATATTGCAAGAAAGAAACGAACCTGAAGACGATGTTTCGCCTCCAAGTACTTCCAACGCATCTGCAGATAGCATGAAGAGCAGACAGACACGAAGAAGCCTCAATGTCTCTGGCCCTGTCCAGCCTTACAGCCCCTCTCTCAAGAATTTCTGGTACCCCGTTGCCTTCTCTGCAGACCTGAAGGATGACACGATGGTATGCATATTTGCTGAAAACTTGATCCGAATATCATGTGATTGATATGCAAAGTTTAAGCATTAGTTTCTTCTTTTCAGGTCCCAATGGATTGCTTTGAGGAACCTTGGGTTCTTTTTCGAGGGAAGGACGGCAAACCTGGTTGTGTGCGGAATACTTGCGCCCACCGAGCGTGCCCTCTTGACCTTGGCTCGGTTCATGAGGGCCGTATCCAGTGTCCTTATCACGGTGAGACTGATCAAGAATTTCTCGATTTTGACATCATATTTGGCCCTGAAATGTTACTAGAAAGTGAGTTTTATTGAAAATGTCTCAGGATGGGAATACTCAACTGATGGGAAATGTGAGAAAATGCCATCTACTAAATTACTCAATGTGAGAATCAAGGCATTACCATGCTTTGAGCAAGAGGGAATGATATGGATTTGGCCAGGAGATGATCCTCCAACTGCAAACCTTCCTTCTCTGCTACCACCGTCAGGATTTCAAATACACGCTGAGGTACTTTCTACCTGCATTCGGGATATTTTAGTCGAACGATTCATGTAATTCTACAGAAGATCTTTTCCTGATATCCGTTGTAACGGCAGATTGTGATGGAACTTCCAGTTGAGTATGGTCTCTTGTTGGACAACCTCTTGGATCTTGCACATGCTCCTTTCACACACACTTCCACCTTCGCAAAGGGGTGGAGCGTCCCAAGGTTCGTTTCATTACCATCTTGATCTAATTTTCACGAAGATACAATTGCTAGGACAGCGTTACTCATCAAATTATTGAAATGATGACAACAACTTATTTAAACACTTGGGCCAAATGATAATGAATAGGCACTTACAGATTTCTTGATCTTTTATTGCCAATAACAGCATGGTGAAATTCTTAACACCTACAAGTGGTCTACAAGGGTACTGGGATCCTTACCCGATAGATATGGAATTCCGGCCACCTTGTATGGTACTGTCCACCATCGGGATCTCGAAGCCCGGTAAGCTAGAAGGGCAGAGTACAAGAGAGTGTTCGACACATCTACATCAGCTCCATGTCTGCTTACCTTCATCAAGACAGAAAACCAGATTATTATACAGAATGTCGCTCGACTTTGCTCCAATATTGAAGCATGTTCCTTTTATGCAATACGTGTGGAGACATTTCGCTGAACAGGTACAGCTTTTTTCCCTTTTATCAGATTCAAATCTAAGTAGCTGCAATCAGCATTCTTGAATTGAACGGAACACTATGGCGGTCTGGCCTAATGGGTCATCTTGATCTCGTTTTATACCAACAGGTTTTGAATGAGGATCTACGGCTTGTACTCGGCCAACAAGAACGGATGCTCCAAGGAGCAAATATATGGAATTTACCAGTGTCATATGATAAACTCGGAGTAAGATACAGGCTATGGAGAAATTCAGTCGAGCAAGGATACGAGCAAGAACCCTTCAGCAAATCATAACTCAAACTTCACCACAGTTTTGATATAATTCATTACCATTACCTCTTCACAGACCATCTGCCCAGCTGTCATTGCTGCTCTAGTAAATCAAAATTATCAAATCTTAGCTGCTTGTATTATTTGATTTTCAAGAAACTTTGCCAACTGGAGAAAAAATAACAGCCAAAATAGTCTCAGCTCACACCATTTCTTCTGTCTTGATTTTTGTACAGTTCTATAGCAAACCTTCTCCCACCCCCATTCTGTACATCAACCCTCAAAAGCAAGCAACAAAGAGATCATTTTGATGGCTGTAACGATAGCAATTCATCTACTTTCTATCTTGCAAGATAAAAACAAAATGTATCATATCATGATTCTTCTCTACAGTTTTAATTTGAAATGTTGGCATTGCGGATATGAATTTTTTCTTGAATCTGTTTTGATGCTAACTTACAACCGTAGCAAGAAATTCAACCTCATTTCATGATTTTTGCCAACGCCAAGTGTATTTATTTTGTGGGGAGTAAAATTTTGTATAATTTCAATGAACTAAGATACAAATATAAACAAAATAAGCTCAAGGAAAGAACATAAACAAATCAACAGTTAAATTTTTTCCATTTTATTTCCAAACATGAAACCATAACAACGTCTGTGTACAATTTATAGAGCTAATAGAACCCTAGTTTCCTAATCTAGAGTCCCGAACCACAGAATGGACAGAACCTAAACGAGGCATCCACCTGACGAGAGCAGAACTGGCACCTCAAAGCCGCATCCATGACTTCCTTCTCCGGCAGCCGCGGTGGCGTAGGAGGAGATAGCGACTGGGGAAAGAAGAGATTGCAGTCCTTACAGTGCATGAGCGGCTCCTTCCCCGGCCACCGCCATACCGGCACGAAGAAGACCTTCAGCACTTTTTCGTACTCCACGAGATCCGCCGGCGACCCGCAAGATATGCAGCGACCAACGCCGCTCTTGAGCACCTGCCTCGCTTGCTGCTCCAATCCTCCCACGAAAAAGAAAAACATTTTTCTCAATTTAAAACGATTTTCGTGCGCTAATGTTATTTGTTTTCCTGCACTTTGCGCTGATTATTGCTGTTGGAGATGGAGAAATTTCTAAGGGTTTTATGCTGGATCAGAAGAAGTCGTGGAGGGTTCTAGCAGCACTCGCCATGGATGCCTCTAGACGAATCACTAGATAGACCTTCCCAATTCATTCCTTTTTTAGGCGAGGTAAATACGCCGTCGTTAACTATATTTTTACGCAAAAAGTAAATCGTACTTAATAATTTTCCTTTCTTTCTCCAATTTTCTTTTCTGTCTTTCTTCTTTCTTTGTTTTTCTGTTCTTTTTGCCAAATTATATTTGCACAAATAGTTAGACTCGTACATATTTAGATAATATATTCTCTCCGTTTATTAAAAAGTTTGCATCATTTATTAAAAGTTTACATTGTTTTTTATGTTACAAATTTTAATAAATTGTAACAAATCAAAAAGAGATATAATACTGAAAGTGTAATTTTTTTAAATATATAGATTTTTAATCGACAGACTAAAAAGAAAACATTTTTGTAGTGAACATAAGTAATACTCCCAATATTCATGACACGTTTTCCTTTTTGAATTGTCCTATTAAATTGATCCGTTTTCAAAAAAAGAAATACTTTTTTACATTAAAAATACTTCGAATTTCGTGTCACCCACTACTTTATAAACAAAACACAAATATCTTTAATCTAAGTGTAAAAAATAAACATACCATGAATATTGAGATTGATTGATTATCATTTTGTTAGTATTTCAAGATGAACATGTCATTTTGAAAAGTCAGTTTTTTTTATAAAATCGAGTGTCATCTCATCATTTCAGTGTTGATTCTACAGATAAAGACAATTGTTACGAACTTGAATGGCCAGGAATATTTAGAAAATATGGACTTCTGAAAGACTGTACTAATCCTTTAGTTTAAGATATTCTTTCGAGGATAAAATTCAATTTCGAGGCCATGTCCATTCTAAAGCTTCGTCAATGACAAAGAGCCGGTCGATATGTTTTATTGGATGGTCCTAAGTTGTAACTCCCATCTTAAGCAAGATTCAAAAACGGAGATCTAAAATTGCAAACACTTAAAAAGCTCAACTTCAACCTTTAATCTAAAGCTAACATTTTAGTGGACAATATATGTAAGCACTAAATGTGATATTTGCATATGGATTTGGATAATGTAGGAGCATATATGTTGGTAAGAATGTAGGAACATTGTACTAATTATATAAATCTGTTGTACTAAACATATAAAATTATTACACAACGATAACATTGCATTAACATAAAGTTGTTATACTGAATCTATACATTAATTTTATATGTTTAGAACTATAAATTTACTATCGCCTAATTCACGATAACCCATCCCATTTGCATAATGTATAGAGAAAAGATTATATAGTACCCAAATCTTAGGTGGTTTGAAATATTCAATCTCATCAATTCATCTCTTAGATATTATAGCCGATATTTTTTTCGATTATGTAAGCTTATTTTTTGATGATTTCTCTACAGTAAGATAGATTAGTAATTTGATTTGTTATGTGATAGAGAAACAAACTATACATATAAATGAATACAAACATGCATATAGTTGAATGTAATCATGCGTGTGAATTTTGATTTTAATGCATGTCGAAACCACGCCCAGTGCGTGCTTGCACACTCCATGCGTCTGTTCGCCAACATGCATGTTTATGTTATTTTACATGTATATTTGTGTTTCGTTCGCGCTCACGCATATCCCCGAGCATGTAGAGCACGCATGCACATGTAATATCTGTTGGCCAACATGTAGTGTTATATTTTTTACATGCATAAATATATTATTTTATATGCATGTTTTGTGTTTCTTTATGACTCTGAGCTCACTGATGCCCCTACCCGTGCTCACGGATACCCTTTCCATTTTGCCTTTGCCCAAAAAATTGGCTGCCACATATCACATTTTGATACATCCACATATTTAAAATATGTGGCTCAGATTGAATATTACATATTAACTAAAGGAGGTAAGAAATATTATATATATATATATAATCCAAAGATTCCATAAAATGTGGATTGTGTAATTATCGAAATCCAACCATATATATATATATATATATATATATAGTTTAGTTCAAATAAAACCATTCTTATCCTAAAACCAAGAACCAAATGAATTTGTTATGAAAGTTGATGAATCCGTTGAGAAAGTTAATGAATTAAAAATTGATTTTTCAGTTCAATAAAATGAGGGTGAAAATCTATTTTTGGATTCATAACTTTCTCAATTCATCAACTTCACCGCTAATCATCATTTTTGGTTCAACCATTAACCCTATATATATATATATATGCCTAAAGATTTTCAGTCATAAAAATGAGGAAGCAATTGTGTAATTGTATAATGTTGCACATGTATCATATTCAAATAATATACGGCCCACTCAAATTTGTAGTGTTTGTAATACTTGAGTCATAATTTTTTTACTTCAATAAATAATACCTTTTCTCTTTTGTTTTAGTCGAAAGAGGGGGAATTAAGAATTAAGCTCCGATCACACAATCTTGCATCACATATATCATTAAACAACAAGACTTGTATTCAAAAAAACGAGAACTACCCCCAATCAATATCAGTAACTCGAGAAATCATTAACAAAAAATTTACAATTCCAGAAATTCAGGAGCACGGCGATCCTTTATTTATGATACAAGCTGCTAACCTAAACCAATATCCTAATTGGCTTAAGCTAGACTGTATAAGATTTTCTCTAACTCGGCACAACGATTATTCATAGATGCATTCCGAATAGCTCCATCTAGAAAGTGATATTACACAAAATAAGATTGCCAAATGATTTAATAACAAATCTAATTGATGTAATAACAGTATATGGTTATAATATCATGTTACCGGTCAGTGATAAGAAGGCTGCTGCTTAAGCTGGTTTCCAAACTGCAAGCAGCTCTTGGAACATCTCCACCACAAGCTCTCTATCAGCCTTTCTGAAGAAATCATTCATCTCCTCCCTAACGTCATAGATCTTCCCGAAATCGAGCAAATATGTGAGGCACCCCTTCTTCAGTTTGTCGAGCTGGTAAAGCCACGCCTCCTGCAGCCTCTCGAGGACATTCCCCAAGTTGATGTCCTCGAGGAGGCTCTCCTCGCATGAGTCCTTCAAGTCAGCAATGTCATACTTGTTGGCTGCACCCAACAACGCCAGCCGGTGCTTCCAGAAGTCATCCTGATTTATGGTCCCATATATGTAGCTGAGGAGGGCCGTGCATGACTCGGATGTCATATCCTCAATGTCGATCGTTGATGACTCTTTCTCCTTGAGGTCGTGCAGGAACATGCTGTGGAAGACAGGGGAGCTTGCCGAGAGTATTGCTCTGTGGGCGTGTAGCTTCCCATCTGCGGTGTTGATGGTGATGTCGGTGAGGAGGGATTCGTCGAGCATGCGAGAGAGGCATTTGAGAGTGCTCTGGGTTGATAGGTTCCGCATCGTGTCTTCACTAGGCCATATGGAGCTGCCCTCTCCACCCTGAGATTTAGCAGCAAATGAAAATGAGAGTTTAGAATAAGAATCTAACAATTGCTATATGTATAGGGTGAGTAGAATTATTGAAAAAAAAAAAAGAAAAGAAACTAAAATCGAACCAAACACACTTCCATCAATATAGTTTTATTGAATTTTAACGACAAAATATAAGTTATTGTTCCAATGTTTAAGCATATTCTCAAAAATGTATCAACGTTAAAATGATACATTTGGGCACCAAAATGTAATGTCCCAAAGCACATTTTTCAATCTCAGAAAGTCGATATGTCACGATTCATATTGGCAAGCAATGCAGCACAAAATTTTTGACCAAAGTTCTTCTAAGCTACAGATTCTGATTAAAACATAGATAGAATCTCACATTCAGCGGGCAGATCTTGAGGTCCAGAAACTCAACATCAATGACGAATCGACCTTGGATGTTTATATCAATGAGGCAAGCAAAATCGTCGCTAGTGCGAAGAAGTCTCTCATGAACTGCACATAAGCAACAATCTCAACCAAAATGCATTTTAACACAACATATGATTGATCAAACTGATAAATACATTGCAATCCAATTTTAAAAGGTGAAGCTGGCTATAAATTCATATTGGTTGTTCAGATGTAAAGGAGAAGATTGAAGAAAAGAGATCACAAGGAAAAATAGCATTGTTAAGATAAACTAATGCCCTTAGCCTCACTCAATAAACAAAGCTACCAACACATCTCCATCACATTCTCCTATTTGTTTCCTTGCAACTTTGCAAGAATTTAACAAAATTGAGATTTTGCATCTAGTTGGTCATCTCCTGTTCCGTTTTCCATCAATATTCTCTAAACAAACAAAAACTTCTGAGGCAGTTTTTTAGAGAAGAGAAGCGGAGCAACGGTTTGACATATACAATGACAAATCCTCTGAAGTCATTTATGCTTCACTTCATAATATATTTTGATTAGCTTTAATTTCAATCCCTTCCCACAAATCCAAAATCATCAATCCAAGCATGATCATAGCCAAAGTTCACTTTAACCCTTAAATATTTTCGCAAAGTAGAACAAATAAATATTGAAAGAGGATCCTTCACTATTAGTCTATTAGCACAGCACCTTCAAGGATTCAACGGAATCTGCCTACGCCTTCTAGATCGAGCCACAAATAGTACCCTATTAGTAGGTAACTAAAATAAAACACTTAAACAAATTCAACGTTAAGTTTATAAATATAAAAATCAAGACCTAAAACACATCTCAATTAATGAACCCCAAAAATTGAAATATAAAAGTGAAAAATAGAATGAAATAAAATGCATACCGGGGGAGATGTACGGTCTACGGCCGGCGTTGGTGACACGGACGACGAACCGGGCGATCGGTGGCTGGTCCTTCGCAACCCGGGACGGTTCTGGAAAGAGCCGGACGTAAACGGCCCGGCTCTTCTCCACTGATAAATGCCTGGAAATTTCAAGGATAAATATTATTCATGTTTATATTACATACACCAATTTTAATGCACAAGAGGTGTGGATGCAGCAGCTCAACTAGTAGAGAAACAAATAAGCAAACAGATGGCGCGCGTACCAGTTCCATATGCCGATTTTGAAAGGGTCGGATCTTCTGTACGGAACGGTCGGCCCGAAACTCTCGATTTTCCACTGCGCGAGTCGTGCTATAGTTTCCACCTTCGTATCCACCATTTGGGATTTAGGGCTTTTGACTTCTGTAAAGTCGAGATCGTATTTTTTGCTCAGTTTCTGTAGCTTTCGCCTACGTCGTATGTTGCTGTGGTTTGGGGATTCCTGTTTGACTTGATACACTAGTGAACTAAACTAGTATATTAAGTTATTTGTGGCGACTGAATTTGAATTAATTCCCGGAGTAGGTCACATAAGAAAATATTGAAATACCTTAATTGACCTTTTCCTTTTGGTAATAAAGTTGGGGATCTTAATTGGGTCACTTGACTAAATATTGTTTTGAATTATAAGATTCTAGTTATAATTTTTTTCCTGATCTATTCGAGTCAATCTATTAGTTTTAAATTGAATTAACATTCATATGATACGATCAGTCCACTCGATTTCAAAATTAATTTTACCTAGTTGTATAATCTTAATTTTAGATCTTGGCGCATTGGATTTGATTTGAGGATAATTTAATTTCTGGAAAATTTTCAGACAATAAAGTTCGTATAATAATATCTTTTTTTAAGATCATGTGGGAAAAAAAAAACTCTACTAATTTGTGTATTTATGGATAATATCTTATTAAGTTATTTGTGGTGATCCGTCAAACTCATAATAATCCTCGAAGTAGGCATAGAGAGCTTGTTTGGTTGAGAGGGTGTTTGGCTTGAGAAAGTAGTTTGTTTCCATATTCAAAAGTAAAATAAAAAATCTTGGTTCAATTTCAGTGTATGACGAAAAGGAAAAGAATCCTTAATATGTGAAATTAGTACAAGCTGGATTGTGATTACCTAGCATAAGGTATGTTTTTTGATTACTTGTTTCAGGAATTTTATATTGGGAAATATTTTATGACTTTGACTAATAATTATGAAGAGTTATGATATTAAAATTGCTTATTGATTTCTCAATTTCAGTAATTCAAATTTTCTTTTTATTTTTTCTGGTTCAAATCTATGAATGAGTTTTGTAGAATTATTTTATGTATACTTCATACTATTTTATTTCGTTCTATGCTCATTGCGTCATTTTTTTATGTTTTATTAAAAATAGTTATATACTCTTACTTATTGTTAAAATAAGTAATAAAACTACAATAAAATTCATTATATTTACAATTTGACAAAATTAAGGCATTGACAAATTCTGAAATGCAAAAGTTTGGTATGAAACTTTCTTGTAATCCAATTTTATTTAACAAAATTTTAAGACCATTTTTAGTTTGAATTTTTTGATTTCACTTGAAACTGCTTTGTGTTTGCATTTTTAGTTTTGTATGAAATAAAAAAAACAAACTAATAAATTAGGTCCGGTTCGAAACTTTTTCGAGTAAAACATCTATTGGCCAGCCCGAACCGAAATCGTGATGGCCAGGCCTAACCACTTGATAATTTCCTATACCTTGAACCAATTGGGCCCATGGGCTCAATGCAAGCCTCATATACCCATAGGCTGGCTTAATTTCTGGTCTTCGTGGATCATAATTGCTAACTATTTATTCACTTATTTTAGGGAGATAAACTAAGAAATCCTCCAACGTGACGATAATGGAGAAAAATAAGATATTGTATGGATGAACGACGGTAGAGTAATTAATGTTTGAGGTTAAAAGTTTTAAATTTAAAATTAAGAAAATTTTGATATATATATATCTATATTAAAATATGTAATAAATACTACAAAAATATATTAATTCATATGCATTATAAAATTCTATCTGATTTTATCGTACATGGCCACATTAAAAATTTATCTGCGCATCTGCTAAAAGAAAAAGAATTAGATCCCCAAAAATACTACGAGAATATTTTTATTTATTAAGAGGGTGTTTGGCTAAACTTATTTTAAAGAGCTTATAAGCTTCACGAACTTATAAGATGTTTCAAGAGCTTATAAGACATAATGTTTGAAGAGCTTATAAGTTGTCAAAGTGTTTGGATGATTGAGCTTATAAGCTAGAGAAAGAATCGTGAGTTAGAGAGAGAAAATCATAGTTAGAGAGAGAAAATTGACGAGAGGTGAAATCAATAGTGTATATGTAGAAAATAACGAACTATAGAAATGCTATTTTGGTAAATTCACTATTACTTATAAGTTTATGAAAAAATAAGTTGATGTTGAGCTATTTATTTTAGGGGAGCTTATAAGCTATTGGAGCTTATTTTCACAGCTTATAATCTGTTTAAGAGCTTATTTTGCCAAAAACTTTGCGCGTACTTATAAGCTCCTAATCAGCTTATAAGCTGTTTTGAAGAGCTTATAAGCTTAGCCAAACACCCTCTAAGTATACATTAAAAATGTATATGATTTCATCTTCCATCGCTACATAAAAATCTATCTGTGGCTTTATACCAACCATGAAAAGAATAATTTTTAAGTTCTGGTATTAATTACTATACATCATTGTTTGAAATTTCTTACAAATATTCAACTCTAATAATTAATTAATGTGAAGTTCATACATCGTGTGCGCACACTCTCTCTGCTAGTACACTAAAAAGAATGGATATATTATGCAGAACTAAAGCATGTGAGACATCCCTTCAAGAACTTCTATGTAAAAAGTGAAATCTAGGATTCAAACCCTACCTTTCCTCTTATCCCAATTCAAAAAAGAAAAAGGAAAAAGTGGTGAGACTGTTCTACAAAAAAGTAAGAGAAAAGGTGAAAGTAGATAAATTTGATGTGCATATGTATCAATGTAACAATTCCTATCACAATACTCAACCTTAAATCTTAACATCCACATTAGCATATTTTTTCCTTCTTTCTTTTTCATTTTTAATTATTTTTATTTTAATACTCAAAGATCATTATTAAGATCATTAAATTTATGAATTAAATTAAAATTAAAGCTCGATTTATTCATTTTTCTTTTTAACTTTAAATATCTTAGTAAAAGGAATAAATGGGCTTTGTTTTTATATTATTTATAAATTTGATGATCCAAACAATAATTTATATGGTATTAGAATAAAAAATAATGTTAAAATAAATAAAGGAAAGTATTGATGTTAATTAAATGCCAACAGTAACCAGGAAGATGCTAATAAATGATAAGTGCGCGCGACATATCTCTCCTCGTATGTGTCTTGAATATTGTAGCATCCTATCTTATTTGTTGGCATATGCATAAAAATACTTGTGCATATTCTATATGTTTAATTATCAAATAAATCATTACTTTTGATTCATTTTGTACCAATTTTAAGAAGTTTTAATAATGACATCACCTTTTTATCAATAATGATTTTGATTCTAAATTTTTTTATTAGTAATTTTTTTCCTTGAACAACGTCGTTTTTCTATTGAAATGATGATGGCTAAACATGAAAAAATTAGGGAGATTAAGATCGCTCTAAATCTTAACTACAAAATGAATCGAAAGTCATGATTTACTCGATAATATTCTATATTAAACCAAAAATATATCAGGAAGAGATAAATAACCAATATATACGAACATTGAATGTAAAAGCACAAATAGACAAAAAAAAGGTAATTTGTGGAGTAGGTCACCCTCTTATCTAAAGTCGAAACTCTGCATGGTTACAAATTAAATCCTCCATTTTCTAATTTTAATTTTAATTTTATTTTACTAGTGTGACAAAACAATGTGCCTTGGGAAAGTGTCTGTTGACTTAAGCTTTAAAAAGAGGCTCTTTTTAGCATAATGGAACTCAAAGCAAAATAAAGCTGCTGCCCAATACAATTTCTTAGGTGGATGACATCAAATCAAGGGGTCCCATTTCACTAATTCTTTCCTTAATCTCATTATTACTATCTTTTCTCTTTTTGGGCCTTATTTATTTATTTATTTGCGCCTAAATGGTATGCATGTTAAATTTTGCTTTATGATCTTCTTAGAAACAATAAGCCATGTTTACAGGCACACATGCGCCTCCCTTGTTTTAGATTTGAGAAAGTTGGGCGTGTAAATTAATACTGAGAATAGCCGACATAAGATCAAAAAATAATAAGATTGATAACGTTGGATCCTCTTTTACTGTTTTACAGTATTATAGTCCAGACTTTCTGTCAAAATTATATATATTCACAATCATATGTTACATGGATTAATTTTTATTTTTCAAAGATTGGTTGAGGGAGAACTGCAAGATCGGAAATCTACCGGTCCACAAATGAGTTAGTTTCACTAAACTACGTCGCATGGTCTATATATGGAGGAACAATGATTCGAGTGTCTAATCAGTTCTTCTTTTCTAATTGAATTTAGTATCTTGATTTCTTATTTTATTTTCAACATACCTTACTATGTCATGTATGCATATAGGACAAAACAAAATATATTGTTGAAAATACAATACGAGAACAAATTGTCCATTTGCGAAATATAATTATCATCCCAAATACACAACTTCAGAGGTCTAATCTGAAGGGGGCAGAGATCTAAAAATTGTAGCAGCTGATGCTAAAACCTTATCTCCTAATAAATTATTTGCAGACAACGATTTGACATTAATAAATATTTGTGGCCTTACTGCTCCTATTATTCAAGTCCTCTCGTCCTCTCGTATTCATTTCCATCTATGTGTTGACAATCACTTACATTAAGAAGGGAAAAGTATAAATAAAAAGATTTATGTCAAGTCATTTGGAGTTTCATATATGTAGTAGTGAAGTCATATGGAAATTAAAACATTATATATTTCCAATCTTTTATCATAAAGTTATCTCAACTGAGTTCTTTAGAGTAGATCGAGCTACTGTTAGAGTATTAGAACGAGATTCTTAATTTCATAATGATATTCGAAGATTAACATAGTAGTAGTATTTATGTTATATCAAAATGAGTACTAAATGAAATACCACTTTCACAATAAGACACTAAATAGCTAGTCTGGTCTTCTAGTGAATCATTATGCAACATCTCGTATTGCATTTGAGAATGATAGTTATATATGTGATTGACAAATATGTATTTTCAATGATTTATTATACTTAATTGAGTCATATTTGATGTTGGAAATCATGTTTGTAGAGAGTATTTGTTTAGTTTTGTATTATTTGTAAGAATTGATATTCATTGACTTTTTTTGCTCATTTCATAGGAAAACGGAGAAGGAATTGAAGTGTGTCAAATGGATGATTTGAAAGTACATCGTGTTAGAACTCCATAGGCGCAAACGGTTCACAATTCGGAGATCGGACATGGAAGATACGAGCAAAACAAAAAGATCTCACGCACTGTCGGGGGCCGCGGCCGACAACCCGTTTTTCGTCGCTTGCCGCGGTCAGAAGAGATAGTAGAAGCGACCGTTGCTTCGGCCTCATCAGAGGCTGGTTTTTCAGTTCGCGCGCCGCGGTCAGCCCCTACATTAGCCACGACCGCTACCTGGTTCCGCCCATATCCGAATTGACAAGTTTTCTTCGATTTTTACCCTATTTTTTTTGTATTTTTGAGCCCATCTAGGTTTTATTTTTCTACTAGAATACAAAGAAGCCTACCCAAATATAAATACCCCCTCTTAACATTGTTTTTCTATCATTTTTCATATTTTCTAGAGTTAGACTTGATTTTAGAATTCCTTGCAGAGTAGATATTTATTATTTTCCTCCATTCAGACTTGAAGTTCTTCATTGTGAAATTTTTTCTGTTTAGTTTTTGTTATGTGTAACTAAATCTCTATTGATTCTAGGATTTGTATTATGTAATAGAAATTTATGTAATTGATCTATGGAGCTTATTTATTTGTCAATTTATGATTTATGATTCATTGTGCTATTTTATGTTGGATAACTGGCCATTATTGATGTATGCTAATTGCCTGATTAAAGACTTAGCGGTTTTAATTAGGTGATCGATTCAAGAATTCATAATACAATTAATCTAAAGAGTTGGCGGTTTTAGAATTAATTGTAGGAGAAACAATCTTATGTGCTTTTGAGAGTTTTTATGTGTTCTTGAGACCTAACAGACATAGAACATATATTAATCTACTACTACATGCTACCCGATCTAGGAGACTATGTTATTTATGTAATTCTTCATCTGAATTGACTTAATTGTGATTAATAGGACTATGATTGATCGTGTGATTTTCTACTATATTACTTAATTCCCTAGGATCGGTCTTTTTCTCTGAAACTTTTCTAGATCTGTTTTATGTTCTTTTTATTTTTATTTTCTCAATTTCTATCCGTCTTCCTACATTTATTTAGTTTCCTGAATAATGATGAATCATTTATGTTTATTATTTATTGTGTTTTCATGATATCAGTCTCTGTGGATACGATACTCTGCTTGTTATTTGCCTACAATAGACCCCGTTTAGTTACGGTTATTTATTGCTAGGAAATAGAGATCAGTGATACACATGCATCACTATATTATTATTATTATTATTATTATTATTATTATTATTATTATTATTATTATTATTATTATTATTATTATTTGTTTAGTGATAAATAATTGTTCTAAATAGGCCTGAGACAACGATGATTATCAGTTTGTAGTTAGCTAGCCCTTTAGGAATGCATCTAGCTTTTCTATTTTTATGAATATCAAGTTGTATAATGCAATAAAGGATCGTCTTTGCACGTAATAAAATAGTAGACCAAGTAATTGACCATGTAAAATAACCATAAACCTCTCGAAAAAATGTCATTAATTTCAAATAAAGAGCCTTTTCTTAACATCCAAGAATGGGTGGTTATGTTATGCCCCATAGCTAGCTAAAGGCAAAAAAGGGGACATAGTGCCCTACAAACAAACCTCTTTGTTGCTATTCAATGATATGATTAAACAAAGACAACTATGCTACTACTTTTGCACATGCTTCCCATTTTGCAATTGTGGGGATAAAAAGGAAAATTTTATGATCAAGAATCTTTGGCGGTACAGAATAAAAACAATCCAATTTTTTTTAATGTATAAAAGAGAAAATTAAGAACAAGACCATGTTTTATCATCTTGTTTCGACTAGAAATTAATTATTTTTTCCAAGAAGACAACAAGAGGACAACTGGTAGCTAGGATAAGCCTGATCCCTTGCCTCTTATGTTTCTTTTAGTAAATCGCCAAAATTCGGATGATTATTTGGTATAAAGTTATGTTATATGTCATATTCAAAAAATCCATACTCGTTTACTTAATAAAAAAAATATCATTGGATCAAAATTGTGACTTTGCATTTCTGGCTTTGCACGTTGGACTCTCATGTGTGTATCAATTTTTAAAATGAATTTACACTCACGATTCCGAGGTGTCATAAATTTGATGCCAAACTTTTGATCTTACATATTTTGAAGTTCGTGACATTTTTACAAAACATGTCAAATTTTAGGGTAACTTGTCCCTTCCAAAGTTGGGTAATTTGCAAAATGAAAAGGTTGTGTACTCATAATACAATAGACTGTATGTACAAGGCACACTTATATTGCTTATTTCTCTCTCTTTTTGAGATCCCTTCATTCAAAAAAAATATGAGATTTTTTTTATAAATAATAATAATCTCATGAAAGCAACTCTGAATTCCAATCAACTGTTTTTCCACCATCAAATGAAATGTAAATAACCTCAATGATAAGGATGTTTCATCTACATTTTGTCACTAGTATTTAGACTTTTGCTCTTCCTGTGCTTAATGCCCACGTGGCACATATTGCCTTTGTTGGACCTCTTGAATCTGATGAGCTGGAATATGTGGCCAATCCGCCTTCGCCACCTCAGTGCACCACGTGGTTTCGAGTGCTCCACCAAACTCTTGATCTTCTTATCATTATACGACATCTTGCATGGATTATCATGGCGTATTTCAGGACATTTTCCCTTTTCCCATGAAGCAATACCGTTGTCTTCAAACTTAATGGATATAAAGGAGTCTGCAATCGTTGATACATTTAATTTACAATCTTATACCGACTCTAATATAATAACCAGAAGAAAAAAAAATCAAGAATAACGGGCGATAACAAAATATATACAGCCAACTACACTTTCATACATAGTATTTATGTAATGATTAGACAAAAAGATCATACAGATTATGTCATAATTTGTTTTTGAACTAAAGTTGTATAGGATACTAACTAATGGCCCCGAAGGGTCCATTTTAAAGTATTCTCGTACTAATCTTGTAAACCCCCAAGGGTCCCTAAAATTTCCTCGTACTAATTATGCAATTAATTTTATGTTATGTTTTATATATCTAAATTACATATCTCAGTTTTACTGTTACCGATGCACACCATAGATATTGAGTATATGTATTGTACTGTTGATTAACCGATATCATAAATATACATGTACTTGATTTATATTGATTAAATAAGTGCACGATGAGATTCATATATTCTGAAAATGTAACAATTAATCAAACCGGTCCCAGATTGGCTCATAAAATACTGTAGTAAATTCAAGTTTTTCATATATAACATTATCTTTTTCATGATTGCTCTTAATTACTCGCTCGGCCAATCAACCAAAAAGATGAAACTATGTAATGTTACATCCCATATTAATATAAATTGAATTCCTTTTCCATGCTTTTAATTATTCGTTCACATCACATGTGTACTAATGAAATAAAACACGTATCCGATACGAGATCAGAATAGCTCCAACCCTGATCCAACATAATTCAACAAATTAAAAAAGTAACCATGCAAACAACTAATATCCTATTTCTGCAAAATCTTCTTGATCAACAACACTTTCAAGAAATAAAAGCAACCAGACATGACTTTTTTGATATTTTTAAGAAAAAGAGAAAAAGAAACCTTACCATCTTGACTGGATGAAGAGCTGCGGCAACACTGATCATCAGCAGAAGATTTGTGATCTTTAATATCGAGACGATTGAGCAAACTTGTGAGAGCAAAGATTTTAGTGAGAGAAGAAGGTGATTTCTTTGTGGTCAAACCTAAAGTTTTGTGAGTTTGGTGAAGAGAGTTTTTCTTGGCCGCAGCTAAAAGCAAGAGCCTCTCTTTCAAGCAGAGAGCACAAATCCCCACCACCAATTCTGTGGGATGAAAAAAGCACCATTTTCTGTCATCGGATCGCCACTCGTTCATGTTGCCTTCTTTTGGGGAAGAAACTACTTTGGTAAAGAGTAGGATATATAGCTATCTAGCAAGAGAGAGAGAGAGAGAGAGAGAGATGGAAATGGGAACACCAGGAAAAAAAATTGCAGTTAGATATATGTTGCGCATGTGTGTGTGTTTTTGGGGGTGGGGGAGGGATGTATATGGTTCACCTTGCTCCAATAAGGCAATTTAAGACTTGAATTAAGGGCTTGTGAGAGGGACCCTGATTGTAGCCGTGTTTAAATTTGTGTATTGATTTTGAGTTGTATTTATATATGAATTTGGACAATTTGTGTCAAATCGTTTTACAGGTCATGATGCGTCAAAGAATATTGATATTCAAATTCGAATATGTATTTCATGACAAATTTGTAATCTAAAAGAAATCGTGTTAGACTGTCAACAGATCAAGATATGTTGGATGATATCTATTCTGAATCTCTATATGTATCCAGTAACATATTTGTAATTTTATTGGCATTCAGTAGAACGACAGATCTTGACCTGTAAAATAGTTTGACACAAGATTTCCGGTTTGTAATTTAATAGCGAACCGCAGTTCCGCACTTATATCCAATGACATTTGTCGGTTAGATGATTTAACCCAATTCTTCGGTAAATATATATTTTCATTTCAAGACACTTTTGATAATTAAGTTAATTTAATTTTCGATTGAAGTGGTGTGACAAAAGTAGGAGATACTTAATTAGGTAAATACACGTGAACCGAATACATTAAGGATTTGGGGAGTACATATGGTTATTAGATCTTCATGACATTTAAACTATAAGTTTAATTTACGCCAAATTTCAAGGATTTTGTAAAAATAAAAAATTTATGTAGATTTCATCCAAAATGATTTCGGGATATATATGCAGGTTCCGACAAAGTTAAAGCTTTCAGTGTGTGTTGTATGCATATTAGTGCATTGCTGTAGCAGTTGGAGATGGCAAGAAATTCAAAAGTTTGTCAACTAGAATAAATGGTCCCACTAATTTAATCTAGTGTACATTATTTATTTAGTTGGTATGTATAATTTAAATAGCCATCCCTTTCCATGAAGCAATGACGATAATTAAGTGCGTGACCGAATCAAATTCTCATATTAAAGAAAATAAAGTCTTAACAATATAAAAATATTATTAATTTTAGTTTAATTGCTTTGTTCTTTTTTTTTTCTAAATTAGGATTTTTTTTAACCATTTCGATTTGGTCAAATTTAATGATTCAATAAAGAATTTACTAAAAAAAAAAATCAGAATCCAATTTTCTCTAAGTAATTCACTAATATTAATTTTTTAAAATTTGGTAATTAGTTACTTCTTAGACCTATTAATGAACTTGGTAAAACTTGGATGATCACTAGGACTGATATCTTGACTACTCTTATTCACATTTTTTTAACTAAATTGAGGAATTAATTGTTTTTCTCTACCAATTCAATTATTTCCTCAAAATTAAGTAAACTAAATTCAAGTCCTTATTATAATAAAAAATCAATATCTAACCTACTCTTAACTCACTTACTTTTACTACGTAGATTTGACATTTACCTAAATAAGACCTACTCATGTAGTGCTTCGTTCAGTTTTGGCCAAAGCAAACCTAACATGGATATGATTTTCAAATCCTATTATCTCATTTTATGTTACCACAAATTTATTCTAGGGTTATTGGCGCCTAAATACATGAACTTTGGGCATATTTTGTTTTTTCCCACGAACTTTAAAAATTATCAATAAATACACGAATTTAACATCATTGTGATTTTTCCCACAAATTGAATAACGGTGAAAATTGAAACTGACGTGACAGTCGACGTGGCGCCACTTCATCAAAACAACGTCGTTTTATTTATACAATATATATTAATTGACGGTTAAAACATAAACTTTAGGTTTATTTTGATTTTCCACAAACTTTAAAAATTTGTCAATAAATACACGAACTTGTTGACTATTTATGTTATATACAGAACGTGTTGACTATTACCCACTCCTTAAATAAAGTATGAAACTGAAAAACAATAAAACAATACAATTTCGAATTGCTATTCCAAGTTATATTCTATCTTCAATATATATATCACCAATACATACCGGAATATATGCATAATGATATCATCAATACATAATAAAATATAAATTTTTGTGTAAAAACATCTTACATGTCAGAGACACGGATTAATATTCAGATCTAAATTCATATCTAATTACATATCTATGATTTTATTGGTGTTTAATGTGTAGATCAGAATATTTACATGATTTACAAATTTTGACCCATACATAAACTCCCTCAATAAAAATAAACTGACAATAAAATAAAATTAAAAGTAAAATAAAGTTTTCGAGATGATAAACTTACCATCTGTTTCTTTGTGCTCACCAATATTAAATCTGCTTCCCCTTGTTATTTCTTTTATCTCGGTATTAGTATATAATCTTATTATATTAATCCATTTTATCATATCTCTTGGTCTGTACTATGTAGGCAATAACTATTATCCTTATCGAAGTAAGAAAATGAAATCTTTATCTAAGTCCAAATCTCGTACGATAATGATACATAAAGTGCATGTCAAATTCTAGATTTCTAATCTTACCTAAAATTAAATAGGTTTTCAAGTCCTCTTTCATTTTTTATTTTATTTGTATCTAACAAAAAAATGACGAGTAAAATTACAAATCAAAAAAGCTGACTTAAGTTTGGGCCTCAATTTAGATTTATCATATCAATTTTTATTATAATCTTTCGGGCTTTAATAATGTCTTGCAGCTCCAATTTCTTAAAAGAACCATGAGATAGCCCATACGAAATTTTCTTAGTACTCCATTGCAAAAAATCTCTACTAAATGTAGCTAAAATATAAAGTTCAAATACTCAAATCTGTTTCAGACTATCGACAATGTTATATTATCATCACGAACTGTTGACTCTGACAATTAATACCCAACATACAATAAAATTTGCAAATTTATCAACTCAATAATTTTCTAGTACCAAAAGCTGACTGAGATAGTCTAAAATATGATGTGACATAACATTTAAAAAATAAGCCTACCATTCCATTAAGAAGGTCATTTGTAGAAATTTGAAAAGCGGTTTTGGTTATCGGTTATCTAGAATCAATCGAAACTGCATCTACGTTGATTAACCAGTATCCGCATATTCAGTTTGCGGTTCGATTTATGATATAATATTTTAATTTTTTCGGTTTTCGGTTAACCGATAACCGAACGGTTATCAACCGAAAAACCGAAAATCTTTTCTATTTTATTAATTATTTTATTTTTTTATAAATATGTAAAAACTAATTACTAATATTAAATAAAGTTAAACCCTATTACTCTAATGTATCAAATTATCAAATTACTCTAATGTATCAAATTATCATTGCATGAACATGATAGTTTGTTGATGGATTGATGTTGATTGCTTTGATTTATTTTGAATTATTGATGGATATTGGATGAATTTTTATGGACATTAAAATTTGAAAAGTTTACATCCGATTGCAAAGTTGTATCTTATGACATGTCGTTTTTATAAATTCATGTAATCTCCAAACAATTTTTTGATTTTTCGGTTAATCAAAATCGAACCGCACTAACCGATGCGGTTTTTGGTTAACCAATTTAATAAGCGGTTCGGTTTCGGTTATTAAATTTATGAAAATTTCGGTTCGGTTAATCAAAAAATCGATCTTGATTACCGAACCCGAACCGTTTTCCACCCCTAGTCATTTGGATATATTATTCAGACATATAAAAGATATGAAAGTATGACAGCTCAGAAAAATAGAATAGATTGCATTACATGTTTATGAAAATATTATATCATTTATTATAAAACAAAATCTTATTTCATACATAATATTTAGATGTTTATTTCTCGCGCATTACTCATATTACAATTTTATGATAGGCATAAAGTAATTTCAGTCATCTGTTACATCTTTATATTATGTTTCATATTTTAATCTATCAATTTACGATATGTGTACATTTATGAGGTTAGAACATCTCATACAATGATTGATTGGCTCAAAAATCAATTGTTGAATAAGTCGTGTTCCAATTTGGATTTTGAGTTCTACTTTTAATATTGGGCACAACATTTTTCATACATAAAATACATATATATTGTGTATATTATTAATAATAACTAAATTTCTATTTTCAATAGAATATATATGTGTCCAATATATATATATATATATATATATATAGGGTTGGGTTCCGTAGATCTTGGTTAGGATAGTATGTAGACTCAATCTAGACCACACATTTTGAACACGTGGCGCACCACGTCGACACGTGGCGGCTCCTTTTCTTTTCCTTTTTTTAATTTTCGCAAGGGCAAAATGGGAACAAATCAAATCAACCTTCTTCTTCTCCTCCTTGGTGGCAACGGACGGCCGAGAGGCGGCAAGTGGCAACAACGGCAATGGCGGCGCGGACGGCGGCGGCGGCAAAGACCGACGTTAACATCAAGAATATAAACAAACAACAACAAACAATAGATTTTGAAAGAAAGAAAAGAAGAAAAAATTTGAGAACAAAATTGATGGATTTTGAGAAAAATAGAAGATAAATTTGATAGATGATTGAAGAATCGAGAAATATGATGGCTATGGCGGTGTTTCACGGCGAATTCGCGGTAATCAACGAAAGAGACAGCGGAATTGACATAGAAGGATGAATGAGAGATTTTCTGTCGAAACCATAAAAATGCATTAAACAAAACATGAAACTGCATTGAACAAAACATGACAATGCATTGAATAAAACACAAAACACAAACATGCATTGAACAAAACATGTCCATGCATTGAACAAAGCACTTCCATGCATTGATCAAAACATGTCAATGTATAATCAAAGACGTGATAATTACTATGCTTATATTAATATATTAAAATACTTCCATTAGTCAACGACAATTCTTAAAACAAATAAATATCAATAAATTTGAAAACGTATTCTAACTTATCATAGCATTCTTGGTAAAACACTGATAAGAAAGCACGTAGAATTTGAACACGTATCATATAAAACAACGTTGATGCAAGGATATTGCAAAAAGAAATATAAACCATATTCTTTAAAATATACAAGATGACAATTATAATATGATACCAAGTTCATTAGTTATCATTTAAACTAGCCAAAAAATGTCATAAATATTTGAAGAATCGAAATGGGGGTGAACAAAAAGAAGAAGGAAAAATAACAGGAAGATAATTTTTCTAAACATAGATGCATTATTTTCTTCAACTGCATGCATTTTTTATTCATTTAAATGCATTATCCAGTTCAACTAAATGCATTTTTTGTTTTTCGCAATCACATAACAAATCAAATTACTAATCTACCCTTAATGACGCGAAAATCAGCGAAATTAAGTTTAAAAAGTCCGAAAAATTCTGAACCATAGGATCTATGAGATGATTGGATGAGATTGAGTACTACATACTATTTGGGGCTCGGGTACTATTTGATCCCTAATCTATATATATATATATAATATTTAAATCTATATAACATAAACTAATAAAAATACTCAATCAGCCACCAAAACTTGCATTTTTTATTTTTGGAAATATTAACTCTAGAAATTGTTACTCCCAATCTACTCACTTATTTACAAAAAGACAAACACTTATATGCACGCTCTTAGACCATCTCCAACCCTCATCAGAAACTTATTTTACAAGAGCAAATCCTCTCCAATCCTACAGTAAACTCAAACTAAAAATAAGTATTTGGTACATTTCTCTCCCTCGACTTATATTTATGCTCAGACTGCTCACCATACTCAAACCACTTTTCATCTTTTGAAAATTGCACATGGATCCTCCTATTATGATGTGTTTGGTTTTGGTTGCAGAGAAGGCGGATGAAAAGATGAAGAGAGAAGAAGATGAAGAAAGAACACGGTGTTGCAAATAAAAATATAATATTTGAGCCCCCAAACCCCTCTCCCCACCCCTTCTCAAAGAAAAAGAAAATTAATCCAAATCTTGGAATAAACGAGGTTGGGTTTATCGCCTTCTTTTCGTTGAGCAATGGGTGGACCCATTGAGAAGAGATCATGCACTTCTATTTTGATTTTTGATTCTATCTTGACAATTTTCTTTTAATAGTAAAAACATAATCTGTTTTAAGGTTTATGTTCCAAAATTTGCGGTTGTCGATAAGGTTATGATTCCGCCGTGAAAGGTTATGATTCCGCGGTGAAAGGTTAATGTTCCAAAAAAGTGAAGACGATCGGTTGCGAAATTTGCGATTATCGATAAGGTTATGATTCGCCGTGATCCACTAATTTAGTGATTAATTAATTAGTTTCAATTTATATAATTTGTAATAATAATAACATTATACTAATAACATTGATACATAAAGTAAATGACAATAACATTGATTCATAATTAATATACTAGAGTACATGACCTAGAACATATTACAAGATAATTAATTGATAATACATCAAATGCATGACATTCTAAAAAACTTAATACATAATTAAAATCGATCACAATAACATAAAGGTACAAGACATACTATAATATTAAATAAAACCTAATAGTCTCGGTAAATCGAACCGGATCCTCCAATGTTATTGAAATATGGAGGTAAGTTCCGTTGCAAACGGATCCAATTGACCTTGTTGAGCTCTTTTTGCATAATACGTGCTTGTTCAGCTTCAATAAATGCACGATATTGTGGATCTCTTATGGAGCTCACATCTTGATACAAAATTTTATTTTCTTCCTTTGCTGCTCTAAGTGCATTCTTAACTGCAAGTTGATGTGTGAGCTGTGCATTCGAGGACTTTATCTCCTCCATAAACCTTTTATTATCGTCTCTGAGTTTGTCAATCATAGATGATGATTCATCCGTTTTTTTTTATTTCAATTTGGCTTTCTTTACCCCTTGAGGCCGTGATGACGAAGAACCTCCACATTCTTTGTTTTGATCATCATCATCATCATCATCATCATCATCATCATCATCATCATCATCACCTAAGTTCATGGAAAATGAAGCTAAATCTGAGGTCGAAGAGTTACCAATCGGATTTTCTGAATCGGAAGAAAGATGTGGTTGAGCTGGTTGCCTAGACCTCCTTCCGCAATCCTGAAATTTTTCAAAATTCTTAATGATGTTCCACACGTGAACCAATTTAAAGCCTGCTTTGTGTTTTTTATCCGCCCTGTAACACTTATTAGCTTTCTCCATCTGCAAATAGTTATAAATAATTAGTAATATGTTGAAAACATAATTTATAAGTTTTAAAAAAACAAGAGTATATGCTAACAATATCTTCATTCGAAGCTCCACTTTGATGCTCGTTTTCAGTTTGTCTAATGCACCCATGGAGTCTCTTCACTGCTTTCTCAATAGTTTGAATTCGAGCTTGCAAAGATCTTTTCGTACGATGCTCCTCCACAGGCTTTTTTTCGTTGAACTTTCCTTCAATCCGAGACCAAAAACGATCAGCTGATTGGTACGCTCCAATGACGGGATCTTGAGATATTTCCATGTACACTCGACATAAGAGGATATCCTCGTCTTCAGAATAGTTAGATGCACGAGGAGCCATTTTTCACTGGAAAAATATGAAATTGTGTGTAGGTTACGAATGAAAAATCATCCATATTTATAATGATTTTTTGATTGAAAAATAATAAAATGTAGACACATTTTTTATATAAAAATGCAATGAAGAGATATATATCTTGCACATTTCTATAAATTTGTAACACTCTACCATCAATCCGTGATTCTCGCCATAAGTTTCCAAACTACTCGCACAAAAGAAAAGGCAATGAAATGGCTAAACACTACAATTTCACTCGCACAATGACTACACGCGAGAAAAGCAATGAAACGACTAAACACCGCACAAACACTATGCACAATGACTACACACAAATGTAAAAGCAATGAAATTACTAAACACCGCAAAACACTCGCACAATGACTATTGCAAAATATTAAAGTTATGAAATGACAATACGTATTATTACAACCCACTTTCACAATATATATATATATATATATATATATATATATATATATATATATCAAAACTTGATAGCAACAACTTACTACAACCTAAAGTAAGCTACTCCGCAGATATATTTTCTCTCTCAAATGAATTTCAATTTCGTGTTTCATCATCTTCTTCATCGATGATGAAGATATAATAGCCAATCATTTGAGAAAACAAGAAGCAATATGTCGTGTTATCAATAATAATAACACAATGATAGAGCATCTTCTTCTTCAGTAAGACCACCAAACAACACATGGTGGTTCAGTTCCAGGGCACATCGTCATTAATCGTGATCGAGAGGGCGCACATCAGAGATTGTATAACGATTATTTTGTAGATAATCCGATCTATAATGAAGCCATGTTTCGCAGGAGATATCGAATGTCTCGCTCATTGTTCGTACGCATTGTTAATGTCATTACGAACATGATCGATACTTCCAACAACAAGTAGACAACATGGAGGCGGGATTATCACCCCTACAAAAAGCAACAACTGCATTGCGTATATTAGCATATGGGATACCAGCAGACGCCACAGACGAGTATATTAAAATGGTGAGTCTACTGCAATTGAAAGCATGAAAAAATTTTGTCGGGCAATAATAGAGATATTTTCATCTCAATATTTAAGGACACCAACAACTGCTGATATTGCTAGACTTCTCTATATTGGTAAAACACGTGGATTTCCAGGAATGTTAGGTAGTTTAGATTGTATGCCTTTGGAAGTGGAAAAATTATCCTACCGCAATTTGGACAATATGCAGTCGTAGTGGAAGTCTACGATTATTCTCGGTCATGTGATTATGATCTTTGGATATGGCATGCTTATTTCGGTTTTCCAGGCACCAACAACGATATCAACGTGTTGGAGTCATCACATCTTTTCAATAATCTCACTCAAGGTATTGCTCCTCCGGCTCATTATGTCATTCAAGGAAAAGAATTTAACATGGGCTATTATTTAGCTGATGGTATATATCCTAAATGGTCTACAATTGTGCAAACAATTCATGAGCCTCGTACTCCAAAGGCAAGGCATTTTGCAATGAAACAAGAAGCATGCAGGAAAGACGTTGAACGAGCATTCGGAGTTCTCCAATCACGTTTTTCCATTGTAGCAGGACCGGTACGTTATTGGAGAAAAGACGTGTTACATGACATCATGACTACATGTATAATTCTTCATAATATGATAGTTGATGATGAACGCGATCTTCATGCTCCAATTGAAGTTACACTAGAGGCGCCACAACCGGAGGTCGAAATGGTGATGGAGGAAAGTTCTCGATTTCAGGAGTTCTTATCTCGATATGAAAAAATCAGGAATAGAGATGCTCACATAGAACTTCGGAATGCATTAATTGATCATTTGTGGGAGGAATACACTAATTCCGAGTCTTGAATATCAATCTATTTTCGTTTGATTTAAGTTTATGTCTAGCGATGAATAGTAGTAATATGTTTTAATGTCTTTTTTCTTCAGTTATGTAATTTTATCTTATTTAATAAATAGTTGATTTAATAATTTTTATGAATTTATTATTAATATTTAATTTATAATGTAATATTTATTAATTTTAAATTTTAGAATAGTCTATTGTGTAAAATATTGAAATTTATAAGGGTGTGATTGCAAAAATATAAAAATAGTGGTTCGAAGAATATAAAGAGAATATTCTTTTAAGTTTGAGTTTGAGTTTGTGGGTTGGAGAAGAATTACTGTTTGATGTGACAGTTACTGTAAAATAGGTATAGATTTAGTGGGGAGGGTTGGAGATGGCCTTACTCATCTTGTGTGGTCAGTCAAATCAACTTTAATAGGACAGTTCTTAGTGTTTTGTTAAATTTTGCCTCTTATATCTACTTTAATAGGACACTTGCAAATGTCATATTAAGTTTTACTATCTATTTGCGCATGCCATGGGGACGCGTACATACAAGACCTGCTCTTAAAAAAAATACACACGACCCACATTTTTATTCTCATTACCTTATGATATATTTATTTATTATCTCCATAACCTATATTTTAATTCCACTATCTATTAATTTATTATTTCCACTTATTTTATATTTATTATAATTTATTAAAACTCGTATCATAAAAATAATGCAATTTTTTTATGAATGAAGGTAATATTTGTTTCATTTTGTTAGCTAAAAAGAGCGTCTAGTATGTTTGGGATCTCCAAACACTCTCTTTCCTTCAGAATAAAAAAATATAATAATTTAAAATTTTCTGTACGAATGTCGGTATTCTGACTATAATAAATTTATCTTCTCTCGAAAGGGAATGTACATACATCTTCCGATGACTTGTATCATTATGATGTTTTTGATCGCTAATTGTTGTGATTTGCTTTTCAGGACCATTGTTGATTATGATACGGATCAAAAGGAAAATTAAGGGAGTAAGTAGAGAAGGTGCAATCTCCATTGCTGTGAAATTCTATAGAATATATAAGTGTATTACCTCAATCCATATTTGTGACAAGTGGACGGTGGAACTCCTTAAATATTCACCTCATTTATCATCCTAATTATCTGCTAAATTTTACACCATTTATAGTTTGTAAAACATTTCAAACTTTTACTCAAATTCATGACTACGAGCCACAAAATATTGGATCACCTAAAATATTGAAAAAACAAGCTAATTAATATAATTAAAATATAGACTATGGATCACGTAAAATATAGAGAAAGGTTAATAGAAAAGGAATAATAGTAATAATTTCATGACTAAGAGCCACAAACTATAGAATTTCCCCTCCATTGCTTGCCTTTTTTTCAACTCATTACCATTTCTTTTGTTTGTTTTTGTGCCTTTTGAGTTTAGGAAGGGCGGAGGAGAGACGGAGATGGGGATTTAGAAATTAAAGATACAAGGCGATACAGATTAAACTTATATCTGGTTGTATTTTTATGATTTTGTTGGTATTAGTTATTTTTAAATTTTATAAAATTTAACTACTTTTTATGGGTATATATATATATTTTTTAGTGTCAATAGGGAAAACTACACAAATGGCATAAAAGGTATGAATAAATACCCAATCGTTATAAAACATGCAAAATCAGGAAGATATACTCCAAATAGCCTTGAAAAACATTGTCGATGAGCGAGGTGACTAAAAGTCGAAAAAGTCGTCAATGATCGGAAAGTTGACTTGGAGTAGAATCCGATCGGACGATCGGATTCGATCGGATTCTTCTCACCGATCGGATCCGATCGGATTCAACATTAAAACAAACGAGTTGACATAAAGTCGCGCATCGCCAAGACGACGCGAAAAAGTGCGCAAATCCTGTGGAATCTTTGGTCGAGTGGAATCCGATCGGACCGATCGGACGATCGGATCGATCGGATTCTTCTCTATCCGATCGGATTCTTCCTCAATATATACCGACACTCCGTCTCTCATTTCACTCCTCCCGGATTCGAGACTCCTTCACTCTCCCTCCCGTAAATCACTCGCCGCTCCTTCTCTTGCTCTCTCGGATCGGATAGCTCGTCATGAATTCTCACACCACGGCTTCTCGTGCGTCGCTCTCTTCGCTTTCCCGACGGAATCCGATCGGTCCGCTTGACGGAATCCGATCGGTGTTTAAAGAATCCGACCGTCAAACGGACCGATCGGATTTCTTATTTTGTTAGTTAGTTTAGTTATTATTTAGTTAGTTAAGCGTGCTTATGCTATTATTTTGAATTTATTAGTTAAGCGTGCTTATTATCATAGTTTATTAGTTAAATCGCTTATCATAATTAAACACGCTTATCTTAGTTTATTAATTAAATCGCTTATCATAATTAACCTTGCTTATCATAGTTTATCATAGTTTATTATGGTTTATTAGTTAGTTAAATCTGCTTATCATAATTTATTAATTTTAAACGTGCTTATCTACAAATGCAAAAGTAAATAAGACCCACACACGCCGACTTAACCTGCTTATCATAATTTATTAGTTAAACGTGCTTATTTATTGATAATATCATAATGTATTAATTAAACGTGCTTATTTATTAGTTAATCCTGCTACTTAATTAGCACACATCGTTTAATATGCTATTATTTATTTAATATGTTAAAATGTATATTATGATTTATTATGCTTAATTATGCTAAACGTGTTATTATGCTTTATTATATGTTTTATTTTTATGATATTTATACACTTTATTGTTTTTATTGTTAGGGTTATGTTGATTATGTGAGACCCGAGATGATTAATGTTGTGGTCCAAATTAGCACATATTATAGGATCAATTATTTAGATATCATTAAGACTAGATTATTGGAGATTGGTGGTGAAGAGTTACTGGATAGGTTTGCTAGTGGATGCTTCGGTCATTTACTTGACTGGAAGCTTGGTGCAAAAAATATCACGGCTTTGCACCACGTGATTTCCCGTCAGATTATGACGAATGATGGTCTAGTATGGTTTCATATGAACGGACGAAGCATTTGTTTTACTGTTCATGACTATGCACTAGTCACGGTTTAAGTTTTGGAAGCTCGTCTTTCAATCTTAGTAGAAACACCGGTTGCAACGTGTTCGAGTGTTTAGAGCTTTACTGCCGTTCGACCATATATCTATTGCGGACTTAGTAGGCGTTTTTACGATAGGGCGTGCATATAGATGATGCGGATGGTAGTTTATACCTCCGTCTTTGCACATATTATTATGTTATACGGGATGCTATTATCTGTAGATCCCAGAGTACTGGTGGAGTCGTGGGTCTGGGCATTGGTCGATGATTTGGATTTATTCTCTAGATTTCCGTGGGGTGCATATTCGTATCAGTGTATGCGCTACTACTTATTTCAAATTCAACCAAGAAAAATACCATTTTATGGACCGACTTGGGCATTGGTTGTTTGGTCGCCGAGATCATACACAGTGCAGGTGGGGTGTTGGGAAATATGTAGACCGGTTTGCCTACCCTAGATGCTTGAGATGGAGGTTTAAGAGCAAGTCCTCGATCGATGATTTATCGATTTTGTTTGAATCTCAGGTACTACTTTTTACATATCCTAAAATTTGTGTTATAATTTTTTATTATAATTTTGATTAAGTCTTGTTTATTTGAATTGTATATAGGATTATCAGCATATTCAAATGATACGCTCGGAAGAAGAAATGGACACATGGTACGGGTATCACTCCGACACGACGAGGCGTTTGGTGTGCCCTATATAGAGCCACAAAATCCGTTGAGGGATGGGAAACAGTTTCCCCACGAGCATGAGTGATTAGTGATGACGATGTGGGAATTCGTGCCTCGGGTACTTCTCGTTCGCATCCGAGGCGTGGTGCGCGACGGCATATTATTGAGGAGACATAGCACGGCGCACATGGTATCGAGGGCTCCGATCGGAGAGCACCGCCCACATCTCGTCGAGCGAGCGGCGAAGCGGGCCATCCTCCGACTTCTTCCTCGGCGGCGATCACCTCGACCTAGTGATCGTCGGTTCCTAGAGGACCTATCGAGAGGCATGCTCGGAGGGTGGTGAGCTATCGAAGAAGCACCTTGACGAGGTTGAGGTACGGATGACGCACGGTTGAAGGGTTGGTTTAAGGAGTTGATTGGTGCTTACCGTCATCGTCCTTCACGACGCACACGACCCATTCTCCATCCGATCATCATACTCATCCGTGGCACGGCAATCGATTGATGAGGCACGAGAATCACCGATGGCGGACATGCACGCCGCCACGATATTACGTGCACGAGTTTGGTAGGGCTGAGGCCATGCCATCCTATCAGGAGCCACCTCGTGCTTCCTATCAGGAGCCACCTTATACTTCCTATCAGCAGCCACCTCCTGTCTCCTATCAGCAGCCACCTCCTGCTTACTATCAGGAGCCACCTCCTGCCTCCTATCAGCAGTCAGCCACCTCCTGCTTACTATCAGGAGCCACCTCCTGCTTCTTATCAGCAGCCACCTTCAGCTTCATTCACTGATATGTTTGATATTTTTAGTGATTGTGGACAAGTAAGTGTAATTTAATTAAATAATTTAAATATTTTGTGTTTATTTAAATATTTCTAAGTCAAATGATATTTTCTCAGATTGTGTCGATTGGGATGACCTCAAAGTCCCGCATGAGTCCACTACTATAGGAATGTCCGATTATGGACACCAAGGATGACTTTAGGGATGCCGGCTCGTGGATCACATCGGGGATGACCAGAAGACGAGACGAGCACTGGTGACACCGGTGCTGCACCCGGGAAGAGTGGCCGACACGATTCCCATCGATGGCCCTAGCATCTCCATATGTTGTTCTTGGCAAACCGCGTGAACTTGATCCGACGTTAGTACGTAACTTCAAAGTCTTCCTTAAAGCCCGCCTCCACGCATGCGGTGATGCTTTCCGAGAGTGGTGGAGTTCTTAGTCGGTCATTTTCATGGATATTCTTAAGCCGACCACTTATTATCTTCGTACGTAAGTATTTTGAATTTCTAAGTATTCGAATTTATTTTAGTTGAATTGATTGATTAATACTTATACATTCAATTGTTCTTATTGTGAGCGATTGATCTGTTCACGACGAGTGTAGAGTGAGGTGATCAAGGCGATCTTGTATTGTCCACCATGAACAATGCAAACACGATTGTATTGGACACCCACTTCTATGTAAGTATTGATTTCCCAATAATTTACATTTATTTATTTATTGCTTTGCTCAATTCAATGTCCGATTAAATCATTTGAATGTCTCAATAGCGAATCCTTCAAGTTGGTTGGGAATCTTGTTCAAGCGGTTGGAAGGTGCCCGAGAATATTATTTCCGATCAAGGGCACGACGGGAGTATCCACTATGACCGATTGGTCCAACATGCAACAGTGATTTTGTAATTCAATATCATGTTATATTTAAATTTTAATATATTTGTTTTTAATAATTCATATATTTTGTAATAATTGTGTTATATAGGTGATTATACCTATCCTTATCGATGGACACTACGTCGTCGCTGTTATCAGAATGCTTGACTGGACGCTTGATCTATATGATTCGATATATTGGAGATTAGAAGATCATGCGAAGAGAAAACGCGCCAGCAGATGGCTCGATATTGCATTTATTTGGATTCGTCTTGGATGGTCGATTATTGGAGGTTCAACGATACGGGCATATCGAAAAACCGTGCCACTTGAATTATCTATCCCACACCGCTAACCGGTTCTCCCAAAAGACGGCGTCGCTTGGGTCCATATGCATGCATGTACGTTGAGCGTGTGATATCCGGATCGCCGAGTATTACTTGGGGAATACTCACCATCCAAAGATATAGGAAAATTATAGCTGCTTATTTTTGAGTTGTGTGAAGACACTTAGATATGTAAATTTAAATGTGTAATATCTTAAATTTCGCTTTTATTAATATTTGTAAATTAATAACTATTTAAGATTTTAAACTCCTATAGTTGCTTCTATTTTTATTTATTTAAACTCCTAACTATTTAAGATTTTAAAAATCACTTGTGTAATTTAGTTCATGTTTTTATACGATACATGATCACGCTTTGTACGATACGATACATTTCAAACTTCACATTTAGTACGTAAGGAAATATCCAAGTAAACCTAGTATAGTCATCAACAAAATGTATGTAATACTTGAACCCTTCAATAGACGTGGTAGAACTTGGACCCCAAAGATCCGTATGCACTAATTGAAAGTGTGAAGAAGTTTTATTATTATTATTATTATTATTATTATTATTATTATTATTATTATTATTATTATTATTATTATATAGCACAAGATATAAAGAAGAATAACAATAAAGGTGCGAATACAATATTTGAAATATTAAAAAATACAACTTTAATTAATCGCTTATGCCTTCATTTATTCGATTTGGACATTTCCTTCGTGTATGTCCCGGTTCCTACAATGACCGCATTTCTTTGGTGCTCGGCTCTCTTGTTAGACGATTCTCCCATATCGTTTGTAGGCACTCTTCTTGTAGACCTTTCACCACCGGATGGAATCCGACTTGTTCTAGGTCGTCCACTGTCTTGTCACAATAGGAGGCAATACATTCGCTGAGCTACCTCATTTGGAACCGACCACTCATTGTATTGAGGACATGATTCACGCACCACCGTATGTCTCAATTAAAGTGTTGGTCGGTAGTATGATTCGACGTAATTGTGGATGGATTCTCGGCCTCCTTGTCAATGAAAAGTATTAGTATGAGTTACATGAAAATAAAACGACGTGTAGTATTAGTATTAAAACTTACTTAATGGCAGCAATTGCGTGTGAACACGGCATCCCGTCTTGGTTAAATTCTCGACAATCACACGATTTTAGTTGAAGATCGACCAGGAAGTTCCTAACGCCAGACTGCACCCTATATTTTGCATTTGTAGACCTCGTCGTAGAGTAACGACGACTTTTGGACACCGCTACTGTAAGCTTTTTCACTGTTTCCTCAGTGAGATAGTTGTCCGACCTACGTGCTGCTGCTCGTCTATCGTTGAACCACTTCTCAATTACAAGTCTGATTGCCTCCAACATTGAGCATATTGGAAGACGCCTCGCCCATAATAATCGAGAGTTAAATGACTCTGCTGCATTTGATGTTAAGAAGCTAAACGGCTCACGGGGACTTTGAACGGGCCCATTTTTCGGTCCTACACGGCGGTTTGTGGTATGCTTTATCATTTATGCTTTCGATAGCGCATATAGCACGTTGGTATTGTCTGGCTCGTATGCATAAGCGACTTCTTGGAACATTTCCACCACAAAGATCGCCACGAAACCTGTTTGATCTTGTTCGATAAGTGGTAGAAGCATAAGGCGTGATGAGCTTGTGGAAATACTCTCTCGATGGCGTTAGCTATGGACACGCAGTCGTCCGAGACAATTAAGAGTTTTCCAGTATTTCCAAATACCCGTTGGATGCGTGAGATAAACCATGACCAAGATTCATCATTCTCAATTGGCCCAACACCATACGCCAACGGGAACACTTGCTCATTGGCATCCTTCGTTACTGCAACAAATAAAATTCCTTATTCTTTCCTCGAGGTGAGTACCATCTACGACGATCACTGGTCTCAAACAAAAATAGAAGGGGGCAATAGATGCAGCGAGAGCAACGAACAGATGCCGGAATCGACCATCACCATCGACCTCATAATCAGTAAATGTACCGGGATTCGTCTGTGTCAACATCTGCAGATAACCTGGCAGCATTTGGAATGACTGATCATGCCGACCGTATATCAACTCAATCGCTGTATGTCGGGCTCATAACGCCACATCATAACCGATGCGGATACCAAAATCATGTTTCAACTCACCCATAATTGATTTAGCTTCATGATTTCACCACAGCGCATTTTTCGAGCATAATACGCTGCAACTATCTTTGAATGAACCTTCAATGGTCCAACACAACCCAAATCACGGTGGCATTTGTGTTCAGATATAAACTTATAAACTTTCCAAATATTACCTCGTTGGGCAGCTCGTAACTCAAAATTACACCTCTCAGAGTGCTTGCATTTAAATGTCAGTCGTGTTGTATCTGAACGACCAACAACGTATTCCGCCTTGCTCCATATGCCACACACCAACAGCAAGATAGAGGTCATCTTTGCTATAGTAATATGAATTACTACTCAATTCTCCATCCCTTGTCGGGTCCATTTCACTAGCAACAAGTGAGGCTGCAACGTTGAGCGGAATGACCGGAACTAACCAGTTAGTTAGTTCTTCAAAGATCGGGTGGGTTGACATCTTCGGATAGGTGCTTGATTAATCAAAGATAATAGTTTGGGAAGTCCTCCTTCTTTTCGAATCCATCCTGCAAAATCAATAAACGTATTATTTAAAATTGATTGTTCGGGATGGTCGTCGGAGGCATCTGAGTCGGTCTCTTCGAGATCTTCGGTCTCAGGTACATATTCTTCTTCTTCTTCGTCTTCTCCATCAACATCATCATTCTGAATAGGAGTTGTTGGCCTTGTTGTCTCCGTAGCGTGCCTTTGGGATTCGTAAAACCAATCACCGTAAAGCATACTTGGAACATTTTGTGAATATTCTTCTTGCAAATGATTGGGCTCTCCCGGGTTTGATCCACTCGCAATATTTGTAGTGTTGTGAACTACATAAACGCGTGGATATTCTTCGTACATGCACAATCGAGCAAACAGTTCATCATCGGTTAACAATGATTTTATTATCCGACCATATCGAGATGTGGATAAATAAAATAATTGATAATCCGTGCTCAATTCATTAACTCGCAATACGTGATTGATATAGTATATGAGGTCGCAAAGAAAACGATCCGAATTTGGGCAATTTGTTGATACCGCCAATATACGCACAATCACTATCAAACTCTCCACCATAATTCACAAGAATGAATTTCCAATTGTCCATCTACATAAAGAAAGAATAAATAAAAATATTAAAACAAAATTCCCAATCAAAATATACGTACATGTAAATATAGTATATTATTCTTTGGGGTTCTTGGCGAATTACCTTTGATATTGAAAATGATCAATTCTCCGTGGTTTTCCTTCAAATACCGCTCAACTTCAATAGAAAATTTTGGAAAATGAAGATATGAGATGTGAATGAATGAATGAATGAATGAATTCGTCAAATTTTATAGAAGGTAAACAACAACAAATAATGGATGTCTCATGTATCATTCACGTGAAATTACCGTAGCTACAATGAATTCGACTCATTATTGTACAAATTCTTCAGTAACAACAAGAAAATCGCACCTATTATTGTACTAAATTCGCACCTATTATATCGCTTTCACGTGAATGAATTGAATGCTACAATAATTTGAGAGAAAATTCAAAGCACTTATTGAGGCGATAAAATTAAAAAAAAAAAACCGATCGGAATCCGTCGGATTCGATCGTATCGATCGGATTCCGTTGTTCGGTCGTGCACTCGTCGGATTCCGGTCTTTTCATCGGAATCCGACCGAGCTCCCTTCCATTTTTAATCCGCCGTTATTTTACACGAGAAAACAAAGTCGACTTTTACGGTATATTTGTCCATACAATATAAACCTCACCGATTTTGATGTTTTATCCCATTAGATATATATACATATCTCTTATGAGATCTGGGTATACCTGCATCCGCCCCTTTTTTTTAAGTTCATATTGTCTTAAGTTTATCGCACTTATCATTTATCTAGTTTTTTAAGACTTAATAGGCCCACTATATTGAGTAGGCCTTCACTAAAGATTATCTTTTAGCTAAATATTATATTTTTAGTCATTTTGTCACCTCACACAATTCCACGTCAGTTCTAAAACAAAAAAAAAAAACACGTCAAATTCCATCACAAATGGCTCATCTTATCATATGCGTGAGAATTGTGATGGGAGAATATCTCACCATAACTGTGTAAAGAAGCAATTCGTATACCAATAAAAACGCCCCTACTAAATTAAAAACTAAGAAAAAAAATACTAGTAAACAATGCGAGTAAACAAAAAATTTCAGAATATATTTTTATAATAGCATTCATTAACGTATTCAAGAAAATTAGATAAGCAGTATACCCCTGTTGATTTTCCTAAAAGGAAACGGTTAGAAGTCTTGATATTACAACTTACAAGCGAATATGTTAGGTTTGTGGAAGCTGAACATTTAAGCTTTCTTAGATATTCAATTCAAGGGTTGGAATTTTTCCAATATCATTCGGGACCTGACATAGTTGCTGACAAAGCAGGCACTTGAGTCTTGGGAAGTGAGTAGTTTCAGCTATCCAATGCTCCAGATTGGATTCCTCAATCACCAAATAGCTTAGCTGCCAAAACCCTCCTTCACTTGTTTCCCATGTTTTGCCTATGCAAGCGTGCTTTCGTAGTTTAAGCACCTCAAGATTACGCAATGAAGCAACAATTTTCATATCCTCCCAAGAGAGTTGCACAACACACAAATTCAACTTCTTCAATGTCAGAGGAAAAAACCCATGTTTTTATGCTGTTCAAGAAAATGCCAAGTAAATCTATATCTTGAGAATTTCAAGTTTCTGCAGATATATAAGGTTGTGGACCTCATAATCTTCTACCCACATCTCTCAAGTTGTCATCGTCCGTATAGAGGAGAACCAGTTTTTTGAGGTTTGGTATCATTTCGAGATTCTCTCTTGAACATACAAAATTTACTACTCTAGAAAGCGATTGCAGATTTTCTAGAGAAGGCATCGCTCCTTTATTACTGGGAAACTTGAAAGGAAATATGAGGAGATGCCGTAACTGTGGCATCCTCCAAATCCCCTCTGGCAATATATCAAACACCCACACAAATGATTTAAGGTTTGAAGATTCTCAAGGTTTGAAATGGCTTCCGGGATACTGAACCAACAGTGGTTAGCAAGGTATCCAAGATGAAATACTTCCTCAGACATCATAATGGTAAACATTTGACAAATCCAGTATTCTGTGCAGTCTAACATTTCCCATCCCGCATCTAAGATATAGTCGACCGTACTCCAAATATAAGATTATAGTACGAATGGTTGCCATAAATACCTTCAAGGAAATCATAACTCTATACGAAATAGCACAGCTAAAATTTGAATTGGGAAAAGCATAAGACGAAGCAATTAAACGAATGATTCACTCAAACTAAAAGCGAAATTAGACTCGAATTGGGTAGGGGCTGCGCGAACGCAGGCCCCCTCTAACACAAATTATGACGTAGGCTCGACCACTTGGATCGACCTTAGGCGGGCGCCCCTCCTGAGTGCAATGGAAGTCGCCGACCTAGGCCATGGGCCTTACGGATCGCCCATAGACCCCGTCCAGGTAAGTATGTTTCTTCAACTTTTTTCTTCACTTTATTTATGTGCTATTCCCATACTCCATCTACTGGCATTTCGATGTGGGTTGTCTAGTTTCCATTGCTTTCTTCGTTTTTAAGCTTTCTTCTTGTTCTTTTTTTTTTTTGGTATCCCTTCCACTTCATGTCAATTCATTAACTTCATTGGTTTTTATGACGATAGTCTATACTTGTATAGAAAAAGTCTTGCTTATATAATTGGAATTGTCAGTTATATCTTTATATTTAATTTAAGAGTAATATAATTATTATATAAATGAATAATCTATTACTATTATAAAAGTGTTTCATCTTACAACTTTTTTTAGTATACTTATGACATTGTTATTTGTTTAAATTGTTATGAATAGTTTAGTAATATATATATATATATATATAGGGGTTGATTATAGAGAGAACCACCTCTTAGATAAGAACTAAGAACCAATAACTACCGTTAGATTAAGTAAGATCGGACGACACATAATTATTTAATGATAAAAATAGTCAAATCCCTAAATTTTCGTTATTTGGATATTTCACATTTTATTTTTCGTTGTTCATATAATTCATGTTGTTATTCATATAATCATAGTTCTTGTGCATGCTATTAATTCCAATTCATTGTTATGTTTATGTAATTCATGGTTTTATGCATATAATCGTAGTAATTATGCATACGATAATAATTACGAAAATCAATATACAAATCCCTTGATTTTAGGGCTAAACGGTTATCATTAAATTATGGGGATAATTAACTATTTGTAATTAATCTTGACCATTAGATTATAAAAATGAATGGACCACATTAGTTCTTAGTTCTCAAAAAAGTTGAAGTTCTCATTTGATCCACTCCCTATATATATATATATATAGTTATTGAATTTATGCGCATCACACGTACCATTCTATTTGTCTCAAGAAATCATGGAGCTTGTAATTGATGGTTTTGTATTGAGGATTAAACATGTGTATAGATTGGGAAATATTGTAACTCAATTTCTTACTTATTTTGAGACAATTTGTATTCAAGATGTGGTTTGGACTTATGATTAATGAAATGTTTATGCTTTCCTTAAAAGCAAAACCTCATTGGATATTTATGACAAGAGGTATAGTGATTAATCAACATTACTATACTCTGGTTCACAAAATTTCTTATAATTCTTCACTATCATTTGCTCGAATATGTTTAACTAATATATTCTTTTATGTTGTTTTTTATTTCGAACCTTGAAAATAGAGCTGAGGATTCATCGGTTGATTACTATCATATTCTTTCAAGTTGTTGTAGGTGAGGCTGAAATTGGATTAGAGGAGAGGAAATAGTGAAAACTAATTTTTTAGTTAGTAAATTCATGGCTCAATAAATTTTTGTTGTTGTAGGGTACTTATTTTAATTCATGTAAACAATTTAGCAATATTAAAAGTTACAATAGAATTAGTAGAAGAACTTTGTTTGTGTTTAAACGTGTAATGTTTGTGATAGCCAGAGAATGACGAAGCCTGAGTAAAAACTAGGCGAAAAAAATAGGATTTATATGAAATATACAAGTTTATGTGAAAGTATTGAAAATACAACTAACCCACAAACTCCAACCATTTTCTAGATGATAACACTACTGAACTAGAATGAAATTTAGTTTGAATTGTTGGAGTTCTCTAAAAAGGAAAACTCCCTCCAAAAAATGCCGATGTTGCTTGAAATTCGATGAATACACGGTATTCTTTAGTAAAAGGCGAAAGAATAGTTCGCTATGTACTCAACGCGCAGCTGCATGGTTATTCAAAGTGCACTGCACTCTATTTATAAAATTGTTGTCTTAGCTCTTCTTTCGTTCGGTTTTCAATGTGGGATTGGCACGAGCTGGTTTCATTGGTGAAGATGTTTGATTTAATTTATTTAGTCTTATCGGTATTATTTAATTGAGACTAATTTTTAATTTAATTTGCACACCAACTTCAAATTAGTACGAAAATACATGTACTTAACAATTATTATAATTCTATCACAATTGAAATTTTTGCCAAAATTAAAGCTAGCATTGTAGTCTGGTGGCATAAATTTTCATTATAGGAAAATAGTTTTTTGATTGGGATGGTGTCATGTCGAAAGCCAATTCACGTGATTTGTGTCATTGGACTGCTATAGGTAATTTTCACAAAACATCATTGTAATATTCAATATTTTTCATACATTGTTTTAAAAAAAAACCAATCGACAGATTTATGTACAAGTTCAATTAAGGTTGTCAACATTTTAATGAATGATATTATTTGTTATATTGAACTCAATTATGAATGGAGAATTTCATGCAAATTTAACTAATTTTGGAGAAGGCTGCGTGAGTGAACACAATCCCCGTTAATACAAATTATGACATTGGCTCGACCACTTGTACTCCAAATATTGATCTAGGCCATGAGTCCTAATGATCACGCACCGATATCGTCGCCAATATCAATGCCTAATCCCCATACACAGTTTCTTTTCAAATATTGAGAAATGCATCCGACCATACTCTCTTTCACCCTTCTCAACATGTACATATTGTTTTTACTTTGGTTGGATAACTACCAATTACTTTTCATATTATCATTTATTTCAGTTTCTTCATTATAGGTTTCTTTAGCACTGTAGTACCAGCTTCAAAAACATATCTTTACTAGTGCTAGTACTCTCTCCCTCGAATTTCAAGTGCACTCAATTTTATTATCATGAAAACTGTAAGATAATGCATTGGATGTATCATTGTATTATGATAATATTGATGTCACGATATTATAGTGAAGTAACTTTATATGTTCGATATAGTGTTTTCAAGATAATAAGATTTTTATTTGAATTCTTTCCTATACATGAAAAGATTATCAAGTAGTTTTTTTCCCCAATATGTTAAGTAAAATTAATTTGCACGATTAACTCTTGTCCAATCTACAATTATCATAAAAATTTTTTTTAAAGAAAGACCCTATATGCCAAATATTCTCATCCACGAGAAATATCGATTGACTTCGACATATATAATTGGCATAATATAGTGATATAACTCAAACTATACACATTTCATGACAAATTTTAAGGAAGTTTTTTCGTACTTTGAATTATAGGAGGAAAATACAGATTTATATGAAACCTTAAAAGTACTCACTTCGTCCACAAAAAATATTTAACAATTTCTATTTTAAGTGTCTACAAAAAGTGTTTCATTTTAGTATATCATTCTACTTTATTTCCTTATATTTTACCCTTAAAGTTCTCACTTTATCTACTTAGAAAACATCTATCAATTATTTTGACGATCAAATATAGGATACATTTCATTGTCTGAGGGAATATAAAAGAATTGAAATACAAAACTCCAACAATTCTACAAGTCAACTAAACAAATAGTATGATATTTCACTTAATTAGTTGGGGTTTTCTGATGAGGAAAACACCCTTAAGAAAGTGGCATATACTGCTTGAATCGCGTCGAATACACGGTATTCTTTAGTAAAAGGCGAAAGAATAGTTCGCTTTGAAATTGCATTTCACTGTAGTTATGGAAACTGCCTTAGCTCATGTTTGGTGTCTCTACGATGTGGGATTTGGCAAGTGTCGATTTTTGCTCACACGAATTAATCTCATTTATTGTGATCACTTTGTAAAGAATGACAGAAAAATGTGTATTCTCCCCCACCCCCTTCCCAAATTAAAAATTATGTTTGCGCATATTCTTTGCCTTAACTTATGTATTTATGGTTTATGGCTAGGTTTCTTATTGAGGTTTAATGAGATGAAATACTAACACAACCGCAGTTGTGAAACCAATCATTCGTGAATAAATTCATGTTAAATATAATTTCTAGTTAAATATAATCACTACTACAAAAACCACTTTTCTCTACACCTTATAGACTACGTTTTTTCGTGAAAAGCGTAGTCTATGTGCGAATTTTTTGAAGCATAGACTACGCTTAACAAAAGCGTAGTGTATGTGCGTAGTCTATAGTGGGTATAGACTACGCTTAAAAAGCGTAGTGTATGTGCGTGTTTTTAATAAAAAAGCGTAGTCTATGTAATAAATTAAAATAAAAATAAAAAAAATCATCACTTTCCCACACTTCACTCTTCCATCCCATTCTCGATTCTCCTCACTCATCTGTCTGCTAGAGATTTTCACGAACACCTTCTAGCCACGGTCGTTGAGATCTGCGTCAAGGCGTCGTCATTAGTGCCCCGACATTCTTGGAGACCGTAATTTTTCCCATTTCGCCCACAATCCTCACTTCACGCAACACACATACGCATACGCGGTGCGTGGGTTCTTTTATGAGAGTTTTTGTCGATGCATAGTTTTGATATCTTAGGCCCTTTTGCGTAGGGTTCACGACTTTGGAAGAGAAGAAAGTTGAGTACAAGTGCATTTGATCGCCTTCACGCCAAGCCCCAGGTGGTAATTTGCTCAAAATGTCACGAATGTAGTTTTTTTGGAGAGGATTAATTAGTTTTTCTTGATGGGATCTTGTTAGGTTTTGGAAGTGAACCCGTATGGAATGTGCCGCTCATAAAGTTCGATGAGAAGTGGATTTCGATTCGACGTGATTGTTGGTATTTTGGAGAGAAATACCCCAATCCATCTATCTCTACTCCAATCAAGTCTCCTTCGTATGATTTCCCCATTTTCTATTTCATTCTCATGTTTATATGCATATGAGATATCATCTAGAATATTTCATGGATATAATATAATATTGGTGAGTTCGTGCTGATGGAATGGAAATACGATGTTTTGATCTATTGTTTTATTTGATTCTTGTTACGAGTTTTGCGTGGATGCAGTGTCTAGGGTTAAATGCTCCCCCTGAGGTAAGCTATCCAAAGGGGCAACTGGAACTCAATGCAATGCGCCTGGCAGATGTCTTCTCAGATGATTCAAATTTTCGATCATTCATCGTGATAAACTTCGAAGCTTTCAAAGAAGAAGCTAATTTAAAATTTTGTAGAGTGTTGTTGCTTCATTCGCTAGTCATTTGGCGCCTAACTATGTTTTTCACCGTAATGAAGTCGTTCTAAGAAGTTCATTTATAATCGCTTAATGTTGGTTTCATGGATAATTACAAAGATATCTAAAGTGTGAACTCCTACAAGATTCAAAGCTTAATTTTTCCGGTTCCACCACAATCTTTGTGGAAATTGTACACTTGTTTTTCTTTACGATGAAGTATTGATTGGTGATTATTACCGAAACTATAATTTCTCTAGTTGTGTCGGTCTTTGATTTCGCTGAGTATATTTTCGGGATGCTAATGACTTATTAGGCGATCGAGAGATTTTCTCAAGATGGAGACATTCCGCTCATGTATTCCGGCCTTGCGAGTTATCGTTTGAGAATTTGGTCAATCAGATACGGCATTTGAAAAGCATCCAAGTATGTTGTTTTCGTACGGTTGTTGTATGACTAAGATTTCTATGTCTCGTTGTTATTCCTAATGATGAAGAATTGTAGTGCTATCATCCAGAGTTTCAAATTGGGAAACAAGATGGGCTTTGGAAGCATTATATGTGATTGCATATGAAATTAGATTCTTCTTTGAGAGGGTGAGAAATCCATGAATTTCACTCCTTCTTTATACTTATATTTGCATATATGTATCAAGAGTCCAAAAGGTCAACTGATTTACTACTGTTGCATTTGAAGGTCGATATAGAGTTGGCTTCAATAGGGAAAAGCCCGTAAAACCGAAAGGTGCCGGTTCTTTCCTCATGAAAGTGTTTGGGGTTCTTCCGAAAAGGACCAAAATGCTTGCTTTTGATTGTTCAGCAATCAAATATCTCGAGCCTCAACTAAAGTCAAAGAAAGGCCAGAAATGTAAAGCGATTATAAGTTATACACGTATCTCAAGATACTTTTGAAAAAATAAGGAGTTTGTTAGAAGGTCCCATCAAGTCGTGTTTACGGACCCTACATACGGCAAGGTTCATTCCAAATACGTAAAATACCGATGTTAGAATTTATACACATAATAGGTATTCCAATCATCAATTTATACCCTAGATTCATAACTCTATAATGATAATCCGAGAAAACAATAACTAAAGCGGGCGCTGCATCTCAATCCATATAGAAATCTTGAATCTTGATTGTGGTTGTATGGATCTTCCAAACGAACAAGATTTCTTTAAGGTTTCAGATAGAACGCAGTAAGGAATGCAGATTCGGATTTTTCACTTGTCGTTTGGGGACCATAACCCTACTTATATAATAAGTAATTAAACTAGATTTGCAATTTGGTCCTCAACAAAACACAAATCTCTTTATGGTATCTACACAATTAATTCCATGATTAATTATTATCCTTTAATCCATAATATTTCCTTAATAGACCAATTTAATTGGATTACTAAAAGACAACTATGCATATTTAATTTTAACATATGTAAATCCAATTAAGATTTTTCCAACAATCTCCCACTGACTACATATGTTACCGAACAAACATGCATCACTTTATGAGCTCAAACTTTGTTGTCACATGTAAGGATATTCTCAATCTCGCCCATTGATCATATTGGTATATGACTAAAGAGGCCATCATCACTTTAAGCGTGAATAGACCCATCAAGAATCACGAATACTAATATAATCAAATGACATAGATCAATCATAGATGCGTAGCATCGATATTATATGCAATGTGATCTAACATATCTATTTCCAATTGGTCCACCTTATTCCTTAGTGAGATCAATAATAATAAATAAAATGACAGAGTGCAATAATCAATTACTTTATGTCTGTACAGAAAATACCAAAATACACAAATGATTCCAAAATAAACTATAAAGCATTAATATATTACGCACTCCCACTAAACCAAAGTATCCTCAAGCAATAACACACCCATATGAGTAGTGTTCCCATGAAAGACCTTGGTATCAATCCCTTTGTTAGCGGATCCGCAATCATCGATTCTGCTCCTATATGCTCTATAGCAATCGACCACTGCACTCTTTCTTTCACAACCGTGTACTTAATGTCAATGTGCTTTGACTTAGTAGAACTCCCGTTGTTGTTGGAATATAGTCACCGAGTTATTGTCACAATATAACTTTATTGGTCTTTCAATATTTCCAACAATGCGCAGCCCAAATGACAAGATTTCGCAACCATATTCCCGGACCGATGCCTCATAACATGCCACTAATTCACGCCATAGTAGAAGGTGCTACAAGTGTCGCTTAGCACTTCTCCATGAAATGGCTCCCCACCAATAGAAAACGTAACCAAGTAGATCTTCTACTATCTTGGCATCCAAAGAAAATCGTAATCGAATACCCAATGATTTCACCGATCGATTTTCTCGTATGTAAGCATGAAGTCTTTTGTTCTCTCAGAATACCTCAAACCCGTTTGGTCGCTTTCCGATGATCCATACCGTGGTTACTTAAATATCCGCCCAACATACCAACAACAATGCTATATCCGGCCTTGATGCACTGAGCATACATTAGACTCCCAACAACCAAGCATATGGGATCTTTCCATTTCCTTAATTTTCGATGATTTTAGGACACCGATTGAGACTAAACTTGTCTCCTTTAGCTATAGGGTTATCAATTGGTTTGCAATTACGCATGCCAAATCTTTGTAGCACTTTTTCAATATACCCTTTGTGACAATCCAAGAATACCTCGAGAACGTTCTCGATGTATTTGGATTCCTAATACAAAAAGTTTCCCAAGATCTTTCATCTTAAAATTCTTTGATAGAAACCCTCGGTTTCGCGGCAACAATCCTTTGTCATTTGAGGCAAGCAAAATGTCATCCACATACAAAACCGTAAAAATACACTTACTCCCACGTAACTTTTGGTACACACAATCATCGCAATATTAGCCTCAAATCGAACGAGACTACTACCGATGAAATTTGTGGTTCCATTGACGAAAGCTTGCTTGAGTCCATAGATGGATTTCTTTAATTTGCAAACCATAGTCTTTGGGTCTCCAACCACAAAGTTTTCGTTGCTCCATATAAATTGTCTCTTCAATGTCACCATTGAGAAATGTTTGTTTCACATCCATTTGATGTAACTCAAGATCAAAATGTGCAACCAATGTCATAATTGTTCTCAAAGAGTCTTTCGAGGAAACCGAGAGAAAGTCTCTTTGAAATCAATGCCTTCCTTTGAGTATAGCCTTTGCTACAAGACGAGCCCTATATCGCTCCACATTGCCTCATCGAATCCCTCTTGATTTTAAAAATCCATTTGCAACCAATAAAGCTTCACACCGGAGGTAATGGAACGATTTCCATACATCATTTTCTAACATCGACTGCACTCCTCAATCAAAGCATCATTCCACATTTCGTAGTTTGAAGATTGCATGGCTTGCTTATAATTGATAGGATCATTTATCATCAATTCATTATTTTCCTCACATTCCTCAAGATAAACTTTGTAATCATTCGAATGGCATTTCTCATCTCTAGTGGATCTTCTTAATTGCATCGCTCTTGAGGTTGTTGAGTTTGATCTTGTTGAACGACTTGATCAACCAAATTTGATCTTGTTAAATAACTTGATCAACCGAATTTGATCTTCTTGGATAACTTGATCATTCAGAGGGGATATTTTCAACATCATCCTGTTGAGGTTTCGAATCGCTTCGAGTAACCACAGAATAAAAGCCTCGCACGCTACTAGAAGCGTAGTAGAGTCAAATGAATCCTCCTCAAAGGTAATGTCTCTAATCGTATTTCTCCCAAAGCTCAACATCCTCAAAAATACCGCAGCTCCGCCTCAAAAATAATTTTTCTAGTGGGATCAGAAACTTGAAACCCTTTGATCTCTTTGGGTAACCAATAAAATAGTCGCTAATTGTTTTGGAGTCCAGCTTTTCATTCGCTTATAAGGCCTAGCCTCACCGGACATCCCCATACATGCAAATGATTTAGACTAGGCTTTGCCCATTCCAAAGTTCATATGGTGTTTTAGCAATGCTTAGTTGGTACCGCTGAGAATATAAGTCGCAGCCTCTAGTGCTTCTCCCGTAGTGATTCTCGCAGAGAAGAATGACTAATCATACTTCTCACCATATCCTTTAGAGTTCTGTTTAGCCTTCAAAGAACACCATTCATGCTAGGTGTTCTGGCATGGTGTCTTGTGGGACAATTCCACATTTCTCTAGGAAGAGAGCAAAAGGCCACGGACGTTGTTCTCCGAACCATCATATCTCGCCATAGTACTCACCTCCACTCGGATCCGATAGCTTTAATTCTTTTGTTGAGTTGATTCTCAACTTCACCTTAAAATTTTGAACATGTCCAAGGCCTCGATTTTCATGAATTAGATATAGGTACCCAAATCGTGAGTAATCGCCTATAAAGATATAAAATATCGCTGACCATTCCAAGAAGCCTTAGGAAATGGCCCACAAATATCCGTATGTATCAATTGTAAGACGCCCGTAGCTCTATCGCACCCAATCTCTTTATTTTGGTCTGCTTTTCCTTTGATACACTCGACACAAACATCAAGGTCTCGAAAATCAAGTGAATCCAATATACCATCCGACACAAGTCTCTCAATTCGGTTTTGAGATATGACCTAAACGCTTATGCCACAATTTTGTCAATTTTGTTTACTTATTTTTCGCTTAGTACCTCTTGATTCAACATGCAAGGATTCATTATATGAAGGTACAATATCAAGCATATATAGATTGTCATAGACATTTAATGAACCACCACCAACTATATTGGAATTTAATGAAAGACAAAACTCGAAATTTCCAAATGAACAAGAATAACCATATTTGTCCAATAAGGAAATAGAAACCAAATTCGCCTAAATGACGGTACAATAAAAGTGTCTTTCAAATCCAAAAATATCCTGTTCTTAACAACAATCTAAAATGCCCAATTGCCTCCACTTCCACCGATTTGCCATCTCCCACATAGATGTATCTTTCACCATCAGTTGGCTTTCGGTAGCTCAGGCAACCCTGCATTGAAACACTTATGTGAGTAGTTGCACCAGAATCTAACCACCGAGTGTTTCTAGGCATCAAGCTAAATTGACTTGAGCATGCACTGAGTAAGAAATGTACCTTTCTTTACGCGCCAAGCACGATATTTGGTACAATCTTTCTTCATGTGTCCAGGTTTGCCACAAAAGAAACAACCTTTAGAATCTGAATTTTCAGCATTTTGTTTCTTTTCCATCAACTTTAGTAGTTTTCCCAACGTTAAATTTTCTTTTGCCCTTGTCTTTAGAATTACTACCAGGTTGAGCAATTTCGCCTCACATGCTTCACCTTTCTTCTTCTTGCACACAATATGAAATGAGCTCATTAAGAGTCCACTTCTCCTTTCGCGCTATAACCGACCTTAAATTGACTAAATTGTGCGGAAGAGATATCAAAACTAAATGCACGAGTAAGTCATCGACACCTCGAGCTTTAGTGCCTTGACTTTGAAGCAATATGAGACATCCGTAAGATGTACTCCCTTATGTTTCCTCGCCTTATACTTTAGTGAGATCTGTTAGCTAAAAGCGTGCTTGTCTCGACCTTATCGTTTTTACAAAACGCTTTTCAATCTCGCAAGGTACTCACCGGGTCGTAGTAATTTCATCGGAAGTCGTGCCTCGAAGGCTTCGGAATGCCACAATGATCATTAGACTAACGCGATTTGAGCGATCCCACTTCTCAAAGTTCCGCTTCCTCGCCAGAACTTGCATCCGCCGAGAAGCGGGTTTTCAACTCTTAGCGTAGTCTAGATCCATGCACCCAAAATGATCGTAACATTTTCTTTCCAATCCTTGAAGTTCACCCATTAAGCATGTGAATGTTGTTGGTATTAGCGAGATATAGAAGTAGCGGACATCATAGTGAACAGAGAACAAAAAAAATCAACTTTATGCTCACATAATTAAACCACAATTAATCATAAAATTCAAATAAGAAGATAACATCTCGAGAAACCCAAGCATAACATTAATATCAAGTCGTGGACGTAATATTAACTTATAAATAGGTCCTCTGTAGTGATCAAATCGACAATAAGTCATGTCAAACAATTGTCATCCGTGGAATGACAAATTATTTACATGGATTACCATAAAATTGTCACGATTTACCACCACAAATGTTTATGACATTCAGCCAAGCATTAACCTTCCTGTAGGCCGGCTAATACCCGCATGAATATACACTCACACAACCATCTTAATATTCTTAATAAATAAATTTTTACAAGAGAGGTCACTGTGGCGACATCTTATTTCAATTTATTTATCTCGAATATTAATAAATCAAATAGGAACATGAGATGTATCAAACAAATTTAAAATTAAATGATCAATTTTTAAACTGTAATGTGGGAAAACAAAACTGAATAACCGAAAATTTTCGGGTTCAATGTAATTCAAATAATTCAGAATCGTCTTGATTAATGAGATAACTATGAATGCAAATTCATTCATATGAGCAAAACTTAAAAGCCATACCATTAAACTTTTCCACAAATTCACAATTACTGTAATATAGCCTGAATGATTACGCATATCGAATTCAACTAATTAATTCAACCATATCACGTATATCACAAATTCATTCAATACAGCCATATCACATATATCGAAGTCAACTAATTAATAAATCCACAGCAATTCTAAAACCACAGCAATTCAAGTAATTAATTATGCCTTTCAAAACACGCATATCCAAGACATAATTTAAACCAATGAACTGAATCCACAGTTGAACCAATTCATGAATATTTTAGGGGCCCCAACTTATCTACCCAACTTTCATAATATGTGTACCACTCATACCCAACCTAAAAATTAACTACAACCCATACCCAACTATATTAAACAACTATATTTTGAATCAAATCAGTCAAAATTCAGAAATTCGCAGAAGACAGAAGACATGATTTGAGAGGGAATCGATTCTTTAACAAATTAAAGTCGACCCAATTACATGCAAATTAAAGTCCGCATGTTTGATTAAAGTCTCGTGCAAATTAAATCGCTGATCGAGTGAGTTTGGCTATTTAATACATTGGCTTCCTAAACATTACAATCTTCATACAATTTTCAAAAATTTTCGAAAGATAAAGAGAGAACAACCAAATATTGGCTTCCGTGTTACAAGCTTCATACAATTTTCAAAAATTTCGAAAGATAAGAGAGAACAAAAATTTCAAAGATAAGAGAGAGACAACCGTGAAGAACAATTTTAAAAATTTTGAAGGAGAAAGAGATTGAAATGAATTTCATTCCCATTGCGGAATTAATAGTCGAGCTTCACTACCTGAGGTAATTTTCAATATATACAATGTTTCCTACGACTAAGCTTCTCTCCCATGGAGAAGCCTTCTTCCGCCGACCGAGAGAGAAGGCTTGCTCGACCGAGAGAAGCTTAGTCGAATCGGAAACAAGAGATACATGTTTATTGTTGTTTATTGTTGTTTTACGCGAAGTTTCCGGTCGGAGATTTGTTGTTTACGGTCGTAATTTGTTGTTTCCGATCGACCGGAAACGTATATGTGGAATGTTTCAATTTCAATTTCGGGATAAATGTTTATTGTTGTTTATTGTTGTTTATTGTTGTTTCATAAAATTGAAGTTTCGGTTGGAGATTTGTTGTTTCGGTCGAATTTGTTGTTCCGATCGATCGAAGTTCCTACGATCGGAACAACAAATTTCGACCGAAACAACAAATCTCCGAACCGAAACTTCAATTTTGCTCAATCTGAATTAATTTCTTGTTTACGACCAATTGAAGTTTCCGTTCGGTGAAGCTTCTCCGTCCGCTCGAGGGCAGGTTTCATCGATCGGAAACTTCAATTGTCGATCAAACAATCTAATAATTAGTTATTAATAATTAGTTATTAATTGAATTATTTAATTTTCTAATTATTAGTTATTAATTGAAATTATTAATTGAATTTTGTATAATTAGTTGTTAATTATTAGTTATTAATTGAAATTATTAATTGAATTTTGTATAATTAGTTATTAATAATTAGTTATTAATTGAATTATTTAATTTTCTAATTATTAGTTAGTAATTGAAATAATTATTAGTTATTAATTGAAATTATTAATTGAATTTTGTAATGATGCGTATTATTTTCAAGGCAATATGTCGATTTACTGTATGTTTTCGTGAACCCTTAGTTATGTTTACCTTAAATATATTTTGTAATTGAGATCGATAAATGTTGGTAGATGTGATTGAATAATATGATTGTATATGATTGAATATGAGTAGTTGAATTATGTTATTGAGATCGATAAATGTTGGTAAATGTTATTGAATAATATGATTGTATATAATTGAATATGAATACGTTGAATTATGTTATTGAGTATGTTAATATTGTTTATGGCTTGTATGTTTCTAGATATCCGTTTTGGAATATGATTGAATAAATAGCGTTTATGGTATATGATTGAATAATATTTCATTTATGGTTTAGAATGGTTAAATTGTATTATTAAGTTATGGCCGCTTTTGATAGGTGATTTGTAGTTCTAATTATTTTTATATTTGTATGATAGGATGTTTATTGATGTGAATTATATACAAATGAAATAATTATTGTAGTAGTTTGTTGGTTTGTTAGACGTTGTGTAATATGTGACATTGATATAATTGTAGGTCGATCCTGTTTTCTTGAGGCCTACCACGATAAATGTGGTGGCGGATGTAAAGACTTATTATAGACCGATTATTTTAAATATATTAAGAATGTCTTGCTAGATAAGGCGTGAAGAGTTGGTAGATATGTTTAGGGGGTTGCTTTGGTCATCGATTGATTGGACTCCGGACCTAAGTCTAGTGTTTCTTTGCACCATTTAGTCTCCCGTCGACATAGAGCCTACGATCCGGAGATGTATTTTTTCATCAATGGAAGATATATATGTTTTTCGATTAAAGATTATGCTCTAGTCACCGCCCGCAATTTGGGTCATCATCATTTGATCCCACACTAGACTACGACTTGAGCGACGCTGAGGTCTATAGTCTTTTTATGGGCACACAGTTACATTACGTAATCTAGTAGATAGATTTTGTAGTAATGGTTTTAGTGATGATGTAGATCTTCGTCACTATTTACGTGTGGCCCACGTTATTACCCTCTATGGGTTCGTATTTGGATACGATACGGGAAGATAATAGCTGATTGGGTTTGGGCATTGGTCGACGATCCGGAGCGTTTGCCGATTTCCATGGGGCCCACGCTACGGATCTTGAGATATTATACGACGCAGTTGTCAACCTAATGCTCAATACCACTTTTACGGACCGATCCGGGCACTATATGCTTGGTCACCGAGATCATACCAGGCTTGGGAAGTATAGCCGGGGCGACATCAATCCCACAACAGATCCGAGAGTGTTGAGGTGGAAGTTCAAGAGTAGGATTTCACCGCGCTTTACGGTCACTTTTTGAGCAAGAGGTATCAATTTTATTATAATTTTAAATCATGTATGAGGTATTGTATTTATTAGAATATTAAATAACATCTTTCAATTTATTGTAGGTCGGTTATCATCTCACATCCATCGAGCCGGACTCATTCGAGGTTAGCACCGTTCTCGGGTGTCTGCCTCACACCCTCCCACTCGGTGTGACTTTTGTTATACCGTCAAATCCTTTGAGGAGGGACTACGCCCTTCTCGTCGTGGTGTGTCTCATCCACCTCCGGTGGATGAGCCTCGACGAGACGCCGAGTTCCGGGAGGGCTCCACGCTTTGTTGAGGATCCCGATCTTTCGGGGTCTCCATCGAGCGAGCCTCGAGCCTTCACCTTCGATACCCGCCCGAGGACATTGTCGGTTGGGTTCGTTGAGGTTCCTGTTGTTGATGAGCTGCAGCGCCATCCGTTGAGAGACGGGATACGGAAGATGCACTGACCCGAGGCGCTTCATCGAAAGCGGTGGTGGTCGCACCTGTATGCCTTAGTTCGCCGATCGTCGTTGGATTGTGAATCTATCCGGAATCGTCCGGAGGGAGGACGAGCAAAGGCGACGCATGGAGAGGTCTATCAAGATAAATTTATTCCAAAGATAAAGAAGTGGTTTGAAAACCTCTTAGAGAAGAGTCGATGTGGTTGCACACATAGGGACGATCTGGCCCACACGCACCTCATGTCCCACTTCATCCGACGGCGGCGACGACGAGAGGTGAAGATCGAGAGACCACATCACCGCCCATCCGGATGTCCCCGAGGCGGTGGACATATTGAGCCGGTGAGGCGACCGCATCGACCAGTGATACCCTCCCCGCTACTCTCACGCATCCATGGTACCGCCCGAACTACATCTCATCATTCCATGATGGACCGGACCTATTTAGTGATCGGCGCCGGACGCCGTGAGGCGGACTTTCGAGCCTGCAGCAGGCAGTTGGAGGAATGTAACTATTAAGTCTCATATTTGGCGCTTTATAATATTTCATTATATTTGTTATGTTTTTCATTTTCTAAATTAAATGTTTGTAGTTCGGGATCCGGAGAGGTGAACAGGCACGGAGACCTTCTACAGTAATGAGGTCACCATACGTGAATAGCCCGATGCCACGTCCATTATCCGATGATACATTGGTAAATTACCGCTTGAACACAAATAAGGCAATGGTGGTTGTTCGGTCTTGATCGACAAGTCCAGTTGCATTTTTCGTGAATATCGAAAATCCGAGGCGCTTTGATGTTCGGCACGTTTTATACAATATGCTTCGCTTTTTAAGTACATCTACTTATATTGATATGTATCCCTAAAATAATTTTGCGGTCGTCGATCTATTCATGGTGTATTTGAGGATGAGACTCGATGCCGGATCGACTTATTGGATGGGGTGGATTATCAAAACACAATCATCCTTGATCTCGCTTTTTCGTAAGTCTTTAATACAATCAATATATAGTATATATGTGTAGTATCTCTAATTAATTAATTTTCAATGTTGAATAGACGCTTTTGCAAAATTCATGGTCCGAGGTACACGCAATCCTTAAGGCCCCACATTCAAGACCAGCGTGAGGCACCATTGATCATGACCCCGAGAGCATTGTTTACATGGCAGCCACCAACGCATTGGATAGCGATTGTCCTCGGCATGGCGGGTTATACATCATGGTTACGTGCACGCAGTAACCTTATTTAATACAATAAATATTAATTTATCTAAATGGTTACGTGTCCTTGTTTATTTTATCTAAATATTAACTTTATAGATCATTATCCCTTGCGCCATCGAGCGGCGTTCGTGATAGTGCGCGTGGATATGCACTCGTCATCATGCGTCGTTTGACTCGCGTATTTGGAGGATGGACCAGGGATCAAGTGGATGCGAGGATGATGGACTTCGTGTGCCCGACTAGATTATTGCGGCCGCTTTCTTCTCTTCACTAGATGGTTCGAGGCTAACTCCCACCGGATACCACCATGGAATAATGATGCGGTTATTACACGAGCTTCTTCGAGGTATTTGACCGTGAAGACGATTTCATGATGGTCCATTTGCGTGCATGATCGTGGAACGCCTTATTTCGGTTCACCGAGCATCGAATGGGGTATGTCTAATGTTGTAGCATATAGACATAAAGTAGGTGGAAATATATATGAGATATGTGATCCATATAAGCCCGGGAGGAAGAGGAAGAGGAAGAGGAAGAGGAAGAGGTAGAAATTAGCATGTACTAGTATATTGGTATGTATTTGTATATTGGTATGTATTGGTATATTGGATGCAAATGGATGTTCATATTATTTATCGAATATTTGATTTTTATACGTGTTAGTGATATTTTTGTTTGTATTAGAGGTCGTGACCTCTATGTATATGTTGTGGAGGTCGTGACTCTTTGTATATTCTTGTTGTTGGCTATTGCTTGTTGTTGGCTATTTTTGAGTGCGCAGTTGGCTTATCCATATTTTAGAGGTTATGTTTGCCGTTTTTTACATGTATATTAACCGAATGTTGTATATTACATGTATAGTTTGTAAGTTTAATAGTTTTGTCGAATTTGCAATTAACCGAATAGAGGATCAATCGGATTCAATTAACCGAATTTGCAATTAACCGAATTTGTCGGATTAGGGGATTGCACGGCGCGTACGATCGTGCATGGTACACGGTCATGCACGACGTGCACGATCGTGCGAGGGTACACGCCGCGTGCGCGATCGTGCACGCCGTGCACGATCGTGTCGCTGCACGATCGTGCACGGCACACACGATCGCAGCACGGCACACGATCGCACGGCACACGCCGCACGGCCGTGTATCTTGTACGCGATCGTCGCACGCACACGATCGTGCGCGCACGCGTCGCGCGATCGGTGTGCACCATCGCGCACGGCACACGATCGCAGGTACACGGTCGTGCACGACGTGCACGATCGTCACGGGCGTGTACCGCCGTGCGCCCGTGTACCCTGCACGGGTACGCGCCGCGCTGCGATCGCAGCACGACTGTACCGTGCGCGATCGTGCACTCCGTGTACCCGTGCACTCCGTCCCGTACCGCACGCTCGTGTACCTCGTGAATCCAACATAATCCAACATAATCCAACAAAACCAACATAATCCAACTAAAACCAACAACAATCCAATCAATCCCTAATTCAACAAAACCAACATAATCCAACAAAACCAACAACAATCCAACTGAATCCCCTAATTCAACAAAACCAACAATATTCAACAAAATCCAACATAATCCAACAAAACTAACAATATTCAACCAAATCCAACATAATTCAACAAAATCCAAAAACAACGAAATCTAACAATTTTCCGTCGCTGTTCGCATGTTTTTTTCTAGTGTCAATTCAATTCAATTCAATTTGATTAAGTTAAAATAATAATAATGTTAATAATATCTTTACATGAATGTTTTCTTTCATTACAATGTCACTCGTCTCTGGATAAGTAAGGACACTTCCGACGCGTATGAGATTCATTACCACACAAGCTACATGTCCGTAGTGCACGACTTCTACTACTCGATCCCACTTCTGTTGGATGACGATATCGACCCACTTTCGGGCGCCCAGCCTGACGGACTCTATTAGGAGGCATAACTGTAATTCCAGCAACATCTGGAGGAACAGTCCAAGTAGACTGTGTGAACAGATTGATCCGATACTGGTATGCTTCGCTAGCTTTGCGAATGGTAGTACTCCCCACATAGTTAGATATATGGTGACCTTTATGACTAAAAATTTATATAATCAATTATATGTAAGTGAAATCAATTTGATCAAAAAATTAACATAATTAAACTTAAATTGCACCATATAGTCAAGCAATGACATGAGAACACGGTATCATATCCATGTCCCACTCCAAACACGCATTACGATTGCGTATTGAGATTGACTACGAATGTTTTGCTTCCGTGCTTGACTTTGAAAGTGGAGTCGATGAGGGCACTACATCGTATCTGCGTGATAGTTCCATTGATACCATCATCTTACGCGTTGCTTGTGGGTCAATTCAGCCGCTGCACTCTTTCGCTTCATGTCTCTCATCGAACCATTTTTCGTAATGTGACGGATTGCCTCAATCATTGAGCAAATTGGCAATCGCTCAGCCCACAATATTCGAGAATGAATGATTCGGCAATGTTCGATGTCATAAAACTGTAGCGCCTAACGGGGCACTGTGATCTAGCCCACTTCTGCACTCCAACCTCCACCAACTTGGTATATGCGCCACTACCATCGGCCTTCACGAGAGACTTTAACATAGCCATCGCTTTTCAAAGTGTGCATCTTGCACGCATAAGCGGCTTTCGAAATAACTGCGGATGGTTGCCCAAACGGGTGATTTTTTCAGCAGATGGTAGTAGCATAATCCGTGTGTTGCATCAGGGTAGACACACTTGACGCGCTCATTATACCGACATGGGCATCTCAAACAATCAACATCTCTCGAATTTGATCCATAAGCGACTTGTAGTCGAGACGAACCAAGTCCATGAGACATCATTCTCGATCGGACCAATTCCATAAGCTAATGGAAAAACTTGCTCGTTGCCGTCCTTTGTCACGCAACGAATAATATGCCTTTATTGCCCCCTCAAGTGCGTGCACTGTCGACTACAATCACGGGTCGGAGGCACAATGTGTACGCCAATCTGCATGAACCGAGGGCGACAAAGAGGTGACGAACCGACCATCGATCCAATATCCAAGTCACCATCGAACCGGGATTGCTCATCCGTAACATATGCGAGATAACTCGGTAGTAGCTTAAATGATTCTTCATGTCCACCGTATATCATCTCGATCGCCTATTACGGGCTCGCATTGCTACTATGTAACGCGTGTACACCGTACTCTCACTGCAAATCAGCCATAATGGACCTCGGCTTTAGCACTTCACCGTCTTCGCGTATTTTTCGTGATATGTATGCTGCAATTACACGGGCATTAACCTTCCTTACTCCGATATTCACTAGGTTCTGTGCGCAAGTATGTATAGCATCAAACTTGCGGACAAACCAAAATCCACCTTGCTGCGATGCACGTAGTAGAAAAGGACACTGATTATGATATCGACATTTGAATGTAATCCTCGAATTATCGGATCGAGGAATAACAAATTCTACTCGACGTTCCAAATGCCATAGCCCACGGATATCTTGATTCACCCTTGTTGTCGAAGATGGAACCTTCGCCACCATCGTGAGTTCGGAACCGAGTCCGAGGACGAGCAAAGAGATTAATCAAGCATCATGAGGAATAACGAGGACTAGCCAGCTTGCTCATCTCCTCAACTTCTTCGGCTCTAGGCCTCCTCGTGCTCTTGCGTGTTACTCGCATAATCGTAGATAAGCTTCCGAATCCACCCTCTCGACGGATCCATGCGTCGAACTCTACAAATGAGCCATAGCTCACCAAAGCGCACTCGCGATCTTCTTCCTCTTCATCCGACTGCTTTCATCTTCTTCTTCTTCAACGTAGTCGTCGCCATCGCCGTCCTCAACAAGTGTATCACCCACGGTTGTGGTTGCGGCATATGTTGGAAATGAAATTCTGGATGGATCCATGTGTTGCGGCATATATTGAGATGTATCGAGATCAAACCAATCGATGATGTAAATTGTTGTGTCAACGACGCATCGAACGATATGTTTTGGGAAGTGTAGTCATATGTTGACGAGGATGGTATCTCAAACGAAGGTCTATATAGTTCTTGCTCCGATTGGGATGTGTCGGCATCGTGAGTCACATAGACCTCTGCTTGGGCATCATGAGCCAATCGAAAAGTTGATCATCATTACTCAAAAGTAATTTGATAATTCTACCACTCCGAGATCTCGATAGATAATGCAGTTGGTAGGTTGTACTCAACGAATTTCCCAACATAATTTCATTAATCATCTCTATGAACTCCCACAAAATTACATTGTCCATTCGAACAAAGGCATTTGGTGATACCCGCCAATGTAACATAAAGAAGGATCCCATCGCCTCCATATCGAACAATAATGCTCTTCCATCCCGACATCTATAACAAATACAAGATTATATTAATGAAATATACGCCTTAACATGATTTTTCTAATGTCTTAATGTTTACACTAAAATTATCGCCTAATCTAAGTCTAATTAAGCGAATTATGCCAAAGAATTATCTAAACGAATTATCCAATAATTATAAATTGCGAAACAATCGAATTATCTAAACAAAATAATAATAAATCTAAAGATATTTGCTAGAATTTAAACAAAATAATAAATTGCTCGAATTATCTAACAAAATAATTCTAAAGATAATATTATAAATTGCTCGAATTATCTAACATAATAATAAATCTAAAGATAGGAATAATAAACAAAATAAACAAAATAATAATAACAAATCTAAATAAAACTAAAGATAGTATTATAAATTGCTCGAATTATCTAAACAAAATAAATCTAAAAAATTTAACAATAATAAATCTAAATAAAACTAACAATAATAAATCTAATATCATAAACAACAATAATTGGAAGATTATCCTAATTGATTTCATTTAAAATTAATTGATTTCATTTAAAATTAAAACAACAATAATAATTCAAGATTATCCTAATAAATCTAAAATTATCCTAACAATAATTCAAAATTATCCTAATAAATCTAAAATTATCCTAATTGATTTAATTTAAAATTAATTTCTAAAACAAAAATCTCTCTCCTATTGAATAGTTTTATGTCTCCTTCGATATTTCCTTGTTTCCGATCGAGCGGAGACATCAATTAATAATTAGTATTAAATTCATTTGATAATTAGAAGATTCCGTTCGAAAATAAGCTCTCCCATTGAAAATAGCTCTCTCCCACGACAATTCAAGATTCCGTCGACAATTAAGATTCGGTCGTACCGAATCGAGTTAATTTGATAATTTCCGTGGACCAATTTTATGTTTTCGAATGAATAATTAATTTAATTATGTTTACGAAATCAATAAAAAATTAAATTACATGAAAATCCCTCTCCCATTGACCAATTCTTGATTCCTACGACCGAATCAAGGAATTCGTTGGAGAGAGGATTTTAATGTAATTTAATTAATAATTAAATTAATTTAATTAATAATTAAATTTAATTATTCAAAATCCTCTCCCGATCGACCAATTCCTTGATTCCTACGACCGGAATCAAGGAATTGGTCGACCGAGAGAGGATTTTGAATAATTAATTTAATTATGTTTACAGATCAATAAAAATTAAATTACATTAAAATCCTTCTCTCCCATTGACCAATTCCTTGATTCCTACGACCGAATCAAGGAATTGGTCGACCGAGAGGATTTTAATGTAATTTAATTTTTAATTCATTTATGATTTTTTAAAATCCCATAAAATCATTTATTTATCTATTTTTCATATAATTCCTTTAATTCATCGATTTGGAGAGGATTCCTTTAATTTATTTATTTTTCATATAAAAAGCCATAAAATCGTATAAAACATCTAATTTCATCTAAACTAATTATATGCTATATAATTATAAATAATTATCTAAACGAATTATATCGAATTATATATACTAATAATACAATAAAATCCAAACACTAAACAAATTATCCAATTATGCAATAAATTCAAAACACTAAATGAATTATCCAATTAATTTAATTATCTAAACGCAATAATTTATCCATACCAATAAACAATAATAAATCTAAACAAAAATAACAATAATAAATCTAAACACAAATTAATATCATAAACAACAATAAATTCAAAACACGCCGAAAATAAATAAAATTAATAACTTACTTGTTGAGACACGATTCTTGGGTTGTGGATCGAATGAAGAACGAAAATTAGGAGCAAGAACAATAGCAATTTGTTGGATTTGTATTTGTTACTATCGAATTGTATAAATAGGAGAATTGGTTCAATTATTGGTTTACTTTTCGCATTTATTTGTCTTCTTCAATTTTTCGCAATTTTAGTTGTAATTTATTTGTCTTCTTCAATTTTTCGCAATTTTAGTGTAAGCTTTTACTTTTCGTAGTACTATTTTGTACACTATTAATTAATACGGTAAATATGAAGGATAATTTCAATATTAAATATTTCAAAATTCATAAGTTGTGTTATAATTTCACATTTCAATATTTTACAAAATTTCCATAGATTACCTTTAAATATTAATTTAAATATCATACATTCAATTTAAATTAATTAGCCTTGTTTCGATTGAAAAATCGTTGATGTTACTGGTCGACCGAGACATGAATTAATAATTAGTATTAATTTCATTTCATAATTCATCTCTCGGTCGACCAATTTCAACATGAATTAATACTAATTATTAATTCTTTGATGTTTCCGATCTGAATTAATTAAAATTGTATTAAAATCCACATCTCCAATGACCTATTCAAAATTTGAATTTTTAATTAAATCCTCTCTCCCACGATTTTAATTAATTCCTCTCCGGTCGATTTTAAATTCCTCTCCGGTCGAGATGCATCCAATGACCTATTCAAAATTTTTGATGTTTAATTAAATCCTCTCTCTCTCCTTCGAGATACATAATTTAATGATTTAATGATATCATTCATATATAAAGTAATTTAAAATAATAATAATATCCAATACATCGAAAATAATTTCCCAATCATTTATTGATTTGTTATGTTTTCAGTCGATTATGTCATTTCACCGACCAAACCTAATAAACTCACTAGAAATATATATTAAAAATATAAATGGGTATGTTGTGTATTGATTTTGTAAAATGGGCGTAATTATACTGTGACTTTTAGAAATGTGTGTAGTTTGATATATTTCGCCAATATTTTATGGCTTTCATTCACACATATCGAAGCATGCTGAAACAATTGAACTTATCCACAATTGAACCAACTATCATTATAGTTCTGCACAAATCTCGTCCAAAAACAGAATCCATTATGAAACAATTGAAATTCTCCACAATAATATGAAACATATTCGGCAAACATATAACAATAGTTTTCGGCGATTAACCCAAAATTAAACAATCAATAATTCTCAGATAATCATGTATAGAGAAGCTCTGATACCACTTGTTAGAATTTATACACATAATAGGGTATTCCAATCATCAATTTATACCCTAGATTCATAACTCTATAATGATAATCCGAGAAAACAATAACTAAAGCGAAGCGCATTGAATCCATATAGAAATCTTGAATCTTGATTGTGGTTGTATGGATCTTCCAAACGAACAAGATTTTTTTAAGGTTTACAGATAAAATCGCAGAAGGAATGCAGATTCTGGATTTTTCTCTACTGTCGTTTGGGGACCATAACCCTACTTATATAATAAGTAATTAAACTAGATTTGTAATTTGGTTCCTCAACAAAACACAAATCTCTTTATGGTATCTACACAATTAATTCCATGATTAATTAATATCCTTTTAATCCATAATATTTCTTTAATATACCACTTTAATTGGATTACTAAAAGACAACTATACATATTTAATTTTAACATATGTAAATCCAATTAAGATTTTTCCAACAACTGATACTTGCATAAAGAATCGTACTATCTCACACTACAGTATCTTACAATCATGTGATTAATTATTTATTTCTCAAGATGCATTTTGCTTTATGTCTGTGCAGTTTGAAAGGGGTGAAGCCTTGGACAATTTTGAACGAGATGTGAGGAAAACGCTTGAGGAAGAAGGTGATGAAGAAGGTCTCAAAGTTCTGTCAAAAACAGTAGACAATGTGCGGAAAAAGGTATGTGCATCAATCTCGATCTTTAGCACGAGAGTCATGTTTATGTATAAAGACCCCGAGATGTATCTCACAATCTCTCTCTTTGTGGAAGGAAGAAAAGAGTCAAGGAATGGAATGCCCTTGGACAAACATTCATTGGCAGAATTGTTTACTATTTAACACTGATAAAAATATTTAAATTGGTTGCTAAGAACTTCAAATGCTTGAAAAGAAGAGATTTATGCTGTTAAAGATGGGAGCTCTGTTCCCTTGGTCAAAATTACATTGATCCCTAGCTAATAAATATAAGATCATTTATTATTGTTTCGACATTGTTTCTGGCCTTGTCAGGTTGTTCGCAGAAGGATAATTGGTGAAGGAATTAGAGTTGATGGAAGGCACCTTGATGAAGTCAGGCCTTTGTATTGTGAAGCTGGCCATTTGCCCGTGCTACATGGTTCATCTATATTTTCTAGTGGAGATACTCAGGTAAGTAATCACTGAACTGCCTAGGTGCCAGAAGATGTGATTGAAAATAGCAAACTCGATGACATTTGTTGTTCTGAATACTTTCTTCCAAAGTGCTTACTTTAGTTGCCGCATTTCATATGTTGGTTAAATATATCTTTGTACTGTGACCCTTGGAGCACCTGGAGAAGCTCAAGTTTTGGATTCTTTGGTTGGTCCTTTATCCAAGAGATTTATGCTTCACTACAGTTTTCCACCATTTTGCACTAATGAAGTTGGTAAACGAGTTGGACTGAACAGACGCGAAGTTGGACATGGTGAGCTACTGGCATTTCCAAATAGTCATATTAACTTTTTTGTTTTGGCGCCGTGTTTGTTTCTTTAGTCTTCCTACTTATCATTACTTGAATAATGACGAGCAATGGCTTTTATGAGTGTCCTTGGTGCATACTTTTGCACTTTGGTAATTGTACATCAATGTTTACAAGCCTTTTCTTTTAGCTTATTAATAATTGGACTGAGGTTTAGTGCGTACACAACCCACAATTTACATTTAGTTGAAATTCTATTTTTGTAAATGTAGCTGCCTCTATGGTTCACATTTATATTAAATTCTTGATATAATTGTAATATGCTATTATTGTGAATCTGTACCACAAGTATTCCTCTGTTGAATTACCTGTATTTGCCCCTTCTCCTTATGCCTTGTGGTAAATCTGCATGTTTCACAAACAAGTTGGTGGAAGTAATTAGTTTTGCATTTATTCAATGCCTTCAAGGTGGTCATTCCGTTTGTGAAATATATTCTAATCCCACACAATCAATCTTGGGCTAAACTTTTTGCTGTTTTATCTTTGCTGTTATTCCGTTGTTTCTTATGTCGTAAGTAATTTATTTCATCTCATATGCTTGCTATATCGTTTGATGAGCAGGTTTGCAAGGTTGCACCAATTCCTGGGGAGACTAAAGTGTGGCAATACATAACACTCACAAAGAGGATCTTTCTGATTGATTGCCCTGGAGTAGTTTATCAGAGTAGTGACACTGAAACAGATATTGTCTTAAAGGGTGTGGTGAGTAATACTCGATCAGTTATTTGTTTCTAATGTTAGTCTATGTTTTTATTTATGATATACTTGCTTCAAAATTCATGGTTTTGTCCATATATGGTGTTGAAGTTTAGATCCGCATTAAAGCTTGTGTTTTCTGAGCAAGCTAAACGTCCAGCCAGTTTCCTCTGTTAGATTGATTTAATATACTGTTTATTGAGTTCAGAGTCCAGATAACTGGTCTAGGATTTGATCCAGTTTTCTTCTTTTCTATAGGGATTGGATGGGGTTAGTAGTTTTTATTTAATTCAATTGTTTCTTATAATAGATCGTAGTTCATTGTTGAATGGTTCTATGGATAATAGAATTTTCATTATTTTCAGAAGCAAAGTTGGGGATGACTTATGAGACCGAAAGAAATAGAAAATATTGGACTTTGTAATTTTTTTCAGACCTTATTTAAGATGCAAATTTGTGAGGCCGTTCTGCATAATTAAGCTTCAAAGCGAACCTTTCATCAGAATTCAAATTTCATTTCTACTGCCCCAAAAATCTGAAACTCCAAAATGGGACCAACTCCCCAATTTTTTGGAAAATTGTAAAAGTATTTTCATTTATCAAATCACATTTGTTTTATGTTGAATTTCATATATATCTACATGTTGCTAATATTTGATATTTTAAAAAGTGTCCAAGACAACCCGATTCCAAGCAATGCGGGTTCTTTGTACTACGCCTCATGAAAGATATAATTGAAGAAGTTATGAAGAGTGGTTCCATTTCTTTACGTTCACATGTAAGATATACATTTAATTTCTTTAATATAATCATTTTTTTCATACAAGAGTGCTAATATTCTATTTTTGAATTGTTAATAGTTTCAAAATCGGTCTTACTCTCAAGAGGACATTGATGAAGTTCGCGTTGAATGAGCAAATTTCATGCTTCTTCACATATAGTCTTGTGATGTTTTAGTTGTAAGTTATTGATCTTTTGAATTATTTTGTACCGTGATATGAGGATACTGATCTTATTGTTTTGTTATGTGATGTGCATAGTATTTTCAGATAGTCATTTTGTAGGTATAATGAACACGATCAGATATTTTGTATAGTGATTTTGTAGTTGTAATGAAAACAGATCAGATATTTTGAATAGTGATTTTGAACGTAGTCGCAAGTATATTTTAATCTCATTTGCTTGTGCGTTATTAATTATATGTGTTTAAATAAAGAAATTAACTACGGTTGAAATTGAAAATCAGAAGTTGTTATTAAATTGACTACGGTTGTAATAGAAAAGCGTAGTAAATTTGACATTAAAACCGTAGTAAATAAACTCAAAACCGTAGTTAATACATATAGACTACGCATAAAAGCGTAGTGTATGTGCGAAATTTTGTGTGATGCTGTGGGTATAGACTACGCGTAAAAGCGTAGTCTATGTGCGGCGTAGTCTATAGTGGGTATAGACTACGATAAAACGCGTAGTGTATGTGCGAAATTTTGTGTGATGCTGTGGGTATAGACTACGCAGTGGCGTAGTCTGTGTGCGGCGTGGTCTATAGTGGGTATAGACTACGACAAAACGCGTAGTGTATGTGCAAAATTTTGTGTGAGTTCTGTTTAAGATAGACTACGCGTAAAAGCGTAGTCTATGTGCGGCGTGAGTCTATAGTGGGTATAGACTATGCATAAAAGCGTGGTGTATGTGCAAAATTTTGTGTTCTGTCGGTATAGACTACGGCGTAAAAACCGTAGTCTATGTGCGGCGTAGTCTATAGTGGGTATAGACTACGCATAAAAAACGTAGTGTATGTGCTTTATTTTCTCTACACCATTTTTCTCTACACTATTAAACGCACATACACTACACATAAAACGCGTAATCTATACTGATTTTTGTAGTAGTGAATGTGAATTTAATAGAGTTGAAGTATGGTTTAATTGGTTAGTTACTAGGATTATAACCTCATTTTTTGTAAATTAGAGTAATCTTTGTTGGAATACACGTAGAATTCGTACAGAACTATGATGTTTAATTTCACAGAATTATACATTATGCACTTGAATTCTTGGTCAAAGTATATATATATATATAAGGAGTGGTTATCGTGTGGACACTCCTTATATTATAAACATGAGGATAAATATCAACTATTGATAAATCAATATGAACGCTTAAGATTCAATACACAAATTATGACACAGATGCACAAATGAATAATTATATACGTAAATACGTATATAACTAATTCGGATGCACACTTAAAAATAATTGTACGATTTCAAAATCTAATATATACATGAACCATATATATATATATATATATATATATATATATATATATATATATAAAAATATGGTTGGATTCCCATAGTCTTGGTCCCAGATAGTATGTAATACACAATCTAGACCACACATTTTGAACACGTGGTCGCACCACAAGTCGACACATGGCAACTCATTTTCTTTTTCTTTTTCTTTTTCTTTTTTAATTTTTGCTAGGGGCAAAATGAGAAGAAATCAAATCAGCCTTCTTCTTCTCCTTATTGGTGGCTTTCGCCGTCATCGTCTCCGACGACGACGATGGCAGCACCGACGAACATTAGCAATATAAACAAATAATAGATTTTGAAAGAAAGAAAAAGAAGAAAAAAATTTGAGAACAAAATTGATGGATTTTGAGAAAAAATAGAAGATAAATTTGATAGATGATTGAAGAATCGAGAAATATGGTGGCTAAGGCGGTGGTTCACGGTGAATTCACCGGTAATCAGGGAAAGAGACGACGGAATTGACAGAAAAGGGTGAATGAGAGATTTGTTGTCGAAAACCATAAAAATGCATTGAACAAAACATGAAACTGCATTGAACATAACATGACAATGCATTGAACAAAACATAAAACTGTATGTTGCTACAAAACACAAACATGCATTGAATAAAGCACGTTCATGCATTGAACAAAGCATGTCCATGCATTGATCAAAACATGTCAATGCATTGAACAAAACATAAAACTGCAGGTTGCCATGAAACACAAACATGCATTTAACAAAGCACGTTCATGCATTGAACAAAGTACGTCCATGCATTGATCAAAACATGTCAATGCATTTAACAAAACGTAAAAATGCATTGTTGGCCAACGAAAGCAGGCTGCGAGCGAAGCGACGCAGCGTCTGTTGGCGCGAGCTTCCAACTACATGCATTATTGTGTTCAACTACATGCATTTTTTGTTCATTTGAATGCATTATTCAGTTCAACTAAATGCACAGTTTTTTTTCGCAATCACATAACAAATCAAATTACTAATCTACCCTTACTATAGTGAAAATCAGCGAAATTAAGCTTAAAAGTCCGAAAAATCTCAACCATAGAATCTATGAGATGAATGGATGAGATTGAATAATACATAATATCTTTGGCTCGGGTACTATTTGATCTCTCATCTCTCTCTCTCTCTCTCTCTATATATATATATATATATATAGGGGTTAGTTATGGTGAGAAGCTCCTTAATGTCGAAAGTAGGAATAGTAGCATATCTTTCATATTGTGTAGCACAATCGAGTTAATGTATTGCATACGAAAGTTTAGCACATATTTCATCCATTCAGTAGCACATATCTAAATATATTAGTATAGCACATCTTTCATCATGCAACAGAAGACAAGAAGAGTTATAGTGTTGCACAATAATCCGTGTAGCACACAAAACACAAAACTGTAGACACACGAAAATTAAATCTCAACCATTGATATAGCAAATCAAAGGCCCAGATTCATTCCTATTTCCTACCAAATTATCTATTCCTACCTGATCCATCTCCTATATATATATATATATATATATATATATACACTTTATGCGCCGATTTCCAACAATCTATGGGGCATTTTAAACATTAGACAAGTCGGAGCCAAATGTTAATGAGCTCAAGGGTGCTATTGCAGGTATAAGGAGTCATTTGCCTCACAACAAGCTATTAAGTTTTTCTTATTTATAAAGTTGTCACGCAATTACTCGTATTATTGTATGTGACCATAAGTCATCATCAAATTAAATCGGCATGGCCACAAAACTCAAACAATAACCTGAATAAGACAAACAATGAATATTGATGCAATTAATTATTCAACACACAGTTTGAAGAATATATAAAAAGGCACGGGAAAATGGCAACGATTGTTCGTTAATCAGAATAGCTATCATCATTTCTACGCAGTGTTATATCTGCTAGATAATTTATTACTTATTACTATTATAAATGAGCCTATTTTTACAAAATTTGACTTTATCTATCATATACTTAAAGACGATAAGTGTAATTTTTTATATAATTATATATATGAAGTTGGGATATGCATAGTTTTTATATATAATACGTAACATCCTAAATTTATAATTAAAAAGGATTTCATCTCTTGAATAGCTAATGCATCCTAAATTTATAATTAAAAAGGATTTCATCTCTTGAATAGCTAATGCAGAAACAAGTAAAAAATAGGAATTTAAAAAAAAATCTATTGCAATAATAACAATAAGATAACATAAGATAATCCCAATAAATTATTATCAATAATAAATCCATCAAACTTAAGACTAAAATTGATTATAGAATTGAATCCAAAACAATGATTAAATCAAAATCATGCAAGGCCTATTAGTATAAGATAAGTTGGACTTCAAAGGAACTGAAGATCAACAACAATCATAAAAATTGAAAAGAAATGGCACAACTCTTAGAAGGAAAATATAAGGTGACATAAAACCAGTCGACACACCCAATATCTCACGTCGCTCCACGATCATTGACCTAAAAATATTTTAGACGAAGGATGTGAGCACAAAAACGTACTCAATGGTGGAAAACAAAGAATATTAACATTTTTGTCCAAATATATATATATCAGAAAAAAGTGAAAACCAAACCATATTCCATCTCACAAGCATGAGATATACACGTCTATAACCCAAAGGCTTCACCGTTAATGCTGTTATAGACAACATCCCGTCAACTGTGCACAAGGCAATGTCCTCTTCATGTGACTCACAAATTGTTATAGACATCTATTTGTATACTCATAACATACAATCAATATCATATTTTACTTCAAACAAGGACATATAAGTTGGACATAAAAAAAAACTTTTCAAAAACCATATTATTTTCACAACAAACATGTTTTATCCATGTGGCAATATAAATCACAAATACATTTGCAAGTTAAAAAAAATCACCCACCGTGAATTTCTAATGATCGTCGTGTTCTGCATGCTGGATCATTCTACTATACGTGTATCCTAGTTTTGCGTCATCTAATAAATAATACAATCGTATAAGGACCAATATATATAAACACAATTTCTTAAACAAAACTAAATATTATTGCAATGGTGTTAAAAATAGCTCTTTGTTTTGAATTAGGGAGTGATGAAAGAAGAAAAAAATAGAGAAAGAACGCGAGGGAGAGAGAGAGAAAGAAGAGGCAAAGAAAATAAGTCCATTAAATTCGAAATTGATATATACAGACATGTTAAAAATACTAAAACAACCTTAAATTATATAAAGTTAATATTAGAAATCGTGAATAAATCATGCAGATATCAACCGCTCAAAAAATCGATCTAATGATCAATAATTATTCTCACATATATACATTAAGGCTTGTATATACATGAACCAATTCTTATATATATGGATTGGATCAAATGAGAACTACATCTATTTTGAGAACTCTGTGAACTATACATACGACGTGTAAAGATGATGCATAGAACGGTATAAAGTTGTGTACAACGAAAAGTTTTCTAAAATTGTTTTGTTGTGTAACAATTTCGAAATGTTTTCATTGTGCACAACTTTATAGATTTTGTTCATCAACTTAATACGTCTGTGAATAGTTCTCAAAAAATATGAGTGCTCACTAGATCCAACCTCTATATATAGTGGACCTCAAATGAGAACTTCAACTTTTTTGAGAATGTGATTAGAACTGTGCGCATAATGTATAAAGTTATTGTATAACGATAACATTTTAAAGTTTGTTGCACAACGGTAATTAGAGATGGCAATGGATCTCGGACCCGATCCAGATCCGTGGATCCAGATTCATTTTTTAGGATCTGGATCTTAAAAAATTTAGACCCAATGGATCTGGACCGGATCTGGACCCTACCCCTATTTTTCGGATCTGGATCTGGGATTAATTTTTTGAGATCCGGATCCGGTCCAGATCCGGCCCGTGGATCCATTAGTTTTATTATATATATATATATTATTTTTATTATAATTAAATATCTAACCACAACTTAAAACTCTTTAATTTCCTTTTTCAAATTATCTTAAAACAAATTTGCTTCCAATTTTTCATTTCAAATTCTCCTAATTATGTATCAGTCGGCATTCACAGTGGGTCACGCCACTTACACCATCGGCGATCGAGTTGTTTGTTGTTTCCTTCGTTATAGTAAATTTATAACCAACGTCTTCCAATATAGTGATAATTGTAGAAATTCTAAATAATTGTTATAGTATTATTGTGTATTTAGATTATTATGATATTACTTTGAATTATAGTTGATTTAGAATTTATTTTAGAAGCGAAAACATATGGATCCGGGTCTAGACCCTGGACCCTGCGAATCTTTTGGATCTGGATCTTGATCTAATTTTTTGGACCCAATGGATCTGGATCGGATCCGGACCCAAGTAAAAAAAATCGGATCTGGATCTGGACCTAGCCAAATCCGGTCCAGATCCGGTCCATTGCCATTCCTAACGGTAATATTGTGTTATCTGTTGTGCAACAACTTTACGTTATGTGCATCAACTTTGTACATTTTATACACAGTTATCAAGTTCTCAAAAAACATGTATTTAATCACAATAACCAATTCCTATATATTATTTATATTTATATAATTTTTTTGTATACATACGAATAAACTTGAACAAAGATTTGTGTATGTGTGTGGATGTTTTTCTTTAGTTAAAGAAGAAGAAAACAAATGCATGCAACGAATTATTCAACTAGTTTACGACATGACCCAATTTTTTTTTTATCAATGTGGATGTTTTTAATACGCACCTTATCAAAAGTGGGTACATGTATGGATTAAAACATATTTAAAATGGGGATAAGTATAGTTTATGTCATGAAGTTTGGCGTTTTTAATAAAAAATGTCATCAATTTATATATATATTTTTTTAAATCTTGAATTTAGAAATATGACCCGAGATCAAAAATTCAACAACGAAAAAATAAGTCACCTCGTTGAGTTCTCACGTGGATTTTATGTGAACTTTTTTTCCACCTAAGCATTAAAGTGAATATAATTTATGTCTCGAACTTTGATGTTTTTAACAAATATTCTCAACTTACATTATTTTTGAAATTATCGAGCTTTAAAAAAAATTGTAGTAATAGCCTGAGATCGAAATCTGACAATGGAAAGATGAATCTATTGTCAAATTCTCGCATTGTAAAATAAAATCCCCACAAAATCTGCAAGAGAATTCGGCTAGGTGATTCATTTTTCTATCGTTGGATTTTCAATCTCGGATCATGATTACAACTATTTTCAAAGTGTGGGAGGATATTTTTCAAAAAAATACCAAAGTTCGGGATATAGACTATACTTGTTTTGGTATTTAGATGGAATAAAATTTCATGCGATAATATGACAAGGTGATCTTTTCTTTCCGTTGCCGGTTTTTTAAGCTCGAGCCATAATTATAATTTTCTTCAAAAATCAAAATTTTTAAAAAATAATTGAGGACATTTAAAAAAAATTCATAATAGTTTGGAACTGAAAATCTATTTAACCCATAAAAATTTGTTGAAAAAGTAAAGTTATAGATAAATACCAATATACATTCTAACCTTTACGGTACGAACTCGAATGGCATCGTTTCCACATTCCCGTTGATGCTCTTGTATTTGCTTAGCCGACTCCACTAGGGATTCGTTATATTTATCCACCTTCATTAGTTCAAGTGTTGGAATTTCTCCGATACCACCAGGAATCTCATTCAGATGTGGACAACGATAAATCACGAGACACTGTAGCTGTGGGAAATGACTACTTTCAGACTTTCAGTTATCTAATTCTCTAAATCTATCGAATCAATGAGCAAAAGTTTCAGTTGGCAAAAATCTCCTTCAGTTGTTTCCCACGTGTCGCCAATGCAGGCAAGACCTCTTAGTTTAAGCACTTGTAGATTAGGCAACAAACCAACAATTCTCAAATCCTCCCATGGAAGTTGCAAGCCTCTCATGGTTAGCTTTTTTAATGTACGAGGAAAAGCTGGTTTAACCTTCTCTGGACAAAGAAAATCTTCGTATATCGCTACTTTGAGATTTTCAAGCTTCTAAAGATACATAAGATTGTTGAGTTGTGACAAAGTATAAGCAAAAGCAGAAATGGAAAGAGTAGAATAGCAGACAAAATCAAAAGAAGCTTGACATTGATCTGCGTTGTTTACAGTATTTATAAGAAGAATACAAATTGGTTTTAACTTGCTAACTACACTCTAACAGCTTTAACAACACTCTAACAACTTAACTAACATCTAACTAACATTGCCACGTAGACTCTCATGCATGCATTAATCACCTAATACAACCCCTACGTAATTCTCATTATCCTTTCTCGATTGGAAACTTATTGAGAAGATGATCCAGTCGAACAGCAGTGAGGGGCTTGGTGAAGATGTCTGCGAGTTGATCAACTGTGGAAATGTGACGAACATCTAGTTCCTTTTTCTGAACTTTATCTCTGACGAAGTGCGTGTCAATCTCAATATGTTTTGTGCGAGCATGGTGTACTGGATTTGAAGCTATAGTTGCTGCGCTCTTGTTATCGCACCAGGTTTTGATGCAATGTTGACACCTATTTCTTGTAATAAGGAGTGTATCCAAACAACCTCGATGGCTGTATTTGCCAGAGCCCGATACTGTGATTCCGTGGAACTTCTGGAAACAACATTTTGTTTCTTGGAGCTCCATGACAGCGGGTTTGATCCTAAGAAAACACAGAACCCTCCAGTAGATTTGCGATCATCAAGAGAACCTGCCCAATCTGCATCTGAGAAGCCTTTGATGTGAAGATATGGAGATGAATGAAAGGTGAGATTGAAGTCACTCGTTCATTTCAAATACCGGAGCAAACGATGACATGCTTTCCACTGAAGATCTGTGGGACTGTGTAGAAATTGACTGAGTTTATTGACAATGTATGAAATATCCGGATGGGAAATGGTGAGATACTGGAGTGCTCCTATGGTGCTTCGATAGAGTGTAGGGTCATGAAAGAGTGGGCTATCATTTGAGTGAAGCTTGGTACCTAGATCATAGGGAGAGGGTTGCGGCTTGCTTTCAGACATTTTGTTTTATGCAGAAGCTCTCGAATATACTTGGTTTGATTTAGAAAGTAGGAGTGGGTGTTGGTTTTGGTTACTTTAATACCTAGGAAGTAGTTCACAGAACCTAAGGTTTTAAGAGCAAATGTGGTAGAGAGGTTTGTGATGAGATGAGAGTGGGTTCTTCTCATGTGATGAGGATGTCATCTACTAGACTAGGACGAGTAGGAGTTTTCCAGCCTTTCGCATATGAAAGAAGGACTGGTCAGAAGTGGAATACCTAAACCCATAGTGTAGTAAGTGAGTTTTCAGTTTGTCATACCAGGCTCTAGGCGCCTGTTTTAGACCATAGAGTGATTTCCGTAGCTTGCACACATGATTTGGAAAATGTGGATTGATGAAGCCTTCAGGTTGTTCCATGAATACAGGATTGTCAAGATCACCATTGAGAAAAGCATTGTTAACATCTATGTGTTGAATATCCTATTGAAAAGTGGCAACAAGAGCAAACAGAAGACGTACTGACACAGGTTTCACCACCGGACTAAAGGTGTCAAGGAAATCGATACCAGCTCGTTATTGAAAGCCTTTGGCTACAAGTCTAGCTTTCAGGTGATCTAAGGAACCATCAACATTAGTTTTAACCCTGAACACCCATTTGTATTGAATGATATTCATATCTTCAGCATGCGGGACAAGTTCCCAGGTGGACTTGGAAATGATAACACCAAATTCCTTTTCCATAGCTTTTTGCCAATCGGGTTGAGCAAGGGCTTCAGCAGTGGAAGCAGGTTCAATCACGGTAATAGTGGTAAAGCCAGGTGTGAGATATTGAGCTATAAACACCTTTGTTTTAAATATGCCATTTCTTGCTCTGGTTCACATATGATGACGATTTTCAGAAATAAGAGGGGCAGATGGAGGAGATGTAAGAGAGGTAGGTGGAGGAGATGAGGAAGACGAGGAAGATATGCTCAAAGTCATGTTTCTGTTTTGAGTACTAGCATATGATGAGAAAGAATGAGAGCTGGATATGGGACTTTGATTTTGATGAGAATGAGAATTTGACAATGTGAGATGGACAGTAGATATACAATTAGAAGGTATAGGAAATAAGCCTGATGATGAGTCTACCTCTGTGGAGTGAGATGGAGAAGTGGAGAATATAGTGGGATAAGGGAATTTCTCTTCATTGAACATAACCGTCCGAGCTATGTAAACTCTACCCGATGGATGAAGACATTTGTAGCCTTTGTGGGAAGAGCTATAGCCTAGGAAGATACACTTGCTCGAGAGAAACTGGAGTTTGGATGAGTTGTAGGTCTGAGAAAAGGAAAACAGCAGCATCCAAAGGTTCGTAGAAAAGTATAGTCTGGCAAAGTCTTGTATAAGCTCTGAAAATGAGACATGTTATGTAGAGATGGAGAATGAAGACGATTGATAAGATGGACTACAGTTGCAAATGCATCCCACCAGAATTTATAAGGGAGATGTGCTGAGGCAAGTAAGGTGAGACCCATTTCAGTGATTTGTTGGTGTTTTCTTTCCGCTCTACCATTTTGTTGATGAGTATACGAGCATGGATGACGAAACCTTATACCTAGTTGATGAAGTAATGGTTGTAGGCACCTATACTCTCCCCAATCGGATCAAGATATAAAAGCTTTGTATTAAATTGCCTTTCAACATAACTGTTGAAATTAACAAAAATATTATAAACTTCAGCTTTTGTGTGAAGAGGAAAAATCCAAGTGAAACGTGTGAAATCATCAACAAAGTGTATGTAATATTTGAAGCCATTGGTAGAGGGAGTAGAGCTCGGGCCCCAAAGATCAGTGTATACTAACTAGAAAGGTTTATTAGTTCTTACAGGAATAGAAGGAAAAATTATACAATGCATTTTCCCCATGACACACTCATCACAAAAGCTGCGTTGTGACCATTTTATTTTTGAATTTTTGCCACCTAGGGCTGTTCTTAAAACTTGAACACATGGATGTCCTAACCTATTGTGCCACAGTTTGAAGCTGGAATAAGATGTTGTGGAAGAATTGTTTGTGTTTGGAAGCATGACAAGGTGGTTATGTAGTGTTGGCAGAATGAGCAGAGTGATGAAAAGGTGTGAGATGATACAGCCTGTCTTTAAGAGTGCCCTCCAGTAGGATTTTGTTGGTGACTTGATCCTTAACACATCAGAAATTAAAGTGAAACTCGAGAAAAACTTTATTATCAGTAGTGAATTTAGATATGCTGAGAAGATTTTTTGTAATGTGAGGTACCAACAGTATGTTACTAAGAACAATAGGTGCTGCAGAATTATTAAGCAATGAAGTAGATCCTATATGTGTTATAGGAAGAAGAGAGCCATTACCTAATGTTAGAGCTTCATGTCCATGATATGGAGTGTGATTGTGAAGATTTGTCAAGTCTGCTGTAACATGTGAAGATGCTCTTGAATCCAGACACCAGTCAGAATCATTTTGAGTAGGAGGTATAGTGGAGATGTTGTAGGCTGAGGGAGAGGGAGGCATGGTAACATGATTATATGCTGATCTGAGATTTTGCTGAGGCATGGATTGTGGTGTGTTGTTGAAGGTGTATTGAGTGGATGGAAGGACAACATTTGTGTAATGATCTTGTGGTGAACTAGAGGCTGAGTCTATTGATAAGCCTCATTTTTACATGATTTATAAGGCTATATTTGTTTCGTTTATAATTGATAAGTGATCTTTTGAGCTGTCTTTTGATATATTTATGTTTACCTTGGAAGATATTATGGCGTGTGTGTTTCATGTCATTTTAGCACAGGTTTTGATGTCAAAAAGGTGGATCACGATAAAGAGGAATTAACTAGTTCGGTCGCGAGCTCGTGCAAAGAATATCTGTTTAGATACGACGATAAATATGATGAAATGGATTTGACAAGGATGGATGTACAAAGTTTATAATATTAAAGAGCATCTCGATATGAGTCCATAGGCGCAAACGGATCATAATGCGGAGTCCGAACGAGAGAGAACGGAGCGAAACAATGGTCGCAAGCAGTGCGAAAAACACGACTCGCGAGTTTTGCTCGCGACCTTGCAAACTCGTGAGGATCAATGAATGCTCAACAATTTTGAAAGCTCGCGGCATTCCTTCACGGGTTTCTATCGCAAGCTAAGGTAGAGAGGAAGCATGGACGCTGACAGTGAAGAAGAGCTCATGACTTTGCGTTGGGAGTTTCTCTCACGAGCAAAGCACGCGAAATGAGAAGGATGCGCACAGATGGTTCAGTTCGCGCCTTCGCTGAATGTCTCTCGCAACCTATACTCGCGAGGTAGGTTGACGCGGCCTAAATTCAATACTAACGCGCAGTCAGATGGAGGCACACACAATATTAGACGATAGCTTTATTTTTACAGAACAATTTTGATTCTTTTTGCTTTGAAGTTTTCAGGATAATTTTCGCCGTTTATTTTCATAGAACAATTCCTTTTGATTCTAGTATTCCAGTTTATTTTCATTCCAGTTTTCATAGTTCAGATTTATTTCAGGATTCAAGTGCGACATTGTTCATCGTGGAATCTTATGGTTTTATCTATCTAATTCAGTTTATGCTTTATTTATTTATTTATTGCTTTAGTAATTTAATTATGGATAGCTAAATTTCGTATTGATCATAGAGTTTGTATGTCTGACTAGATTTATATTATTTATCTGTTGATACTGTTTTGCCGTCCCATCCATGATTTATGATTCTTGGCTTTAATTCTCATGTGTTGGTATCTGGCCAATATTGATGCATGATAGTTATGTGATTGATGTCCTGACGGAATTGATTGCATAATCGATATCTTGAATTCATAATACAGTTTTTACCTTGAGACCTGGTAGAGATAGGTGAACTGTAGGATGTTAAATCTTTGTGTGCTTTTGGTAATTAGCTTACTTCTCTTGAGACCCGACGGAGATAGAGTTTAGGCTAACCTACTACTATAAGTTGTCCTGGCGGAAACTATAGTTATATTAGTGATCCTTCATATGAATGTGGATTAAATTGGTAAACAGATTAATAGGTTAATTGTGTGAATCCGGTTAGGTTAAGTACATCCCTAGCATCAATCTTTTATATCTGGTTTTATTCCTTATTTATTTTTTAGTCTAGTTTTATTATTTTCTCTCTCTTGATAAATTGTTGATTGAATAATAATCAAGATTCTATTGATTATTTGATGTGTTCTCGAGTCACAGTCCATGTGGATACGATATATATACTTGATGTTTTACTATCATTTATGTGGTAGGAATATTAGCGATCATCTATACCATTGAAACTAACATCAAATCTTTTAAAGCATTTTATAGCAACATGATTTGTCTTACCACAAATCTGACAAATGATTTTACCACTATTTCCATAATGAGACCTGCCTCCTCCTCTATTTCGATTGTATGATCCTCGATATACATACCTGTCATTTCCTCGTGTGTTAAGGTGAGTGGTGAAGGTAGAATTTGCTTGGGGTGTGGCTTGAGTCGTGAAAGCAGTCGAGCTGTTGGTGTTCGACAACGCCTGATTGGCTATTCTGATTTCATGAGTTTGTAGAGCAAATTGGACATCATCCAGAGATAGATCTTCACACTTGGATCCAAGGAAGACACATACACTTATAAATTCTGGACCTAAACCACCAAGAACATAGTTGATTAGTTCAAAATCATTGATTTTCTGGCCAATGCTGAAGAGTTTATCTGAAATTCAAAATATATTCATCGATCGAGAGATCTCATTTCTTCAGGGTCTGGAGATAAAACCGTAATTGTGCAGATCTGGCTTTTGAATTTGATTGAAACAAAGTTTCAAAGACATGCCATAGTTGATAAGTTGTGGTGCAGCGACCTACGTATCCAATCATAGTAGGTGATGTTGGAAATCGTGATATATATATATATATATTATATGTGGTCAAGTTTCCAGGAAACTATTTTGACCAAGATTTTGAGTGACGCAACATTTAATTTTGTGAAATTAAATGGCATAGGATTGATCTACGTTTTGAGTAGATGATCGTGGTGTATTCACATTCTCAAATCCGATTTCCGGTGAGTGAGAAATAATGGATCAAAGTTGGTCACTTAAACATGAAGTTATGTGCTTAAGGGATAAGCATGGATTAATTAATCCTTATCCCACATTGATTAATGTACATACATTAATTGTCTATATAAGTGGTTCATTGAACACTTAGTATAATTGTGTGCACAAGTGATGGGTCAGAAAGCCCACACGCCGCCGTCAGTCCGGGCTCGGGCTCGGGCTCGGGCTCGGGTTCGGTTCGCCCGCCCGCCCGCCCGGTTCCGATTTCGTGGATCGTGGATTTTGGGCTTGTTCGTGGGCTTGTTTCGTGGGCCTGGTTCCGTGGCCCATTGCCCGTATATTTATGATCAATGCTTGATCGAGCCCAAAGATGGAGTTGGTCCGAGGCCCAACTCGTGTGGTCCAATCCGTTGGGCCTGCTGTGCACTTGAAGAGACGTCCGGATACGTCCAATGAACCTGGACGCACGCGTTGTCCAGATTCGTCGTAACTATCGGTAACGTTCGACATGATGGCTCTGCGGAAACGTGGCACGTTATCTCCGAAACCGCCGCGGACATAACTTCGTAACACCCGACATCAATGCGGTATCGACTCAAAGATGCTCCCCATGAGGGACGACGCCTATAAATAGGACATGTCTCCCAAAGATAAGCCACCCATCGCACATCCAGATTCCAAAGATTCCAAAGCACTCTCTGCATACATAGCTAGTGTCGAAGCTCTGTCCTCGCCTCGTTCCAGTTCGTCGGAGCTCGTTGGTCTGCGGTGCTGCCACCCACGAGACGTTGCCGTTTTATCTTTGGAGACGATACGCCAGAACCGAGAGCACTACCGGGGCGTATCTCGTCTTGCGGAAAGAGGCCTCCTCGACTCGGCATTAGTATACGGTTTAGTTTCATTTGTTTTCAATTCAGTTTAGTTCAATTGTTGTTTGATCTCCACTTCTACATTTCTGTTAGTTGTAACACGCCCGGCAAGTTTTGTACTGTTCTGTACACATTTATCCAACAGGTGAAATGGCTGCAAGTATCCAACTGAAAATGAATTGATCTCTGCGAAGTCACACTGAGTATTCTGGATTTTGAGTGAGTTCATCAATGAACTGAGGTGGAGCAGAATTTGGTAGCAGAACGTCTTCAAAGCCATAAGCACGTGCTATGGCAAAAATTTGGGTTTTCCAAAAACTGTGGTTGGTTCTATCTAACTTTATGCTGATAGGATGAATAGATGGAAGATTTAGTTGATAGTTGTAGTCATGAGAGAAGAAGGAAGACGCAGATCTAAAAAAAAGAGGTGGATAATCTTGGCCTGATACCATGACAAAGTATAAGCAAAAGCAGAAATGGAAATAGCAGAATAGCAGATAAAATGAAAAAAAGCTTGACATTGATCTGCGTTGTTTACAGTATTTATAAGAAGAATACAAATTGGTTTTAACTTACAAACTGCACTCTAACAACTTTAACAACACTCTAACAACCTAACTAACATGTAACTAACATTGCCACGTTGACTCCCATGCATGCATTAATCACCTAATAAGCTGATAGTCTTCTTCATCATCTCTAACCTTGAAATGGATAACCAGTTTCTTGACGTTTGGAATTGCTGCCACCATATCTGGAGTGCAAGCAAAATTTATTGCCTGAGAAAGTGTCTGCAGATTCTCTAGAGCAAATGATTCTCCTTTAGGAACCTCGGGAGACAAAAGAAGAAACCAGCACCAATCTGAAGATGCCTTAATTGTGGCATACTCCAAATTTCCATTAGAAATGAAATAGAAATTACATTGTATACATACTCATTCTGATACCAGGTAGAGTAAATGATGAAAGTTTGAAGATTTTGAAGGTTTGATATACCTGTCGGAATTCCAAATGGCCATTCGAAAGCAAGGTACCTTAAATGAAACAGCTCAAATATCTCTGATGGTATATTGTTATCAGAATTCGGTGTATAATTTTCTCCCAGATGTTTCAGGTCCAATATCCTAAACAATCTATAGTACCCTAAAGAGCCAAGTAGTTGTATTCATGCAAATATCTCGTAGTGCAGATATTTTGTTCGGACAAAACTAGACAGGAAGTGACACAGACGGTAGTTTTCCGACTCTCACGGAGATACTGGTGGAAAAAATTCTCTTGTTTGGTTTTCTTTATGCACATCTCTCTTATGAGATCATGCATGCTCAATCTCTTGATCCGACCATTAATATTGCGTTTGATGACCAAAACAAGATTTCTCTTGACAAGATCCTCCAAATACTCTTCTCCTATATCTTCAAATCTCATCGAACCACTCGGTTTCATAAAATCTTCAGCCATCCACAGTCTAATGAGTTTTGAGACACGCATGTTATAATCTTCAGGAAAACCGGCTATATATAAGAAACATGTTCTGAGATGACGAGGCAAGTGTACATAACTCAGAGAGTATTTTCTCAAATTGTTGTTCATTAGTATAAATGGTAGATTTGATGTTTTCTGTAATTATATTCCTGTTGTTTCAGTCTGATCAACAGAGGACAAAATTCCAGCAATCACCACAATAGCAAGAGACAGCCCTCTGCACCTTCTGGCAATAACCTTTCCAATTTTCACCAGTTCAACTGGGCAAGGATTCTGCTTAAAAGCACCTGTTGTAGTAGATTCCAACTATGATCCTTATTCATGAAATATATCTCATGGATAAGGCCAGAAGAGGTGGCATAACTTGCCATATCTTGTAATCTTGTGGTTAGCATAACCCGACTTCCATTACCATCATCTGGAAACATTATCATTAAATCATCCCAAGCATCTACACTCCATATATCATCCAGTACAATGAGGAATCTTCGTCTCTTTAAGGTTTGGAACACACGAAGACGTCGTTTCTTTGTGTCAGAATCGGCTTCAACCACTTTCATGGAAGTTAGGAGGCATGAAACAATTTCTGGGACACTGTAATCTTGCGATACTGTGACCCAAACACAAATATCAAAATGCTGCACGATTAAGGGCTCGTTGTAAACATTTCTAGCAAGCATAGTCTTCCCCATTCCTCCTATGCCAACAATTGGGACAAACTTCCAGCTCAGATGATTCCCTACAAAGAAAAGATTTTATGCGCTTCAAGTCATCATCCAAACCAACTATGATGTCTTTTTGGGATGAAGCAACTGTTGATGATGAAGTAGCAACTGTTAAATCATTGAGTTGGATATCATTGATTGTGATGGAATTCTTGAATTTCATCACTTTTTCAGCAATTGACTCAACTTTCTCTTTTGCTTCTTTCAGCACTCGAAAGTCACAATGAAGGTGTTTATATTTTCCCTTTGGCTGCTCATTCAAATCTGGTTCTGACGGTTCAGCTAACGACCCCACCAAAGGTTATCACCTCAAATGGTATCACAACATTTAGATCTGTTAGAAAATATTAGCATGGATTATAAAATGAAGACTACTATAAATTATGATTTATACGAGATATATATATAAGTGTTAATAGAAGAAAGTACCCGAGTAGCTCAATAAGATACAAAATAACTAAAAAGCATGCATGGGTTAAACCGTTTCTTTTTACTAGGTAAGAGTGTGTCCGTCAGACCATCTCCAATACTTATCTCTATTTTACATAAAGTTTATCTCTATTTTATAGTAGAGTTCTTGCTCCATCTCCAACCGTGCTCTATTTTACAACAAAAGACAGTATATGCCAAAAGGAATGAAAAAAAACAAATATCGCAACTACAGTGCAGCACTATCGTTGTGAAATAATGTAGCTAAATGTAAACTGACGCAAGAATTTGAAGCAGCCTTGGGAACTTCTCAACTACAAAAAGGCGCTCAGCGCTATATTACCCGCAGTGTTGGAGATGCCCTTAAGCATGATTCATGATTTTCACATTAATTAATTATTAGAGTCGAATAATTGTAAGAAACTTATATATAGTAACTAATACAAAAAAAACTGAAAATCTATAATGGTTAGTATAATATCGCCGAAAAAAATTAATATTGCAATAAAGGATGAAATCATATAGATTTTTAATGTATATTTAATAAATTAATATATTATTGGGATTTAATTCTTTTTTTCATAAAAAGTAAAGCATAACTGAATATAAAGTAGTCATGGGATGAAATGAAATAGAATTTTATTATATATCTAATGAATTAATATATTCTTGTAGTTTTTTATATATTTACTAATTAATATGTTCTTCTACATATTAATATATTATATTACATAATTTCCTTAAAATGGAAATTATAATAGGGATATAACAATCATCTATATTTTGTAAATAAAGCACGTTTTATATATATATATATATTTGTGTTGAAAATTTCTAAATTTAAATACTTGTATATATCAAAATGGAACCACACATGAATTTAAAAGTTAAATGGGTAGGCAAAGACAACAATTATTAAATGTGTTAACAAGGTTATACACTACAACAAAGTTGTCTAGTAGTGACATGGGTTTAGTGATATCAAAAAATGTGTTACATATTTATGTGTAACAAAATTTAGTTTTATCCCCACATGTATTTATATACTTTTGTTGTACATAAATATATACATTATTAATATATTCCCAAATGTCACTGGATACTGTGACACTCATAATAATTACCAATCATACAATGTCACAATTTTGTGTAGTGATATATTTATGTTCATAATTCTTCAAAATTAGGTCAGTACTAGAACATTGTAGTGTTAATTTAATTAACCAAAAATGTTGGGATACAACTGATAAACCTCATTTTTACCTAATTTATAAGGCCATATTTGTTCAATTTATAATTGATAAGTGATCTTTTGAGCTGTCATTTGATATGTTTATATTTACCTTGAAAGATATTATGCCGTGTGTATTTCGTGTCGTTTTTACACAGGTTTAGATGTCAAAAAGGTGGATCATGAGTTAAAGGGATTTTTGGTCCGAGTGAGATCGCGACATAGGCGCACGAAGAGAACTCGCGAGTAAAATGTAGAGAAAAGGAAAAGGTGGCTAGCGACCACCCTGGTGGTCGCTAGTGGTCGCTAGCATGGCCGCTAGTTCATCACCAGAAGCTTCTGTACCAAGACTAGCGACCGCCCTACCGATCGCGAGCCTGGCCGCGAGAAAGAGAAGAACACGCCTCGCGAGTCTTCCTCGCGACACTCTGTCGCGAGCCAAACTCGCGAGGGAAGACGGATTCGCAGCACAAGCATAGCTCGTGACTTTCTATCGTGACCCTTGCTCACTAGGAAAGGTCGCGAGGCAATGCGGCATATGGTTCAATATAGAGCGCAGCCGAGACAAGAATAAGGGGATGACTGGAGAAAACCTGACAAACTCGAGACATAACACTTTAGCTTTTATTCTTTTCCTTTGCACGTTTTTTATTGCAGAATATTTTACTAGCTTAGCTTTTCAATTTCTTTTCGTTTCTAGTTTCGTATCTTAGATTCCTACAAGCATTCAGAATATTTATGGATTGAAGCTGTTACATTATTCATCGTGGAATCCTACGGTTTTATTTATCTATTTCAGTTTATGTTATCATTATTTAATTCTTGCTTTAGTATTTTAATTATAAGTAGCTAAATTTCGTATTGATCCTAGGGTTTGTATGTCTAACTAGATTCGTATGATTTATCTGTTGATCCTGTTTTGGCGTCCCATTCATGATTTATGATTCTTGGCTTTAATTCTCATGTGCTAGTATCTGGCCAATATTGATGCATGCTAGTTATGTGATTGATGTCCCGGCATAATTAATTGCATAGTCGATATCTTGATTACATAATACAGTTTTTACCTTGATACCTGACGGAGATAGGTGAACTGTAGGAGGTTATTCTTTGTGTGCTTTTGGTAATTAACTTACTTCTCTTGAGACCCGACGGAGATAGAGTTTAGGCTAACCTACTACTATAAGTTGTCATGACGCAAGACTATAGTTACATTAGTGATCCTTCATATGAATGTGGATTAAATTGGTAAACAGATTAATAGGTTAAATTGTGTGAATCTGGTTAGATTAAGTACATTCCTAGGGTCAGTCTTTTATTCCTGATTTTATTCCTTTTTTATATTTTGAGTCTAGTTTAATAACCATATTTCTTGTTATTGTTGCCTGAATACTAATAAAGATTCTTTGTTATTGTGTTCTCGAGTTGCAGTTCATGTGGATACGATATATATATATACTTGTTGTTTTACTATCATTTAGTATTTTGGTAGGAAATATATGGATCTAAATATTTGACGCCGTTGCTGGGGATTGTGTAGATTTCATAGTGATAATTTTCTGAATTGTAGTTATTAATTCAGTTTTTTTTTAAAAAAAAAAAAATTATTATGTGTTATTGCTTGGTTTGATCTGGTTTTTATCTTTTTGCGCAGTGCATGATTATAAGATCTCAAAGGAAAGAAATTATTCCATTGGATCTTGAGATTGAGAAATCACATAAGAAAGAGCTCAGAGAAAGAAGACAAACGATGACAGATAGACACCCCCAAGGTCATGATCGGATGGCCGAGATGGAGGAGATGCTAGTCGCAATGCAACGCCAACTAGCGTTACAGAATCAAATGGGCCAAGTTGGAGGCCGAGAACCAACCATACCGCTCAACCACATGTACAGGCCACCAACTGATCAGTTTCAAGATGGAGGATGGGGCCGAATGTCAATGCAAATAACTTCGAGTTAAAGCCTGCCCTCATCAGCATGATACAAGCAGAGCAGTTTGGGGGAGGGGTTACTGAAGACCCCAATGCACACTTGGAGGCATTCTTGGATATTTGTGATACGATTAAACAGAATGGAGTGTCAACTGCTGTCATCCGGATGCGGATGTTTATATTCTTATTGAGGAGCCAAGCTAAAGAATGATTCAATGGATTGGACAGATTAAGGATCACTACATGAGAGCAGTTATGCGAGAAATTTTTGTCTAAATACTTCCCACCTGCCAAGGCTCAGAAGATCATTACTGAGATCTCCCATTTTCACAATTGGGAGATGAGTCGTTATTTGAGGCCTGAGAGATTCAGAAACCTTCTCCGAAAGTGTCCACAACATGGTTTTTCACCTGAGCAACAGGTGACTCAATTTTATAGTGGATTAAATGCTAACACTCGTAGTATTGTAGATGCTTTATCTGGAGGATGCCTTCTCAATAAAGGTATAGACGAGGCATTGAGGTGAAAACAAATAAAAAATTAATTAAGCTATAATATAATCCTAGCATGATAATTGGATCTAAATTTCTTCAAAGCACAAAATTTTTAATAATTAATTATTATTCTTAGAATTGAGAACTAAGGAACTAGTAAAAAAAAATATAATTATGTATTGAAAGTTCGGTTTGAATTGAAACCAATTTTTTCCACTCAATCTGTAACCAAACTGAAATAATTTAGATTTGGCAATTTTAACCCAAGCCAAATCGAATTTTTCCGTCGAATCTAACCAATTTTTTCAATTCAATTCGATTTTTGCCAGCCCTAGATCTGCTTCTTAGTTTAAGGAAATAAACATGAAAACTAAATCGCGAAAAATTCCCACACCACTATATAATAAATATATCTAGCAATACCTTCTCTATCAACTCTTCCAAACTTCGTGCTTTGTCTGGCAAATTGTTTTGATACTGCAAAACCGATGCATGACGTGGCTCATAAACATGGCAAGAGATGAAAACCTGGACAATATCTTCAGCTGCAAGTGTTACCGCCCTTATTATTGCTTCGAAACGCGTCGCCTCGTCCGGAAAATCTTCCAGAAACGCTTGCAAGAAAATAACGTATTCAGCAATGGATATAATTTGATCTTTTGCTGGAGGGGAATGGAATCTTGATGATAGCTGAGGATGAGGTCTATGGTGTTTGAAAGTGAAAGCAGAGCAGCATAAGCCATTCCTCAATCAGAGAGAGAAACGTTATGATGAAGAAAGAACAATAGAACAAGACGAATGTATGTATGTGTGAGAGATACAGAGTTGACCAAATAGTGAGCAACAAGATGATCTGTAAAAAAAGAGAGAAGAAAAAAAGAAATCGCTCTCCCGATTGAAAATTGTCCAATTGAGAAAAAACAAATGATTCTAATCAATTAGTACATCACATATTAAAATATGAATAGATGACGTTTACGGTTTACGCGCTATTCCCTACCTAAAGTCAACTTGGCACAAACTCGATGCTCTTCGTGCGGGTTGAACTATACTGCTCTAATTTGCTTCGACAATATATTTCTTAAGCTATTGTTCAAATATGGCGATTTTATTCAAATAAAATAATAATAATAATAATAATAACAACACAGATAATCCTGTACAATCCGTATGGATACCATCTGCATCGAATTGGACATTAGGGACAAGTTAATATTGTTTTGTTCTTCTTGCATGCGTGGAGAAGTAAAAATATATACATCCACTAGAAGTGCAACTGATTCATTTCGCTTTAAATAAGCGTTGTCGCAATAATTTGTACATAAGAATTGAATAATATATTCTTAGCCGAGGATTTTATTATATTCTATAAATTATCTTAAACGTATCAGCACCACACCCTCCTAGTCCTATTGTGTATACATATAATTTACGTAATCGGAAATAAATAATATGTATGACGCATACCAAATAATGATAAAGAATATCTTAAATGCTTGATATGGAAACACTCCACTGGATTCAATATCTTCTCAAAAGATCGTAATTAATAGTTATTATTTTATTGAATGATAAATTAAAAAATATATGTGCATATTTATACATCGATTGACGTTTATGTAGAATAGTATTCAAAGACCGCTAAGTACCATAGCCTATCATTACAGCTAAAGGGGAACCATAACCAATCGAACTAAAATTTAAAGAAATAAAAGTTTGGGCTGTTGGCTTTTCCCAGTAGGGAAAAGGTCCCCCAAAACGCGGTGCATGCTAATCAGTTGTGGCAAGCACGCTCACATTATTCTTTAGATATTTAAGTACTAATAATTTTTAAATATTGTAAAAGCATATGATATTTACTTAAATTCTTTATTTTTGTAGTTAATTAATATACCTATTATTAATTAATGTATAAAATAATAAGTTATAACAAGCTGGTAATTTTATGTTTTCAAACTATAGCTCATTCAACACCTAAATTTATGACTAGTACAGAAGAATGAAATTAGATAGAAATGGAATGAAATATATGATTCATGTGACTGATATATACATGGAATATGAATGGAATAAAATAATCATTATTTTTATATTATTATTATTATTGTAATAATAATTTATTATTGTTGTTGTTTTTGTTATTATTACTATTATTTTAAATAATGTTTATTGCTATTAATTATTATTTTATGTTAATATTGTTATCATCATTTTTACTTGTTTGATTGTTGTTATTATTAATTAATTTATATTTTTATGTAATTATTTATTATGTTACTATTATTATATTTATTGTTAATAATTACTTTTATTTACTTATTATAAATACTACTATTTTATTATTAATTTTATAAGATAAAAAATAAATAATAATAGTTTTATTATATTTATTTTTTTGGCTAATCTCATGTTCATGAGAATAAGCATTCATTCAAAAATGATGATTCGTATTGTAAAAATCTTACTAGCCGTAGAATTGAGAATGAATGCAAAATCACTATTCATTTCTGTGTACCAATCACCTAATAGTAACACTCAACATATACTGTCTAAAAGTAGTGCGGTCCAATTATATTGTTATGGGATGGATATCAACTACTGAATTGTTACACTAAATGGCTACTTGGTCAAGATCGTATAAATAAGCTTAAATTTTAAAATATCTGTTGGTTGTCTATCTGTGATGGATCTTTAATTTCAATATCGATATTAATTTTAATATAGGAGGCCTCTAGCCTCACAAGTCCGACCACCATGACATTTAATTCTGATTAAATTAGGTACTAATCACGAAACAGAGATTTTGAAGTAAAAAAAATAAAAGGAATCGTACAACTTAAAAGCAAAAAAAAGATGATTGTAAATTGGCCAACACATCAGATCTTATGGGCTAAGAACGCACCAGCCCGTAATCCTTCCACTGCTGAAAGCGGGAGGTAGTAGTGGCTGCTCTGTGAAGCCAGCCTGACGCGGTGCACTCCGCGCTCTACTTGGATTGGGCGGGCTAGAATTCTTGTAACATAACCCAATCAGACGATTTGGATCAACATTCAATCATCTTATTGCCCCTACTCAGGTTACAAGCTCGCGTTACTTGGCTCGGCAATCTGTGTCTCTATTTTCCTGTTTATATACATAGAGAAGTTGTAGTATGCTAGCGGTGTGGGAAGACATACCAAACTCTGTAGAAATTTCATCTAAATGCATTGGTAAATGGAATCTTTCTATGCAGATTAATATTTGTGGCTGCGGAAAGTATTTGCAGATTTTTCATATTATATACTGAAGTAGTATACTTGGAACATCAAGTACCTGGAGAAGGAACGGGCATGAATCCGACAGTAGATTTTAATGGCTACCCCATGAATCCGACAGTAGAAGTTCAATGAGATCATTCGGGACCTGACATAGATGCAAACAACGACGAAGCACTAGGCACTTGAGTCTTGGGAAGTGAGTAGTTTCAGTTATCCAATGCTCCAGATTGGATTCCTCAATCACCAAATAGCTTAGCTGCCAAAACCCTCCTTCACTTGTTTCCCATGTTTGCCTATGCAAGCATGCTTTCTTAGTTTAAGCACCTCAAGATTACGCAATGAAGCAACAATTTTCATATCCTCCCAAGAGAGTTGCCAAGTAAATTCCAACTTCTTCAATTTCAGAGGAAAAACAAAACCCATGTTTTTATGCTGTTCAAGAAAATGCCAAGTAAATCTATATCTTGAGAATTTCAAGTTTCTGCAGATATATAAGGTTGTGGACCTCATAATCTTCTACCCACATCTCTCAAGTTGTCATCGTCCGTATAGAGGAGAACCAGTTTTTTGAGGTTTGGGATCATTTCGAGATTCTCTCTTGAACATACAAAATTTACTACTCTAGAAAGCGATTGCAGATTTTCTAGAGAAGGCATCGCTCTTTTATTACTGGGAAACTTGAAAGGAAATATGAGGAGATGCCGTAACTGTGGCATCCTCCAAATCCCCTCTGGCTTCCGGGATACTGATACAAATTATGACGTAGTCTCAACCACTTGAATCGACCTTAGACGGGCGCCCTTCCTGAGTGCAATGGAAGTCGCCGACCTAGGCCATGGGCCTTACGGATCGCCCATAGACCCCGTCCAGGTAAGTATGTTTCTTCAACTTTTTTCGTCACTTTATGTATGTGCTATTCCCATACTCCATCTACTGGCATTTCGATGTGGGTTGTCTAGTTTCCATTGCTTTCTTCGTTTTTAAGCTTTCTTCTTGTTCTTCTTTTTTTTTTTTTTGTATCCCTTCCACTTCATGTCAATTCATTAACTTCATTGGTTTTTATGACAAAAATCTATACTTGTATAGCAAAAGTCTTGCTTATATAATTGGAATTGTCAGTTACATCTTTATATTTAATTTAAGAGTAATATAATTATTATATAAATGAATAATCTATTACTATTATAAAAGTGTTTCGTCTTACAACTTTTTTTTAGTATACTTATGACATTGTTATTTGTTTAAATTTTTAAGAATATTTTATTAATATATATATATATATATATATATAATTAATGACTTTCGTACCATTCTATTTGTCTCAAGAAATCATGGAGCTTGTAATTGATGGTTTTGTATTGAGGATTAAACATGTGTATAGATTGGGAAATATTGTAACTCAATTTCTTACTTATTTTGAGACAATTTGTATTCATGATGTGGTTTGGACTTATGATTTTTCTCCATGGTCAAGGGATGTGTCATTTTATGATGATTAATTAAATGTTTATGCTTTCCTTAAAAGCAAAACCTCATTGGATATTTATGACAAGAGGTATAGTGATTAATCAACATTACTATACTTGGTTCCCCAAATTTCTTATAATTCTTCACTATCATTTACTCGAATATGTTTAACTAATATATTCTTTTATGTTGTTTTTTATTTCGAACCTTGAAAATAGAGCTGAGGATTCATCGGTTGATTACTATTATATTCTTTCAAGTTGTTGTAGGTGAGACTGAAATTGGATTAGATTTCTATTGTAATTTTTAATATTGCTAAATTTTTTACATTAATTAGTAGAAGAACTTCTTTGTTTTTGTTTAAACGTGTAATGTTTGGGATAGCCAGAGAAGGACGAAGTCCGAGTCAAAACTACGAAAAAAATAGGATTTATATGAAAGATACAAGTTTATGTGAAAGTAATGAAAATACAACTAACCCACAAACTCCAACCATTTTCTAGATAATAACACTACTGAACTAGAATAAAATTAGCTTGAATTGTTGGAGTTCTCTAAAAAGAAAATTCCTCCATAAAATGTCGTATGCTGCTTGAAATGCGATGAATACACGGTATTCTTTAGTAAAAGGCGAAAGAATAGTTCGCTATGTACTCAACGCGCAGCTGCGTGGCCATTCAAAGTGCATTTCACTCTATTTATAAATATGTTGTCTTAGCTCTTCTTTCGTTTCGGTTTTCAATGTGGGACTGGCACGAGCTGGTTTCATTGGTGAAGATGTTTGATTTAATTTATTTAGTCTTATGGGTGTTATTTAATTTGGACTAATTTTTAATTTTGCACACCAACTTCAAATTAGTACGAAAATACATGTACTTAACAATTATTATAATTCTACCACAATTGAAATTTTTGCCAAAATTAAAGCTAGCATTGTAGTCTGGTGGCATAAATTTTCATTATAGGAAAATAGTTTTTTGATTGGGATGGTGTCATGTCGAAAGCCAATTCACGTGATTTGTGTCATTGGACTGCTATAGGTAATTTTCACAAAACATCATTGTAATATTCAATATTCTTCATACATTGTTTTAAAAAACAAAACAATCGACAGATTTATGTACAAGTTCAATTAAGGTTGTCAACATTTTAATGAATGATATTATTTGTTATATTTTAACTCAATTATGAATGGAGAATTTCATGCAAATTTAACTAATTTTGGAGAAGGCTGCGTGAGTGAACACAATCCCCGTTAATACAAATTATGACATTGGCTCGACCACTTGTACTCCAAATATTGATCTAGGCCATGAGTCCTAATGTTCACGCACCGATATCGTCGCCAATATCAATGCCTAATCCCCATACACAGTTTCTTTTCAAATATTGAGAAATGCATCCGACCATACTCTCTTTCACCCTTCTCAACATGTACATATTGTTTTTACTTTGGTTGGATAACTACCAATTACTTTTCATATTAATCATTTATTTCAGTTTCTTCATTATAGGTTTCTTTAGCACTGTAGTACCAGCTTCAAAAACATATCTTTACTAGTGCTAGTACTCTCTCCCTCGAATTTCAAGTGCACTCAATTTTATTATCATGAAAACTGTAAGATAATGCATTGGATGTATCATTGTATTATGATAATATTGATGTCACGATATTATAGTGAAGTAATTTTTATTTGAATTCTTTCCTATACATGAAAAGATTATCAAGTAGTTTTTTTCCCCAATATGTTAAGTAAAATTAATTTGCACGATTAACTCTTGTCCAATCTACAATTATCATAAAAAGGTTTTTTTTTAAAAGAAAGACCCTATATGCCAAATATTCTCATTCACGAGAAATATCAATTGACTTCGACATATATAATTGGCATAATATAGTGATATAACTCAAACTATACACGTTTCATGACAAATTTTAAGGAATTTTTTACGTACTTTGAATTATAGGAGGAAAATACAGATTTATATGAAACTTTAAAAGTACTCACTTCCAACAATTTCTATTTTAAGTGTCTACAAAAAATATTTCATTTTAGTATATCATTCTATTTTATTTCCTTATATTTTACTCTTAAAGTTCTCACTTTATCTACTCAGAAAACATCTATTAATTATTTTGACGATCAAATATAGGATACGTTTCATTGTCTGAGGGAATATAAAAGAATCGAAATACAAAACTTAACAATTCTACAAGTCAACTAAACAAATAGTATGATATTTAACTTAATTAGTTGGGGTTTTCTGATGAGGAAAACACCCTTCAAAAAGTGGCATATGCTGCTTGAATTGCGTCGAATACACGGTATTCTTTAGTAAAAGGCGAAAGAATAGTTCGCTATGTGCTCGACGCGCTGCTGCGTAATTCTTGAAATTGCATTTCACTCTAGTTATGGAATCTGCCTTAGCTCATGTTTGGTGTCTCTACGATGTGGGATTTGGCAAGTATCGATTTTTGCTCACACGAATGAATCTCATTTATTGTGATCACTTTGTAAAGAATGACAGAAAAATGTGTATTCTCCCCCACCCCCTTCCCAAATTAAAAATTATGTTTGCGCATATTCTTTGCCTTCACTTATGTATTTACGGTTTATGGCTAGGTAACTTATTGAGGTTTAATGAGATGAAATACTAACATAACCGCAGTTGTGAAACTAACCGTTCGTGAATAAATTCATGTTAAATATAATTTCTAATTAAATAATGTGAATTTAATAGAGTTGAAGTATGGTTTAATTGGTTAGTTACTAGGATTATAACCTCATCTATTATCTATTATTAATTAATATTAATACATAAATCTATTACATATTGGAGACACAATATTCATCTAGAATCCTATGTGGCATTTTCATGTTTTTTCATTCTTATTTTTCTAAAATTCCACAAGTTTCCTTATTTGACCACTTAGCATTTAATACATTGATTAATTGATTTATTGATTTATGTTAATATTAAATATGTTATTATAAATGCATATATATATATATATATATTGATTGTTCATGATTATTAAGGATTTCCAAAAAAATAATCTATTTGTACATTTGTATTTATATATCGATTACTTTTATTTAATTTTAATTTAAAATCTTATAAGGAAATATTTAATTTCAATTTGATTTAAAATAGTTGTATTGTTAGTTATCATCTAATGTGTCCTATCAAATTATTTATTTATTTTTCTACTTCCACAAAAATATTTTAAGTTTAATATTTATTTTTTAAGATAAATTTTGCAAGATTAATATTTATATTTTGTAAGATTATTAAAAAATCAACTATCATATTTTTACAGTATGAATTCTATTTGCAAGATTAATATTTAAACTCTATTTTGATTTAACTTAAATACTCATTTATTGCATTTTTAATTTACATATTCTAATTTTATATATTTTAATATTATGAAATTTCTTTAATTAAGAGTATCAAGTTTTCATATTTATTTTCACTATTTTTTTAAAATTTTGCCAATATTATTTTTCCACTAGATTGAATATATAAATAAAATGGTATTTACATGTTTGAGTAATCAGTGGGTATTATGAGTTCGGGACGGGAACATGTAATAAAATCACTTTCTAATTGGATTTGGAACATGTACAAATATTTACATCTTAGACGAGTAATCAATTACTGTAATAACTTATATTCACAAAATTGAACGAGTTTAGATAATTAGCGAAATTAATATACGGTTTTAAGACAAGAACTTGTAGTAAAATAATTTTTTAATCGAACTTGAGACAAATACACGATATTCTTTAGTAAAAGGCAAAAGAATAGTTCGCTATGTACTCAACGTGCAGCTGCGTGGCTATTCAAAGTGCATTTCACTCTATTTATAAAAATGTTGTCTTAGCTCTTCTTTCATTCGGTTTTCAATGTGGGATTGGCACGAGCTGGTTTCATTGGTGAAGATGTTTGATTTAATTTATTTAGTCTTATCGGTGTTATTTAATTTGGACTAATTTTTAATTTTGCACACCAACTTCAAATTAGTACGAAATACATGTACTTAATAATTATTACTATAATTCTACCAAAATTGAAAATTTTGCCAAAATTAAAGCTAGCATTGTAGTCTGGTGGCATAAATTTTCATTAGAGCATCTCCAATGGGAGGAGGTAGTGGGCATGCATTTTCAAAAAGAGCCATTGGGGGTGAGAGGAGGGGGAGGTAGGGGGAGGTGGTTTGGAGAGAGAAAAGGCATAAGTGTCTCCTGGGTTGTACCAAAATTGTGGGAGCTATTTTTATTTTTTATTGTTTTTTTATTTTATTTATCTTTTCTTTTTTTTTCCATCTATTTAGAAAGTGCCATTGGGGCCATTTTTATGTTATTGTATGATTTTTTTTCCATAGTTTATGATTTCAAAATTGTCAGTAGCATTTTTTAAAGTATTTATGTCATTTATTGATAATTAATAAATTATGATTTATAAATAATTTATTTATTTTATATTATTTAAAACTATCAAATTAACTATTACAAAATTAAAAATAGTAAATTTAAAATTTAAATGTGGGAATGTATAAAATAATGAATGTGTTGAAAATGAGTGGAAAGTAGGGTTCATAATGATGTCAAGAAAACCGAGTTTTGGGAGGTATTGTGGGGTGAAAATAAGAGTGGGAAATATAGTGATGTGTCTGTGATGATATCAGTAAAAACCTGAATTTGGGGAGGTATGATTGGAGATGCTCTTATAGGAAAATAGTTTTTTGATTCAGATGATGTCACATCGAAAGCCAACTCACGTGATTTGTGTCATTGGGCTGCTATAGGTAATTTTCACAAAACATCATTGTAATATTCAAATTTTCATACATTGTTTAAAAAAAAAAAAACAATCGACAGATTTATGTACAAGTTCGATTAAGGTTGTCAACATTTTAATGAATGATATTATTTGTTATATTTGAACTCAATTATGAATGGAGAATTTCATGCAAATTTAACTAATTTAGGAGAAGGCTGAGTGAGTGAACACAAGCCCCCATTAATACAAATTATGACATTGGCTTGACCACCTGTCCTCCCAATATTGATCTAGGCCATGAGTCCTACTGATCACCCACCGACATCTTCGCCAATATCAATGCCTAATCGCCATACACAGTTTCCTACTAGTCTATGTGGGATTTTCTTTCTATTTTTCTTTTCAAATATTGAGAAATGCATCCGACCATACTCTCTTTCACCCTTCTCAAAATGTACTTCATATATATATATATATATATATAGGGGTTAGTTATGGTGAAAAGTTCCTTAATGTATGCGAAAGTAGGAATAGTAGCATATCTTTCATATTGTGTAGACAATCGTAATTAATGTATTGCATATGAAAGTTTAGCACATATTTTATTCATTCGTAGCACATATCTAAATATATTAGTTTAGCACATCTTTCATTGCGGTAGTAAGACAAGAAGAGTTATAGTGTTGCACAATAATCCGTGTAGCACACAAACATAAAAGCAGAAGACACAAAAATTAAATCTCAACCATTGATATAGCAAATCAAATGCCCGGATTTATTCCTATTTCTACCAAATTATCTATTCCTACCGATCCATCTCCTATATATATATATATATATATATATTTTTGTATCATGGGGAACCCGCAGCCGCTATCTTAATGTGCGCATTGGGTAAACCTCACGTTCCTGTACAATAGCTTACAAACCACACAGGACATGTAAACCACACTTGAAAAACCAGGTATGACAGGTTCAAACCCATAGAGGAGTTTGGTGGGGTTCGAACATGTGACCTCTCGGCCACAGGAACTCACCTTAATCATTGGGCTGTCTCTAGGGGACTACATGTACTTCATATTTTTTTTTTGGTCAATTAATACAGAAATTTTTAAAGGCTGCGTCACGGTGGACTCGAACCCGAGACCTTTGGCCTCGGGCATTAACCACTCTACCACTAGGCCAACTCACACACACTTCTTCATATTGTTTTTACTTTGGTACATGTACTACCAATTGCGTTCCATATTAATCATTTATTTCAGTTTCTTCATTATAGGTTTCTCTAGCACCGTAGTACCCAGCTTCAAAAACCTAGTTTTACTAGTGCTAGTACTATCTCCCCTCGAATTTCAAGTGCACTAAATTTTATTATCGTGCAAACTATAAGAATGGTGCATTGGATGTATTATTGTACTTTGATAATATTAATGTTACGATAGTATGCTGCAGTAACTTTATATATCCAATATAATATTTTCAAGATATTAAGATTTTTTTTCGAACCCTTTCCTATACAAGAAAAGATAATCAAGTAGTTTTTCTTTTCAATATGTTGTAAAATTAATTTGTACAATTAATTATTGTCCTATCTACAATTTTAAGGAAGTGTTTACGTACTTTGGATTATAGGAGGAAAATTAGATTTATATGAAAACTTAAAAATACTCACCCCGTCCACAAAAAATATCCAACAATTTCTATGTTGGATGTCCACAAAAAATATTTCATTTTAGTACTTTTTCTTCTTATATTTTATCCTTAAAGCTCTCACCTTATCTACTTTAAAAATATCTATTATACCGATCAAATATATGATACATTTCATGGTTGGGGGGATATATGATAGGATATATATCATTTCAAGATAACCACTCCTTATATATATATATATATATATATATATATATATATATATATATATATATATAGAGAGAGAGAGAGAGAGAGAGAGAGAGAGAGAGGTTCAAATAAGACAATTTTTAACGTGAGAACTAAGAACCATGAAAATTCAGTGTAAACAAAATGAATTCGTTATGATAGTTAATGCATACGTTGGAAAAATTACTGAGTCCAAAAACTCAAAATTTTCACCCAAAGTGTGAATCCCATGAGAAAATTCTATTTTTTTGGATTCATTAACTTTTACAACGGATTCATCAACTTATACTCCAAATTCATTATTTTTTGGTTCTCATGTTTTCACGATAAAAATGGTTCTCACGTTAACCCTCTCAGGTCAAGTATACTGTAAAGTACTTTGAACAAAATTTTGAATACGTAATGCTTAATTTTGTGAAATTAAACAATATAGTTCTGTACGAATTCTACTTATATTCCAACAAAGATTACATCTTTGTTAGTCTAATTAGTTAAAGTACAAAAAATGAGGTTATAATCCTAGTAACTAACCAATTAAACCATACTTCAACTCTATTAAATTCACATTATTTAACTAGAAATTATATTTAACATGAATTTATTCACGAATAATTGGTTTCACAACTGCGGTTGTGTTAGTATTTAATCTCATTAAACCTCAATAAGATACCTAGCCATAAACCATAGATACATAAGTTAAGGCAAATAATATGCGCAAACATAATTTTAAATTTGGGAAGGGGGTGGTGGAGAATACACATTAATTTTTCTGTCTTTCTTTACAAAGTGATCACAATAAATGAGATTCATACGTGTGGCCAAATCCCACATCGTAGAGAGACCAAACATGAGGTAAGGCAGTTTCCATAACTAGGGTGAAATACAATTCAAAGAATTATGCAGCTGTGCGTTGAACACATAGCGGACTATTCTTTCGCCTTTTACTAAAGAATACCGTGTGTTTGTTGCAATTCAAGCAGCATACGCCACTTTTTGGGCGTGTACGTTGTATTTCGATTACTTCTATCATATATTCCCTCCAACCATGACATATATCATATATTTTGTTTATAAAGTTGTCATGCAGTTACTCTTATTATCGTATGTGACTAGTTTGATTAAAGTTTAGTCATAAGAGGTGCTTTGCCTCATATATACTTCATTCGATTGTCAAGGTCCATTTGCACCTTTTGAATATTTGAAGGGGCCACTTAGAACCGGAACATATTTTGATGTTTAAATGGAATTGGGCCAAAAAAAGCTTTGTGTGACTGAGGAAGTGCATTTAGGGATGTTTGGTTAAGCTTATTTTAGAGAGCTTATAAGCTATAAGATGTTTTAAGAGCTTATAAGAGATAATGTCTCAAGTGCTTATAAGTTGTTAAAGTGTTTGGATAATTGATCTTATAAGTTAGAGAAAGAATCGTGAGTTAGAGAGATAAAATTGACGAGATGTAACTTGATAGTGTATGTGTAGGAAATAACGAACTATAATAAGGTTATTTTGGTAAATTCATGGTTGCTTATAAGTTTATGAAAAAATAAGTTATGGTTGACCAACTTATTTTTAGGGAGCTTATAAGCTGTTGGATCTTATTTTCACAGCTTATAAGCTGCTTAGGAGCTTATTTTGACAAACATTTTGCAACAAATTATAAGCTCATAAACAGCTTATAAGTTGTTTTAAAGAGCTTATAAGCTAGAGCTGTTCACGGGCCGGGCCGGTTCCGGTTCGAAAATCCGAAACCGGAACCGACCCGTTAAGGGGTTTAAACGGTTACTGTTCGGAACCTTGAACCGGCGGTTCCGGTTCCGTGAACCGCCTTTTTTTTTTATTCTTCGATTTTTTGTATTCTTTAATTATATTTGTATATATATACATAGAGATGACGAAAAAAATAATATTGGGACACAATAATTAGTAAATGAAATAAGAAAAATATTTTATTACACTTTCTTTTGTCACATTATAATTTACAACTTGTAGCAAAAATTATAACTTATAATAAACTAAAACTTATAAAAAAAATTACAACTTATAATAAACTAAAACTTATAAAAAAAATTACAACTTATGCAAATAAAATCATACTTTAATTTATATTGAAGACAAAAAAAAAAGAAAAAAAAGAAAGAGCTTGAGCTTAATTATAATATTGAAAAATATTACAATTAAGTTCACACGGTTCGGAACCGGAACCGTCGGTTCGGCCCGGAACCGTGTGAACCGCAGGTTCCAATTTTTTTTTTTTTTGTTTTTGTGTTTTAGATGTTATTTCATGTGTTTTATATAATAATAATTGTATTTTGATGATATTAAACATATTAAATTACAAAAAAATCGAAAAAAAATAAAAATAAAAAATTACATGAACCGGCGGTTCGAAACCGCCGGTTCAACGGTTCGGGATTTACCGACCCGGAACCGGAACCGTGTAGGAGGCGGGCCGGTTCGGAACCGGAACCGTTGACCCGATTCTAGTTCCAGTTCCAGGTCGAATGAACACCTCTATTATAAGCTCAGCCAAACACCCTCTTAATTTCTTAAGAAATTGATTATTATTCTCTCTTGTCATTTAACAAATTGAAAGCTAATATAAAACTTCAGGCGTCAACTGATTAATCATGATATTATGCACAAGGTGATGTGATCTGTATTCGTTGAACTTGTGGTATAAGACTTTTATAAGTATGATCTGTTTCATTTGTGCGCAATTTTCTTTTTAACAATACAGGAACCAAGTTAAATGAAGTGCACTCACAACAACAGTTGCACTAGCTTGTTATAAAAGAACAAAATAAATAAATTATGAAGGAAATTTACGCTCCTCCTCGTGTTGATTAAACTTGAATCATCATTCAGCAATATTTAATCAGCTAGCTTGCTCATCAGTCATCATCAAATTAAATCGGCATGGCCACAAAACTCAAACAATAACCTGATTAAGACAAACAATGAATATTGATGCAATTAATTATTTAACACACAGCTTGAAGAATATATAAATGGCAACGATTGTTCGTTCATCAGAATAGCTATCATCATTTCTACGTAGTGTTGTATATGCTAGATAATTTATTACTTATTACTATTATAAATGAGCCTATTTTTACAAAATTTGACTTTATCTATTATATACTCCATCTGTCCCCTAATATAATCATAGGAATCTTCGACACAAGTTTTAATAAAAGTTGTTGAATGTATTATGAGTGGAGTAAGAGTCTCATAATAATGTAATATTAAAGTAGCTAGTGGTGGGTCATAGGTAATAAAAGATGTAAATAAATATTGTTGAGGGTAAAAAAGAGAAACAATGATTGGTTATGGATGGTAAAAGGTGTAAATAAAGAATATTATTGAATGTAAAGTTGGGAAGATAGTTTCCATAAATATGTAGAAAAGAAATTGGGGAACGTCCCAAAAAGGAAAATTATGAAGGAAATTAGGGGATGTATGGAGTACTTAAGTTAAAGACGATAAGTGTAATTTTTATATGATTATATATATGAAGTTGGGATATACATAGTTTTTATATATAATATGTAACACCCTAAATTTATGATTAAAAAGGATATTATCTCTTGAATAGCTAATGCAGAAACAAGTAAAAAGATAGAAATTTATAAAAAAATCTATTGCAATAAGAACACTAAGATAACACATAAGATAGGGTGCCCAACTTATATACCCACCTTTCAAAAATTAAGTACACCCCATATCCAACTAAAAATTAACTACACCCCATATTATTGGGTTACCTCCCAACCAGTGCTAGAATTATCGTCGCTAGCTCGACGGTACCTCTTATCATGGTTCGTTGAGCTTGGTCACCTTGACTTCTCGGTCGAAGTGTGACTTGAAGTATGATTTGAGGTATTGACCATTCACCTTAAAAATGTTGCCCCCCGAGTCTAGGAGTTCGTAACTCCCATTGGCAAGTGCACGGTAAACGGTATACGGCCCCGACCATCTTGACTTGAGCTTTCCCGGGAATAGACGGAGTCGAGCATTGTAAAGCAAGACTTCATTACCCGACGAAAATCCTTTGGCACGAATGTGGAGATCGTGGAATTTCGAGCTCTTTCCTTTGTATATCCGAGAATTCTCAAAAGCTTCATTCCTCCACTCGTCAAGCTCCAACAGTTGGTCACTTCTCATCATACCGGCCTCCTTGAAATCCATGTTGATTCTCCTCGTGGCCCAATATGCTTTGTGCTCCAATTCAACCGGTAAATGGCAGGATTTACCAAATACCATTTGATATGGAGATAGCAGATGGGAGCTTTGTATGCATCCAGAGGCCCAAAGAGCATCATCCAACCGCTTGGCCCAATCCTTGCGATGAACAACCGATTTCTCTAAAATCGCTTGATCTCTCGGTTGGCGAGCTCACTTGCCCGCTTGCTTGTGGATGGTAGGGGAGGTGACTCGATCTTTCACACCATATTTGGCTAGAACGTTGCTTAGCCACTTATTATTAAATGCGACCTCCATCGCCGATCAACGCCCCGGGACTCCAAATCGAGTTAGAATATTCTTGTGGAGGAACTTGATCACTATCTTGGAGTCGTTCATGGCGGTGGGAATCGCCTACCCAACGGGAAACATATTCCACAAAGAAGAAGAATATACGTGTAACCACAAGACATGGGGAACGGACCCATGAAGTCGATCCCCCATACGTCAAATAGTTCCACCTCCATGATGGTTTTCTGTGGCATCTCGTCTTTCTTAGTGACGTTCCCCATTCTTTGACAACGATCACAACTCTTGATAAAAGATTGGCAATCCTTGAAGATCGAAGGCCAAAAGAATCCACTGTGGCAAATCTTTGCCGCTGTCTTGGCCGCTGCAAAATGGCCTCCATTCAACGAACTATGGCACTCGTGGATTATGTTCTCCCATTCTCCTTGGGGAACACAACGACGTATCAGACCATCGGCACATCGGCGGTAGAGATGAGGATCGTCCCAATAGTAGAACTTGACGTCGTGGAGAAACTTCTTTTTCAAATGACCTTTGCACGATGGAGGTAAAAATCCAATCACCAAATAATTGACAAAATCAGCATACCATGGTGTGCGATCAATGACGCCTCGTGATGTGCTCGTCTGGGAAGTTCTCCTTGATCCCAATCTTCTTATCCTCTCCTTCGACTGGTTTCTCCAATCGTGACAAGTGGTCGGCTACCATATTTTCGCAGCCCTTTCTATCTTTAATTTCCATGTCGAACTCTTGAAGAAAGAGGATCCATCTCACCGCCTGGGCTTTGAATCTTTCTTAGCGAATGATGACGAATGGCGGCATGGTCACAGTGTACGATGGTGTGGGTGCCCACCAAATAAGGTCTAAACTTATCAAAAGCATAGACCACGCAAAGCAATTCCTTCTCCGTGGTGGTGTAGTTCATTTGAGCGTCGAGAGTCTTACTTGCATAATAAATTACTCGGAAAAGCTTGTCTCGTTTACGCTAATCAAAGACCGATCGCCCAATCACTCGCATCACACATCACCGAGCGGTTGACTCCAATCGGGAGACCAAAGCGGAGTCGAGATCGGGCTAACTTCAATTTCTCGAACGCCTCAAACACTCATTTGTGAACACGAACTTCATATCTTTCTCGAGCAATCCACACAATGGCTTCGTGATCGCCGAGAAATCCTTGATGAACCTTCTATAAAACCCGCATGACCGAGAAAACTCCTCACCGATTTGACATTTGTGGGCGGAGGTAGTTTCGATAGCTACTATCTTTGCTCGATCCACTTCCAAACCTTTGGCCGAGACTTTGTGACCAAGCACGATACCTTCCTTCACCATGAAATGGCACTTCTCCCAATTGAGAACAAGATTAGTCTCCTAACATCTTTGCAAAGACTTGTGACAAATTATGGAGACAATGGTCGAACGAAGAGCCAAACACGGAAAAGTCATCCATAAAGACTTCCATAATATTCTCAATCAACCCATGGAAGATGGACATCATGCACCTTTGGAACGTGGTGGAGCATTGCACAATCAACGGCATTCGCCTATAGGCGAAAACTCCATACAGGCACGCGTGGCCCGTCTTGTGCTGATCTTCGAGGCGATGGCAATCTGATTGTACCGAATATCCATCGATAAAACAAGAGAACTCATACCCCACTAGTCCGTCCAACATCTGATCAATAAAGGCCAGGGGAAAATGGTCTTTCCTCGTGGCTGTGTTCAGAGCACGATAGTCGATGCAAACTCGCCATCCTGTCACGAGTCTTGTTGCCACAAGCTCGTTTGTCTCGTCTCTGATCACCGTGATACCCCCTTTCTTGGATACCACTTGAGTAGGGCTAACCTACTCGCTGTCGGATATGGCATAGATCATGCCTGCGTCTAAGAGCTTCAACACTTCTTTTCTGACGACCTCTTGCATTGCCGGATTCAATCGGCATTGAGGTTGCACCTTTGGCTTGTATTCATTCTCCAACAGGATCCGGTGCATGCAAATCGAGGGGTTGACCCCCTTGATATCAGAAATCGTCCATCCAATCGCAGACTTGTACTGATGCAGCACAACCATCAGTTTCTGTGCCTCCTCATCTGTCAAAGCCGAAGATATTATCACCGGGCACGTCTCATTATCGCCTAAGAATGCATACTGAAGGTGGTCCGGCAACTCTTTTAACTCAATCTTGGGTGTAGTCTCTTCCTTCTTCACCACGACGTCCTCTCCTCCAATCGGCTTCCTCACATCTAAATAAGGCACTGACTCCTCGGGGAGGGCTTTCACTTCATCGATGGACTCAAGGTACTCTAAAATCTCATCAGACGCCACATCAAGGTCTGCGGGTGAGAAAATTGAGTTCTGCATACAAAACTCCACCGGATCAGTTGATTGAAAGTGAGTGGGCGACAACTGCTCTATAACTCGACAGTCTTCCATGGTCTTCTCGTCAGGCTGCTTCATAGCATCGTATATAGAGATTTTCATCTCCTCGTCGTTGACTCTGAAGGTGAGATCTCCATCTTGCACGTCTATCAGTGCTCTACCGGTAGCTAGGAATGGTCGCCCGAGAATAAGAGGTGTATTCCCATCCTCTGGCATATCGAGAACAACGAAATCAGCTGGGAAGATGAAATCTCGAACTTTCATGAGCACGTCCTCCACTATCCCTTTCGGATAAGTCACCGATGTGTCTGCCATCTGAAGAGCTATGGTGGTCGGCTTGATCTCCCAATCTCAATCTGTTAAAATAGACAGCGGCATCGATTGATGCTTGCCCCAAATCACACGTAACCTTGGAGAATGTATGTTCTCCGATGACACATGCTATGGTGAAGTATGCGGATCTTTCGCTGAGCGGCAACTTCTTTTGCGAAGACAAAGATCGCACTCTTGAGATGATTTATTGTCTCGAATTTCCCAAGCTTCTTTTTGTTGGCAACGGCATCCTTCAAAAACTTCACGTAACCCAGCATGTCTCGGAGTGCATCAAGTAAAGGAATATTAATGTGCACCTTTTGAAACATCTCCATGAACCTGGTTAACTTCTCATCGTATTTATGCTTGGCTAAACGGCTTGGAAACGGAATTGGAGGCACGTACGTCGGAAATTTCTTCACCGGTAGCCCTTCGCGATCAGCCTCGCGACCGCGTGTGCGGTCGCTAGGCAACTGAACACCATCTTCCTTCCTCTTCGCGGCGCGCGCACGACCGCTTTCTCGGGCGCTAGGTTTGCGTCAAGCTTCAGACGATTTCTGCGGCGGCGATTACTCGCGACCGCTAGGTCGCTCGCTAGGTCCTCTGATTGACTCCTCATGGGTGTCGCGCCCTCTGAACCGCTCGCTAAATCAATCAGGATTCTCGCGGCCGGGCTCGCGGATCGCGAGCTCGATTCGCAGATCCTCTCTCTTTGCCCGTTTTCACCGTTCGTCTCCTCGTGATTTTGATAGCTCGTCCCACCTCAATTGAATGGCATTACGGTGATTTTAGGGTTTACCTCCGTATTACTCGGAAATTGGCCCGACTTGTGCTGCCCATTCTGTTGTGCGGCTATCTGACTTATTTGATTCTCCATCATCTTCATATGCTTTCCCATAGCCGTCACAGTGGACTCCAAATGATTAATCTTCTGCCCGGTGTTGCTTATAAACGAATTCTGATTCGTTGCCAATTGTTGGTTGCTTACAACCAACTATTGCATCATGTCCTCTAGACTCGGCTTCTTCGTCTCTTGAATCACTCCGTTCTGAACTGAGAAACCTGGCGGAGGCTGTTGAAAATTATTGGGGTTGGCGTACGAGAAATTTGGGTGATTTCTGTTGTTTGGATTGTACGCCGGATTCCCCCCAGGACGGTTGTTCCTCTGATTGATGTAATTCACGTCCTCAGCCTCATTCATATCTGACTCTGCAGCATTTATCTGAGCCACGCCTTTTCCTTTCCTTTCTTTCTCAAATTGGCTTCTCAACAAGGTGAACTGCTCCATAATATTATCGTATCAATCACCTTCGACGATGGCGGCCTTCACCACCGGTGTCCTATTCATCGACCATCGATAGCCGTGGCCGCCATCTCTTCTATGATGCGGTGGCCTCGTCTACACGCCTGCTCAATAGGCAGCCCCGCCGATGATCGTCAACAATACTCCTCGTGAGTGTCACCATTGTAAAGCTGTAATCTGCTGCTCCTCGAAAATCCATGTTGTGGGCACCTTCTTAATAGGCCCCAATCTTCCCACGACTCGAATAAAGATTCATCTCCTAACGGGAGAAGTGGAAATCTCGGCTATGATCTTACGTGCCTTAGCCGGAGGAAAATACTTGAAAGAAATTTCTCACACAGTTGCCCAACTGTTGATGCCGTGCGATCTAAGGTCTTGAATCGATCCTTTGCTTGATTTGAGAGAAAATCCGAACATGCGCATCCGGATTGTGTCTTGTGGCACCCATTCGCTTGATGGTGTCACAAATGTCGAGATAGGTCTCGAGATGGGCATTCGGATCCTCTGTGACTCCTCCTCCGAACTGCTCCCTTGAACCATGCCGATTAGGGCGGCTTGACTCAAAATTGTTAGCGTTTACTTGGGCCCCATCCGCCTCCTTGAAATTGCTCGGTAGGAGGTCCGTACATATAATTCAACGGTCTTGCCTCCTAATGTGGGACAACGAGTCCCATAGTTGCCAATTGGCGCCAGCATTTCAGTAAATCCGCTAACAGTGCAGCTACTTGGAGGAACGCCTGCTTATTCGATTGTTCGATTTGCCATTGCTTCCTTTCTTCTTGCCGTCTCCTTCTCCTTTGTGAATTTTCGATTTCGGATCAAAGTGTAGTTCAGAGGTCCTCGGACCTTGTGAACATAAACTACCGGAGAAAAGAAGGAAATCGAATGGCAAGAAAAACTAAAAAGTACAACTTGAATTAATAATTCCAAATTGTCAAGTTATTCCTATATGATCTTAACAATCCCCGGCAACGGCGCCAAAATTTGATCGCTCCCTTTTTCACACGTAAAAGGCGTATATAGAAGGTAAGCAGAGTATCGTATCCACAGGGATTGTAATGCGAAAACACAGAAGCTAACTCAACAATGATTCATCATTATCCAAGCAACATAAAAGGTTTGGTAAGATTTTAGGGCTTCGGAACTCAATCCAAAGCAGAGGTAACAAAACAGAAAATAAAATAAAGCAATAAACACTCGGATGTTAAAAACAGATAAGGACGACTAACCCTAGGGATGCATTAATCCTATCCACAACGTATGTTTATCCTGTTCCTATTAACCAATTTTAATCCAGACAAGATGGAAGATCACATATATAACCGACAATTTACATTACGACAAAGCGGTACAGAGATTACTAGTTTTACCTATTACTGTTACATCTCTAGGTGAAAACAAGTAACTCCAAACAGATCACAAGAATATGCTTCCTACGAATATCCTATCTCAGCTACGACTCAAGGCTTATTCGTATCATGCATTCGAGATCGATTGACAATTAATACAATTACGTAATTAACCGACAACTAGATATGCATCAAGATTGATCAGAAATCAACACATATAAATAAGCACCATCGAATCATGAATCAATGCCTGGAAGGTAAATAGCGATAACAGGAATCACAACATATAGGATCGAATCATGCAAACCCTAGGATTAGAACGAAAATCTAGCCAGACATAATAAACGGAATAAAATACGATTTAACCATAAAAATAGAAATTATATAAATGAAACCCGTATTGAAGCGTCTGATGAACAATCGTTGGGCTTGAATCCCAACCTCGTGAAAACGGAAAATTGCAAGAATTGTCCTGGACGAAACGTTCCGGATCGAAGACAAAACGTAAAACTAATGAAGAACAATGATCAAATCAACTCTAGAATGAAAATAGATGGAAGCTAAAGCTAAAAATCAAAAAGCGATAAAAGAGGCTGCGAGCGTGTGTGCGACGTTGAGGCGCGGTGTTGCCGTATATATAGCACACCCCAAACCCTATTCTCCTTCGCGCTCGGACTCGCGACCACGCCGCGATCGCTAGGTATGTCTCGCGCTCTTCGCCGCCGCTCGCCTCAAGATGATGGTTACCTCGCGACCAGGCTAGCGGTCGCTAGCCACGGCGAAATCGCCCGATGAGCTTTCTGGTCTGGGCTTCGCTCATGGACACGAGGTCGCGGTCGCGGTCTCGCTGGGTTCTCGCGGGTTGCCTAGCGGCCAGCCTAGCGACCGCTAGGCTGGTCGCTAGAAACAGGTCAGATGTGTATTTTGGCTCGTGCTTCGTTCCTTGCTTCGATTTTCAACATACGGACCTACACAACACCAAAAGAACACCCAAGAGCAGTATCTTCTAGAAATAGATAAAACATTAAGAATCGATACGTAAACGCACATTAAACGAGCTAAACTCATCTTCAAACATCAACTATAAACGTGTAAAATGCGCGTTTATCAGATACCCCCCAAGGTAACATAAAGAAGGATCCCAGTGCCCTCCATATCTAACAATAATGTTCTTCCATCCCGACATCTATAATAACAACAAGATTACATTAGCAGAAATATACAGTCTTAATATGATTTGCAGAAACGAATTATCTAAACAAAATAAACAAAATAAATCTAAACAAAATTAATAATAACAAATCTAAATAAAACTAAAGATAGTATTATAAATTGCTCGAATTATCTAAACAAAATAAATCTAAACAAAATTAACAATAATAAATCTAAATAAAACTAACAATAATAAATCTAATATCATAAATAACAATAATTAAGAGTATGAATTAATTAGTTATTTACATTATAATTAATTACTATATTCATCCTAATTGAAAACTTAAGATAACTACACTAAAATTATCCTAATTGATTTCATTTAAAATTAATTTCTAAAACAAAAATCTCTCCTATTCGAGCAGCTTTATGTCTCCCGTCGATATTTCCTTGTTTCCGATCGACCGGAGACATCAATTAATAATTAGTATTAAATTCATTTGATAATTCAAGATTACGGTCAAAAATAGCTCTCCTACGAAAATAGGCTCTCCGATCGACAATTGAAGATTCCTACGACCGTAATCATGATTAATTTGATAATCCTTGTTTCGGTCGACCAATTTGATGTTTCCGGTCGATCGAACCAATTATATATCTAATTATGCAATAATTAATTTAATTATCTAAACGAATTATATCTTCGATAATCTTGTTTCGTCGATCGGAATCAATTAAAATTAAATTACACTTAAAATCCTCTCCTGGTCGATGATTCCTTGATTTGGTCGACCGAATCAAGGAATCATCGACGGAGAGGATTTTTAAGTGTAATTTAATTTTTTAATTCATTTATGCTTTTTAAAAAAAAACCATGATTCAATGATTTAATTATTATTTTTTCATATAAAAAACCCATAAAATCATATAAAACATCTAATTTCATCTAAACGAATTATATCCAATTATATATACGAATTATGCAATAATTATCTAAACGAATTATATCCAATTATATATACGAATTATGCAATAAATTCAAAACACTAAACGAATTATCCAATTAATTTAATTATCTAAACGAATTATATCCAATTATATATATGAATTATGCAATAAATTCAAAACACTAAACGAATTATCCAATTAATTTAATTATCTAAACGCAATAATTTATCCATACCAATAAACAATAATAAATCTAAAAAAAATTAACAATAATAAATCTAAACACAAATTAATATCATAAACAACAATAAATTCAAAACACGTGTCGAAAATAATTAAAAATTCGAATAACTTACTTGTTGAGACATAACTACTGGGTTCTGGATTGAAGAAATAAATTTGAAAAATTTGAATATAAAATCGAAATGAACGAACGAAAATTAGAGGAGCAAGAGCAAGAGCAATTTGTTGGATTTGTATTTGTTACAATCGATTGTATAAATAGGAGAGAATTGGTTCAATTATTGGTGGTCAAATCTTTCTTCAAAGAATTTTTCCGCATTTGTTTGTCTTCTTCAATTTTTCTCGTAATTTTAGTGTAGCTTTTACTTTCAGTAGTACTATTTTGTACAAGATTAATTATCTGTAAATATGAAGGATAATTTCAATATTAAATATTTCAAAATTAATAAGTTGTGTTATAATTTCAAGATTTCAATATTTTGCAAAATTTCCATCATAGATTACTCAGTAAATATTAATTTAAATATCATACATTCAATTTAAATTAATTAGTATTAAATTAATTTGATATATCCTTGTTTCCTATTGAAAAATCGCGATTCCGTCCAACCTTTGATGTTTCCTATCGATCGGAGACATGAATTAATAATTAGTATTAATTTCATTTCATATATACTTGTTTCCTATCGATAATTCCTCTCTCGGTCTACCAATTTGATGTTTCCTACGACAAGAGATATGAATTAATTAAAATTGTATTAAAATCCTCTCTCCTACGACCAATTAGTATTAAAATTTGATTTTAATTTGAATTAATTAAAATCCAAATTCGATCGATGAAAGTCCTCTCTCGGTCGATGATTCCTTGATTCCGACGACCGAAACAAGGAATTGTCGAATCGAATTTTGGATTTTATTTGTTAATTAATTTTTGATTCATTTATGTTTTTTTTATTTAAAAAAACATGAATCAGTGATTTAATTATTTTTTTCTCACACTTTTAACATGATTCAGTGATATATAAAATAAACATGATTCAGTGATATATAAAGTAATTTAACATAATAATATCGAATACACTGAAAATAATTTCGCAATCATTTATTGATTCACATGTTTGTTATGTTTCAGAGTCAGTGTTATGTCAATTTCACACCGAAGACCGCGCAAAGACTCAGTAGATATATATTAAAAAGGCAATTGGGTATACACGGTATCAAATTTGAAATATGGTTATAGGTTGTACACACTTTTGTAAAAGTGTGTATTTGTATATATTTCCCTATAAGATAATCCCAATAAATAACTACCAAATAATAAAACCATCAAACTTAAGACTAAAATTGCATTATAGGATTGAATCCAAAACAATGATTAAATCAAAATCATGCAAGACCTATTAGTATAAGATAAGTTGGACTTCAAAGTAGCAATCATATCGCTACTTTGAGATTTTCAAGCTCCTCAAATACATAAGATTGTTGAGCTGATAGTCTTCTTCATCATCTCTAACCTTGAAATGGATAACCTGTTTCTTCACGTTTGGAATTGCTGCCACCATATCTCGAGTGCAATCAAATTTATTGCCTGAGAAAGTGTCTGCAGATTCTCTAGGGCAAATGATTCTCCTTTTCGGGACCTCAGGAGAACAAATAAGAAACCAACACCAATGTGAAGATGCCTTAATTGTGGCATACTCCAAATTCTCATTAGAAATGGAATAGAATTTGCATTGTATACACACTCATTCTGATGCCAAGTAGAGCAATGATGAAAGTTTGAAGGTTTGATATACCTGTCGGAATTCCAAATGGCCATTCGAAAGCAAGGTAACTTAAATGAAACAACTCACATATCTCTGATGGTAAATTGTTATCAGAATTCGGTGTATAATTTTTCCCCAGATGTTTCAGGTCCAATATCCTAAGCAATCTATAGTACTCTAAGGAAGTGTTTAGTTTTCATGATTAACATTTTGAAGGATTGACTATTTGATCGATTAAATGTGTGATATAAGATATTTTTTATCTATCAATCATTTATTTACTATAAATGATTAGTGAAGGATTAAAATTGAGATAAATAATTTTCTTTTTATTTGGAGGATTATTTCAATCATATCTATATTGGTTGGATTAAAATTAATGAAGAACAATTCAAATGATTAAAATAATCACGGGCTTTGGGATATCCTCAAATATTAATCTTTAAAAGTAAACACTTGATTATGTTGGATTAATTTTATCTATCCAACCTAATCATTCAAAGTAAACACCACCTAGAGCCAAATAGTTGTATGTCATGCAAATATTTCGTAGTGCAGATATTTTGTTCGGACAAAACTAGACAGGAAGTGACACAGACGGTAGTTTTCCGGCTCTCACGGAGATACTGGTGGAAAAAATTCTCTTGTTTGGCTTTCTTTATGCACATCTCACTTATGAGATCATGCATGCTCAATCTCTTGATCCGACCATTAGTATTGCGTTTGATGACCAAAACAAGATCCTCCAAATACTCTTCTCATATCTCTTCAAAGTTCTTCGAACCACTCGGTTTCATAAAACCTTCAGCCATCCACAGTTTAATGAGTTTTGAGACACGCATGTTATAATCTTCAGGAAAACCGACTTTATATAAGAAACATGTTCTGAGATGACGAGGCAAGTGTATATAACTCAGAGACAGAATTTTCTCAAATTGTTGTTCATTAGTATAAATGGTAGATTTGACGTTTTCTGCAATTATATTCCATGTTGTTTCAGTCTGATCAACAGAGGACAAAATTCCAGCAATCACAACAATAGCAAGAGGCAGCCCTCTGCACCTTCTGGCAATAAACTTTCCAATTTTCACCAGTTCAACTGGGCAAGGATTCTGCTTAAACACATCGTTGTAGTAGATTCCAACTATGATCCTTATTCATGAAATGTATCTCATGGATAAGGCTACAATTCCGACGTCCATTACCATCATCTGGAAACATTAGCATTAAATCATCCCAAACATCTACACTCCATATATATCATCCAGTACAATGAGGAATCTTCGTCTCTTTAAGGTTTGGAACACACGGAGGCATTGTGACGGAATCGGCTTCAAACACTTTCATGGAAGCTAGGAGGCATGAAACAATTTCTGGGACACTGTAATTTTGCGATAGTGTGACCCAAGCACATATATCAAAATGCTGCACGATTAAGGGCTCGTTATAAATATTTCTAGCAAGCATAGTCTTCCCCATGCCTCCCATGCCAACAATTGGGACAACTTTCAGCACAGATGATTCCCTACAAAGCAAGACTTTATGCGCATCAAGTCATCATCCAAACCAACTATGATGTCTTTTTGGGATGATGCAACTGTTGATGATGAAGTAGCAATTGTCAAATCATTGATTTTTTCGGCAATTCACTCAACTTCCTCTTTTGCTTCTTTCAGCTCTTGAAAGTTTCAACGTGTTTATATTTTCCCTTTGGCTGCTCATTCAACTCTGGTTCTGATGGTTCAGCTAACGACCCAAGCCAACCAAAGAAATTATCAACTCAAAGGGTATCACGACATGTAGATCTGTTTGAAAATATTAGCATGAATTATACAATGAAGACTACTATAAATAAAGATTTATACGAGATATATATTGTTAATAGAAGAAAGTACCCGATTAGCTCAATAAGATACAAAAATAACTAAAAAGCATGCATGGGTTAAACCGTTTTTTCTATATTTTACTACTTAAGAGTGTGTTCGTTGAGCACGATTCATGATTTTCACATTAATTAGTTATTAGAGTTGAAAAATTGTAAGAAATTGAAAATTGTCCAAATGAGAAAAAAGAAATGATAGTAATCGATTAGTACATCATATATTAAAATATGAATAGTTATTCGTGCGGGTTGAAACTATGCTGCTCTAATTTGCTTCGACAATATTGTCAATATATTTCTTAAGTTATTGTTCAAATATGGCGATTTTATTCAAATAATAACACATATAATACTGTACAATCCGCATGGATACCATCTGCATCGAATTTACCCTAGAATTGGACATTAGGGACAAGTAAATATTGTTTTGTTCTTCTTGCATGCGTGGAGAAGTAAAAATATATACATCCACTAGAAGTTCAACTGATTCATTTCGATTTAAATAAGCGGTGTCGGCAATAATTTGAACATAAGAATTGTAAACTATATTCTTAACCGAGGATTTAATTATATCCTATAAATTATCTTAAACCTATCAGCGCCACACCCTCCTAGTCCTATTCTGTATGCATATAATTTTACGTAATCGGAAATAAATAATATGCATGACGCATACCAAATAATGATAAAGAATATCTTAAATGCTTGATATGGAAACACTCCACTGGATTCAATAAAGACAAACACTTGTGTACGCGCGCCCTGACGGTGCGCGCGCACAGGTTTATCTTAAGTTTATAAATATAATTTTTATTTTGTTGCTTTTATTTATTGTTTTTAGTGTGTTGTTTTATTGTTTTGTATTTTGTTTATTAATTCATGATTAGGGTTTATTAATTTATAATTAAAGTTTATTAATTTAAAATTATGGTTTATTATTTCTAATTAGGGTTTATTATTCAAATTAGGGTTTATATTTCCAATTAGGGTTTATTAATTCAAAATTAGGTTTTATTATTTCCAATTAGAGTTTATTAATTCAAAGTTAGGGTTTATTAATTCATAATTAGGGTTTATTATTCAAAATTAGGGTTTATTATTTTCAATTAGGGTTTATTAATTCAAAATTAGGGTTTATTAATTCAAAATTTGGGTTTATTAATTCATAATTAGGGTTTATGATTCAAAATTAGGGTTTTATTATTTCCAATTAGGGTTTATTAATTCAAAATTAGGATTTATTAATTCATGATTAGGGTTTATTATTTCATAATTAGAGTTTACAAATTAAAAATTAAGATATATTAATTCAAAATTATTATTTATTAATTTACAATTAAATTTTATTAATTTACAATTAATTTTATTAATCTAATTAATTTTAATTAAAATTAATTAATTAATTAGAATTAATTAAGATTAAGATTAATTAATTATGGATGGTCTCTCATGCTTGGGCGCACATAGGAGACCATCTCTTCAATGAATTAATATCTTCTCAAAAGATCGTAATTAATAGTTATTATTTTATTGAATATGATAAATTAAAAAATATATGTGCATATTTATACATATCGATTGACGTTTATGTAGAATAGTATTCAAAGACCGCTAAGTACCATTATCTATCATTACAGCTAAAGGGAAACCATAATTATAACCAATCGAACTAAAATTTAAGAAATAGAAGTTTGGGCTGTTGGCTTTTCCCGGTAGGGAAAAGGTTTCCCAAAACGTGGTGCATGCTAATCATTTGTGACAAGCTCACGTTATTCTTTAGATATTTAAGTACTAATATTTTTCAAATATTGTAAAAGCATATGATATTTACTTAAATTCTTCATTTTTGTAGTTAATTAATATACCTATTAATAATTAATGTATAAAATAATAACAAGTTGGTAATTTTATATTTTCAAACTATAGCTCATTCAACACCTAAAGTGATAAATGGTACGTAGGAATGAAATTAGATAGAAATGAAATATGTGATTCATGTTGACTGATATGTATATGTAATAAATGAAATAAAATAATCACTAATAATAATTTATTATTTTAAATAATTTTTATTGCTATTAATTATTATTTTTATGTTAATATTGTTATCATCATTTTTACTAGTTTTATTTTTGTTATTATTATAATTGTTATTATTATTAATTAATATTATATATAATTATTTATTATGTTAATATTATTATATTATAAATATTTATTGTTAATAATTACTATTTATTTCTTATTATAAATACTACTATTTTATCATTAATTTTATAAGATAAAAAATAAATCTAATAGTTTTATTAGATTTTTTTTTGACTAATCTCATGAGAATAAACATTCACTCAAAAATGGTGATTCCTATTATAAAAATCTTACAAGCCGTAAGATTGAGAATTAATACAAAAATCACCATTTCATTTCACCGGTCACCTAATTGTAACACTCAACCTATACTGTTTAAAAGGAGTGCGGTCCAATTATATTGTTATGTGATGGATATCAACTACTGAATTGTTACACTAAATGGCTACTTGTTCAGGATCGTATAAATAAGCTTAAGTTTTAAAATATCTGTGATGAATCTTTAATTTCAATATAGATATTAGGTTATATAGGAGGCCTCACAAGTCCGACCACCATGACCGTTAATTCTGATTAAATTAGGTAGGCCTATCACGAAACAGAGATTTTAAAGCAACAAAAATAAAAGGAATCAAGCAAATTAAAAGAAGAAGAAAAAGATGATTGTCTAATTGGGCCAACACATCTGACTTTATGGGCTAAGAACACACCGACCCGTAATCCTTCCACTGCTGAGAGCGGGAGGTAGTCGCTGCTCTGTGAAACCAGCCTGACGCGGTGCCCTCCGCTTTACGGACCAAGAAGCCCATGCCTTCGCACGGACCACGTGGCCCAATTCCCAACTTGGAACGGGCGGGCCAGAATTTGCGCAACATAACCCAGTTAGACGATTTGGCCCAACATTCAATCATCTCATTGCCCCACTTAGGTTACAAGCCCGCGTTAGTTGGCTCGGCGAACAATGTCTCGCTTTTCCGGTTTATATATATAAATAAGTTGTAGTATTCTAGCGGTGTGGGAAGACATACCAAACTCTAGAAATTTCATCTAAATGCATTGGTAAATGGAATCTTTCTATGCAGATTAATATTTGTGGCTGCGGAAAGTATTTGCAGATTTTTCATATTATATAACGAAGTAGTATACTTGGAACATCAAGTACCTGGAGAAGGAACGAGCATTAACTAGACACATCCAAGCCTTGTATTTAATAAATAAAAAAGTTAATAAGCGATCATAAATTTGTATACTGTACTTGATATTATCCTATTTAATAAACGATCGAGAAATTATTTGTTTCAAGTCTTGAAATCAACCAAAGGTTTCCCATGTCTCCCTCTCGCTCTGTTAGTGATTGACTCGATATCCTCTGTTACTCTTTCCAGCTCATCAAAATCGTTTTTGGACTTAGATTTTGATGGATCCACCCATGAATCCGACGGTAGAAGTTCAAGGAGATCTTCTGCCATGTTTCTTACCTCACAGATTCTTTTTTCCCAAATGTTGGTTTCATCTGGAAAGTCTTCGAGAACGATTGCAAGAAAATGATGTGTTTGTGGAGAGATGTGTAATCTGATTTATGAAATGCGGGGAAATGGAGTGTTGGTGATTGAGGACAAGATGTATTGTTTGTGAGAGAGAAACAACATAAACCATTTTTTAAAGTTGCAGACATATGATTGTAAACAAAGTTACTTCACCATGTATTATTACAAGAATAAACATTAATAAAATAGAGTATTGTGGTGGTTTTAGAATCTATATTGTTATACAGAATTAGTTAATAGATAGATATATGTATATAAGCATAACTATGATTCTACAACCAAGAAATCAATTAGTTTAAGATTATATGAGATAACTCAATATTCTTTGGATTTTTTATGATAACAATGTTTTAATGTAATGTTGGTTATCTGTATTGAGTAACCGTGTAGGATGATGACGTTCCCTTAAATAGTTCAAAATATTTATCGTACTAAACCCTACATGTTGAATTAACACATATACGATAATAAGGTTGAGTGGTACTACTTAATGAATTAGTTAAAGATTAATTACTTAAGCAGTCAGAGTGCTATAAATAACTAAAACACGTTCGATATCGTAAATAAGGGGATGCATAAAAATAAGTACAAATCCGACTCAACTTTGGTAATAGATGGGTAAGTCTACATTTATTCTCTAGTGTAATGAATTTATATCTATAGATGTCACGTGGAATTGTACATGGAGAAGGTGATAAATATCTACATCGGATTATAATTAATAGATATCGTATGCCCGTCGCAATTCAAGCAGTGCCTCTTTGTGAAAGGTGTTTCCTTATCAGAAAACCCTAGCAATTCAAGTTAAATTTCACACTATTTGACTAATTTTCACGAAGAAAACCACGAGAATAGTTGGAGTATTTGGCTAATTTTCACGTAGAAGGTTAGAGTTTGGAGTATAAGTTGTATTTTGATACTTTTTTTTCTAATTACAAATTTAAGGCTTCAATAGAGTTTTCGTTACCACTGCAGTACCAGCTTCAAAATGCAAAACCTAGCTAATACCACTTAATGTGTGTCTGAATTAGGCATTGATAATTTACCTTTTACATAAATACGTCGGTTATTATTTACTTGTTTTGGTATGAGAAATCGAATATTACAAATATATTTTGTGAAAGTTACCTGGCATTTCGGTGAATACTTTGGGTTTAGAAAGTTTTAGAAGTCAGTAAAAAAATGATCAGAACAACTGAAGAAAAATAAAGGTGAAGAGCTAACGATATTAAGAAATAGGAAAAATATATAGAATCAGCAAAAGAATATATGGATATAAATAAATAAAATTGAAATATCTTCACCGATATCGGCCTCCAGTCAAATAAAACAAGCGTCAAAAATCCCACATTGAAAGAGCAACAGAAAAAGTGTTACATCAGCATTGATAAATAGAGTGAATTGCAGTGTCAATAACCACGCAGCTGCGCGTCGAGCTCATAGCGAACTATTCTTTCGCCTTTTACTAAAGAGTACCGTGTGCTCGTCGCATTTCAAGCAGCATACATTTCTTTTTGGAGGGTATATTTCCTTAATTGGAAAAGCCTCAATAATATAAGTAAAATTTCATACTACTGTAATGTAGAAAACGATTGGAGTTTGTTTTTGCTTGGGCTTCGTCCATCTCTTGTTATCCGAAACATTTGAGTAAAAACAAAGAATTTTTTTTGGCTAATTCCAATAAAACTGTTAATATAGCTAAAAAAAATGTTCAATGAATTAAAATAAGTAGTTTCTGTCCCCTCCAACAACAAAACTTATTGAGCCATGATGACTAAAATTAGTTTCATTATCTCCTATCCTGCAATCCAATTTCAGTCTCACCTAGAACAACTCGAAAGAATATAATACTTTTTCTCTGTCCCAGTATCGTTGACATGTTTCTTTTTGTACGTAGATTAAGGAGAGATGTTTTGTGTGTAAAATAGTATGTGACACGAATTTGAAATGTTTTTTAGTGTAAAATTATTTCCTTTTTTTGGAATGGGTCAATAATAGCGGGATAGCCCAAAAAGAAAAACGAACCAACAATAATGAAACGAAGGTAGTCGTAATCAATTGATGAATTCACAGCTCTGTTTCAAGACCCGAAATAAAAAAACAGCAACAACATAAAAGAATCCATTTGTTAATTACATTCGAGCAAAGTATAGTGAAAATTGATAAGATAATTTTATGAACCAAAGTATAGTAATGTTGATTTATCACTATACTTCTCGTCTTAAAGATCTAATGAACTCTTGCTTTTAGGGAAATCATAACATTCATTAATCATCTTCATAAATGATACATCCCTTGACCATGGCGAAAAATCATAGGTCCAAAGCAAAAAATTATAGGTCCAAACCATATCACAAATACATTTTTTCTCAAAATAAGTAAGAAATTGAGTTACAATATTTGCCAACCTATACACATGTTTAATCCTCAATACAAAACCATCACAATTTTGTATAAGTTTAGATAAAAAAAATTCACATTCTATATAAAATATATAAATCTAAATCTCTATCTTTCTCTTTTATCTATCTATCTATCTATCTATCTATCTATCTATCTATCTATATTACATTACTAAACTATTCTTAAAAATTTTAAATAAATAACAATGTCATAAGTATACTAAAAAAAGTTGTAAGAATAAACACTTTTATAATAGTAATAGATAATACATACATATATATATATATATAATTTATCATATTACTCTTTAATTAAATATAAAGACATAACTACAATTCCAATTATGTAAACAAACTTTTGTTATGCAAGTATAAATTCTCGTCATAAAATCCAATAAAGGAAACTAGACATCCCACATCGCATGCTAATAGATCGAGTATGGGAATATAACATAGATAAAGGAAAGAAAAAAGTTGATGAAACATACTTACCTGGACGGGGTCTATGGGCGATCCATAAAGCCCATGGCCTAGGTTGGCGACTTGCATTGCACTTAGTTAGGGCGCTCATCTAAGGTCAATCAAAGTGGTTGAGCCTACGTCATAATTTGTGTCAGAGGGGTCGTGCGCAGGCATGGTCTGCGTCAGGCTGCTTTCACAGAACAGTTGCATGGAAACCCAAGTATTTATTCCTAAAGCCCAAACCTATAGTAGTTCCAGTCCAATTATATTTTCATTCTAAAACCAACTAATTAGCTCGTAAAGTCAATTCTTTATCCTTCGAGATTGAGTCCAAAATAAATTCATGTCCAAATTTGAAATCTCTTCAATATCCTACAAAGTTTTTCCATCCAAATTTCTTCAATCTCTTCTCCAATACAATCGTTTCCTAAACTCAGTCGATCTTGTTGTATATCTGTTTGGGCGACTGCAACAGAGTCTTGATTCAACTATTAACTCAAGTGTTAATATCTCTGCTATCACGTGGGATCAACGATGAAGTACTATAGCCTTGAGTCTTGGAAAATGACTACTTATAGTTATCCATTTCTTCAGATTTTATTCGTCAATGAGCAAATAGGTAAGCTGAGAGAAATCCTCTTTCACTTGTTTTAATGCAAGCCTGCTTTCTTAATTTAGGCACTTTAATTAATTAAGTTGAAGATTAGGCAATAAACCAACATCATTCATTGACGTATTCAAGAAAATTTAGATAAGCAGTATACCCCTATTTATTTTCCTAAAATGAAACGGTTAGAAGTCTAGATGTCACAACTTACAAGCGTACATTTTTGTTATGTTTGTGGAAAGCGGAACATATAAGTTTTCCAAACAAAAAGGCACTGAGAATTTAAAAGCAAACAAAATTATTCCATCCAACATTAGAGAGTTTTGAATCTCTTGATCATATTACAAAACATAGATGAAAATTAAAAACAACAAACTGTAACAAGACAAGCATCAGAGATCGCACCTTCACTGCCTACCCCTTTTTCCATTTGATCCGATCCCTGAAAAAAAGAAAATCACAAGAGTTGCCGATCAAAAATATCATATTGAAAATTATCATTGTATTGTTAATTGTTATGATGTATTGTTTAATTTTCATAAACTGGTTGAGTTGGATGACACTTAAATTGGTTAATCCAAATAGTATTTTGAAAACAGATACCTTCACACAACGCGAATTTGAAGGTCATCATATCCCAAACTTTGTCGATCGTCCTGAATCTGTCTGGCTGAGCGCAACAGAGATTGGTTGCTGTCATCCAACTCAACCAGTTTAAGTGTCAGAATTTTTCCAATATCATTCGGGACCTGACATAGATGCAGACAATGACGAAGCACTAGGCACTTGAGTATTGGGAAGTGACTAGTTCCAGTTGTCCAATGCTCCAGATTGGATTCTTCAATCAACAAATAGGTTAGCTGCCTAAATCCTCCTTCACTTGTTTCCCATGTTTTGCCTATGCAAGCGTGCTTTCTTAGTTTAAGCACCTCAAGATTACGCAATGAAGCAACAATTTTCATATCCTCCCAAGAGAGTTGCACACCACACAAATTCAACTTCTTCAATTTCAGAGGAAAAACAAAACCCATGTTTTTATGCTGTTCAATAAAAGACCAATCCATCTCTATCTTGAGAATTTCGAGTTTCTTCAGACATATAAGATTGTGGACCTCATAATCTTCTACCACATCTCTCAAGTTGTCATCGTCGGTGTAGAGGAGAACAAGTTTTTTGAGGTTTGGGATCATTTTGAGATTCTCTCTTGAACATATAAAATTTACTACTCTAGAAAGCGATTGCAGATTTTCTAGGGAAGGCATCGCTCCTTTAAGACTGGGAAACTTGAAAGGAAATATGAGGAGATGCCTTAACTGTGGCATCCTCCAAATCCCCTCTGGCAATATATCAAACACCCTGACACATTCCCTTGGACAAATGATTAAGGTTTGAAGATTCTCAAGGTTTGAAATGGCTTCCGGGATACTGAACCAACAGCGGTTAGCAAGGTATCTAAGATGAAATAGCTCAAATACTTCCTCAGACATATCATAACGGTGAACATTTGACAAGTCCAATATTCTGAGCAGTCTAACATTTCCCATCCCGCATCTAAGACCTAGTCGACCGTACTCCAAATATAAGATTATAGAACGAATGGTTGAGCCATAAATACCTTCAAGGAAATCATAACTATAATCAAAACTAATATTACTTAGGCGGCGGCACGACTTGATTACTTTCATGAACCAGGACGCTCGTGCATTTTTGTTATAATAAAAATTCGCAACGTGAAGATTGAAATTATCTGCATGGGCTTGCGATAGGCACAGATCCCGCATGAGATCATGGATTCTGATACTCTTGATTCTGCCATTGGACTTCCATTGCACGACTTCCACAAGTTTTCTCCGAACAAGATCCTCCACATGCTCTTCTCCTGTTTCTTCAAAGCTTTGAAATTCACTTTCATTCAGAAAGCCCTCAGCTACCCATAGTTTTATGAGTTTCGAGACATGAATCTCATGAGCTTTTGGGAAAATTCCCAAATAAAAGAAACACGGTCTCAAATGATGAGGCATGTATGTATAACCTAGAGATAGTATCTCAAAAGGACTTCTGTCAACATACTTAAAAGCACTCTCCTTGGAAAGTCTTGTGTCAACATCTTCAGAAGCAATCTTTATGTTTTCTGAAATATCTTGCCAAGCAGCTTCAGTCTGATCGGCGGTGAGTATTCCTGAAACCACCTCAATGCAAAGTGGATGCCCTCTGCAGCTTCTGGCGATCATATTTCCGACAGACTCCAATTGAGAAGGACAAGGATCCCCCTTGAATATGTTCTGTCGAAGAAGATTCCAAGTTGTATCCTCATCCAAGGACCGCATCTTGTGAACATGGTTGGCTTTCCTAGCCAAATCTACATTTCTTGTGGCTAAGATTATTCGACTTCCATTACCATAATCGGGTAAGATAGTATTTAGCCTCTCCAAACTCCGCGGATCATCTAGCACTAAAAGGTACTTCTTGCGGCATAAGTTTTCCTGTAAACTATGAGTGAGTTCATCCTGTGAGGCTGAACCTGATATACTCTCAGCTTTCATGGAGCGCAGGAGGTCTCCAAGCATTAGCGGCAGATAATCACTGGTTACTGTGGACCAAGCGCGAATGTCAAAATGCTCCAAAATTGACGGATCATTGTAAGCATTTCTGGCCAGAGTAGTCTTCCCGCTGCCTCCTATTCCAACAATTGCGATTCTTTCTAGTGAAGATGAACCTCCAACAAGTAGAGAAATTATTTTCATTAACTCGTCGTCGGAGCCACCCGTGGCTGCGGTGCGCCTCCCTTCCTTCACTTTGTTGGCGATCCGCTCCATTTCCTTGGTTACTCTTTCCAGCTCATCGAAACCGTAATGGAGTTCACACTTCCTCTTTTTGAACTTAGATCTTGATGATCCAACAGTCGATTGGAGGAGCAATGAATCTGACAATAAAAGTTCAATAATATCTTCTGCCCTATCTGTCACCTCCCTTATTGTTTCTTCCCAATTGTTGGCTCTATCTGGATCGTCTTCCAGAAACGATTGAAAGAAAATAGTGTGGTTCTTGAGGGATATGATTTTATCTTTGAAGTGATCAGTGGAAACTGAATGTTGATGATAGTTGAGGAAGAGATCTATGGTCTGTGAAAGTGAAGCAGCAGCAGCATATGCCATTTCTTCTGAGAATTTGGAGAAGAGATGATGTGAAATTGAAGCGGCTGGGTTTTGGGATTGGAAATAAATTCTGAGAGAAGAAGAGTTGACTAAATCACGTCCGGTTTACACGATATCTGTCAGGCAGATGCTTTAGCATCATTCAATTATGCTAATTCAGTATTTATAAATTATAATTGATCGCTTCGAAAATCTCAATCATACAGACTTGGTATCTTCACTGTTCAGTGGTAGATTTTTTTTCCCTATCTTCGGTGTATAAAAAAAATAGAAACCAATTTTACTATTGAAGGCACCCTATTTTCATTATAATTTAACCTAACTTTTAGAGTATATATATACATTATATTAAAATAAAATTAATTACATAAAAATTGTTTCCAGAAATTCTATTTTCCTGCCCTCTCATGCAGAAATTTATATAACATTCACCACACATCATTATCTCTGCAACTTCAATTTTGTAGCATAATTCATAATGTTTTATTTATCATATTCCCGATACCCTTTCAATTAAACGTTTATTCCCAATACACTTTCAATTAAACGTTTATCATAATTCATAATATTTTATTTATTTATCATATTATCCTGCCCTCTTCAACTATTATAAATATAAAATTTAATAGTTTATTATTTCAAAAGGTTTAATCTCTCCGTTCATTCCAATGAAAATATTCATGTTTTATTCTACTTTCAATTAAACGTTTTGAATCCCTACACAATAACCTTTCAATTCTCTATACTTTTATTTTTCAAAATTCGAATTCAATCTGGTAGTTAAGGGAGTTGTCTCTTAATTTTCGAATAAGGCATAGATTTTTTTTTATTTTTTTTATTTTTTTGAGAAAGGCATAGCCAGATTTTTGAATTTCACCGTTTCAATTTTGGAGCCGACAATCTAAACTTACCAAGATTTTTTTTTTTCTGAATTTCCCAAGATTCCATCATACTTTCGATTTTCTACACTTGCTAATATATATAAATTTTCCTTTTTGTTTTAAACGTTTAAAACATGATAGTTAATGAAATATACATGACAATTTGTGATTTGGGTGGAGTAAGAATTTATATTTCAACATAAACTAAAATTGTATTAATTTTATAATCATGAATATCTAAACTAGCATATAGATATAAATTATTCAAGCACCAAATATAACAATAGTACAAATATCATTTTTATATTCATGTAACATAAATACTGTCTAATTTATCTCAAATAGGAAAATACTTCATATTTCAAATACGAAGACCATCTCCAATATTCAACATTAAACTTAACTCTATTTTGCAGTAATTGTCACATCAATGAAAACTTTTTATCCAACACATAAACTCAAATTCTAACTCAAAAGAATATTCTCAATATATTCTTTCTCATACCATTTTTTATACTTTTACAAATAAACCTTTATATTTTCAATATTACACATTAAATCCATTAAAACTTTTCAATCAATAACTTGTTATATACATATTTTAAAATTTATAATTTGTAATAAATTTATAATTACTAATATTATTTATTATCTATGAATTAACAATTGCTATATAAATATTTTAAAATTAGAAATTGAAATAAATTAAATAATCAAAATTTAATACTTTTTCTAGAATGGAAAAAGAATAAGACAATAAGAAATAAGCTAAAAAAGACTATTAACAATTAATTTAAAACAACCAATTAATATGCAACGCCCATGAAATATAACATTTAAAAAAGCCCAAACCAATTAATATAAAAATCCCTAGTTATAATTTACATTATCGTCTCCTTTTTTCTTTTTGCCATCGATGTTCTTCCTCTTCTCGCCGCCGCTGTTCTTCTTCTTCTCTTCAACTCTTTTCTCTAATGTACAAAATAAATTATCAACATGCAAATAATTGTTATGCACTATAATCAATGATAAGATACGGCCCAACTACTAGGCCCAAGCATCATGTCCAATATAAATGGGTCCCGACATTAAGCACGGCCTATGTGAGTTCGGCCCAAGAAGACTCCTCGACCAACTACAACTCAAATCGCAATTGGAGACGTAGAAGATTCGGATGCATATCTAAAAGAATCCTTATGAGAGAAGACTTTGTATTAGAGTCAAACTCAATATGATGGTATATAAATAGAGGCTAGATTAGAGGAAATGGATCATCTACACTTTTTGTATTCGCTTCTTAAATACTTAATAAAGATATACACTCTTGCTCTGTGGACGTAGATCTATTTCGATAGATCGAACCACGTTACTTCCTCGTGTTCCTTACACATTCATTACCCTACGAAAATAAGATCGATCACTGGCGCCGTCTGTGGGAACTTAGTTATGTGTTTTCGATCAACTTTTTCTCAGGTAATCAATCAACACGATGAGGAATACACGAAGCGCTACATCCAGGGCTATTTTCGGCAACAATAACGGCGACAAAACGTGCCAAACGCGGCCCGGGAAAAGCCCGATAAGAGATACGACCCCCGAAGGACACGTCCCCCGAAGGACACGTTCAAAGTCTGGATAAGCGAGGCAACCCTATCCTACATGAAGAAGAAGATCACCGCAGCGAAGGAGATCGCAACAGCAACAAAGAGGAACCCCAAGCACCGCAGTTGAATCTCGACGAGGCGGTTAAAGGGTTCCTCGAACAAAATAAGGAGATCCTCCTCCAGTACCTTAGCCTAGAACAAGTTCGGCTTCGGCATGATGAAAAGGATACCGAAGTCTCATCTAAACTCGAGGCAGCACGGCGAAGTGGATCCCCCAGCCTTCAGATGTTAGGCACTTGTGCTGCGAATAATACATCTACACGAGTCGGTTTCCAAACCAATCATGCAAGGGATGAGCAACGTGGGGCAGGTCGTCGTGATCACCGCGAGGTCGATCCCCACAATTATAACGAGGCCAGCCGACGACCTCGGCATTGCTCTCCGGGAGACGGGTTCGATGCATACGGGAGGATTATTACCCCTTTCTCCAACGAGATACTCGATACTCCTCACCCGGACAAGTATAGGGTGCCAAGTATTACCCCCTCTGACGGACTGCGCGACCCACAAAACTTCATTTCTCAGTTTCAATACAACATGATCAATCAGTGTCTCAACACCACCCACATGTGCAAGTTATTCCCGGAGTTGCTGATCGACAACGCTCGTCGGTGGTTCGACAGTTATCACACGGTAGTATTAGATCTTATCGAGATCTAATGGAAGCCTTTCATCGAAGGTTCTTCCAAAAGGCCGAGTCGAAGACCACATCGGCTCATCTCATCACTGTGAGGCAAGGCCGAGGTGAGTCCATCAGCGACTTCATGACTAGGTTCAATAAGGAGAGCCTAAAAGTCGAGGATGTAAACGACCTTCTCATTATCTCGGCTTTCCAGAACGGCATCTTGCCCGGGGCCCTATACAAGGAGATCGTCAAGTACGAGCCCCGCACTGCGTCGGAGCTGTGGCGCATAGCAGATCGGTTCGCCAAGGCAGACGAAGCGGACAGGAGAAAGCGTGAAGCTGACAAGGTAGAACCCTCTGACAAGAAGAAGAAAGAGGATGGTCGAGGGGACCGAGGCCAAAGTCGACGAAGTGCCTTAGAAAGGATACAATGTGGCCCTTTAGAGTCAGGTTCGCCACGCCATAACCCGTAATCGACCTCAAGATACACCCTCGACGAAGACGAGAGCGTAGATTTACGAGCTCCATGTCGACATGTTCGAGACCTCGGCCCATGATAGGGGAATCGAAACGCCGATCCTAAAACAAGTATTGCTCCTTCCATAAGGATCATGGACATGACACGGAGGAATGCAGGAATCTCATGACAGATATTGAAAAGTTGGTGCATGACGGGGTTCTTAAGAAATATCAAGATCATGGCCGACGAACTGGTCAGTACGAGGCCCCCCACCAAGGTCAGAGAAAGCGGAAGCAAGAGAAGGAGAGAGGAAACTGTGGCCCTCACACCGGCAAGAAAGCGAGGCACGACACCGATGAAGAGGGTGATGACGAGCCTCAGTTCGATGGAATCATATCCACTATCACGGGGCTCCCTCACGGTACTACGAAGTCTTCCCTAAAAGCCGAGGTCCAAGTCCCGAACCAAAGGAACACAGAAACAAGAGGTTTAAAAAGGACGAGGCCATCATCTTTTCTGATGAAGACCCTGTATCAGCCGTGGTACCTCACCAGGACGCAATTATAATCCAAGCAGTAGTCGCCAACAAGTTAGTTCGGCGCGTGTACGTCGATAGTGGTGCGTCGGTGAGTATCCTCTTCAAGGAGTGCTTCGACAAATTGGGGATTGAGGAGACACGCCTTACACCAGCACCAGTACAATTTCGAAGCTTCGTGCAAGAAGAGACGCGCCCGGAGGGGATCATTGGACTACCTGTCACAGTGGAAAAAGCGCCGACGAGCTCCACCAAGGTGGTATAGTTCTTTGTGGTAAACGCCTACTCACCATATAATATTATACTAGGTCAAGACCGTTAAATGCGGTGAGGCGGTATGCTCAACGATCATCTAACCATGAAGATCCCACAAAGGAGGGTAGTCGTTGTCCGGGAGATCGTAAACAAGCCAAAGAGTGCATGCAGGTCGCCTTAAGAGGTGCTGGAACTTCGGCCCAGGACCCACAGGCATAGCAATTATTGAAGCCCAAGGAGTTGAACTGAAATGACGCCGTGCGCTCTCGACACTTCGGTAGAGAGGTCACACCGCACGAAGACGATCCCCAAGGTCGCCAAAGTAGGTTCTCATCAAGTACCTCAACTGAGAAAGCAGATCATCCAACTCCTAAGGGAATTCAGAGACGTCTTCGCTTGGTCACCCATCGACATGACCGGGGTCTCACCAAGTATTATTACTCACCGGCTCAACATTGACCCAAGTGTCAAACCAGTTCGGTAAAAACAACGGATCTTTGCGGCGGAACGGAATCAGGTCATACATGACGAAGTGCACCAACTCTTGAAAGCACGCATATTGTTCGAAGTCAAGTATCCGACCTGGATAGCCAACCCAGTGATGGTCAAGAAAGGAGGAGGGGGATGATGAATGTTTATCGATTACACCGATCTCAATAAACATTTCCCTAAGGACTGCTACCCCTTTCCCAATATTGACAAAAAAGTTGACGCTTTGATCGGATACAAAGTCTTTAGCTTCTTGAATCTATACAAGGGGTATCACCAAGTCTTGATGAGTGACGAGGACGCATCCAAAACAGCCTTCATCACGGACTTCGGCGTCTTTGCATATAAGAAGATGTCATTCGGACTCAAGAATGCAGGGGCCACCTATCAAAGAATGGTGGACAAGATATTTCAGCCCTACATCGGTCAAATTGTGGAGGTGTATGTAGATGACATCGTCGTCAAAAGTAAGGAGAAAGCCACCTTTGTTGCCGACCTCCGAATTGTCCTCAGCTTACTTCGTAAAGTAAACCTAACACTAAAACCCCAAAAATGTACATTCGTAGTTCGGTTTGGGAAATTTTTGGGGTGCTGGGTTTCACAAGAAGGATTAAAAGCCAACCCGTCCAAGGTTCAAACCATTTTGGAGATGAAGGTGCCGAAGACCATCCATGACGTGCATAACTTGACGGGCTGCCTAGCTGCACTGAGCCGTTTTCTTTCGAACGCCGCGGAGAAGCAGCTCCCATTTTTCAAAATTCTCAAAAAGGCTCCGGAGTTCAATTGGGATGATAAACACAAGTTAGCTTTTGAAGATCTCAAAAACTACCTCGTCAAACTCCCCACTTTATTTGTCTCGAAAGAAGAAGAAGTCCTTTCCCTATACCTCGCGACTTCGGATGAAACCATAAGTGCAGTTTTGGTACGAGAGGACGGACGTCGTCAACTCCCTGTGTATTTCATCAGCCGAGCACTTAAAGGACCAGAAACGAGATATCAACCTCTAGAGAAGCTCGCTTTAGCATTAGTAAATGCTGCAAGGAGACTGCGTCCCTATTTCCAGGCACATCCTATACGAGTTCTCACCGATCATCCACTTCGGCAAGTGTTGACAAAGCCAGAAGCTTCGGGAAGAATTGCGAAGTGGGCAATTGAATTGGGCGAGCATGCTATCTCTTTTTGGCCTCGTCAAGCCATCAAGGGTCAAGCCTTAGCAGACTTTCTAGTAGAGGCTAACTTCACAGAGAAGCCGAAACCCACCGAGCCTACCTCAAACAATGCCGAAGCCGAACCCATAAAGGAAGCATCCGAGAATTGCTGGCTAATCTATGTAGATGGAGCTTCGGGAAAAACGGAAAGTGGGGCAGGCATCTTGCTTTTAGGATCAGATGGCCAAGAAATCACCTACGCACTTCGGTTTGCATTCAAAACTATGAATAACGAAGTGGAGTACGAGGCCTTAATTGCAGGACTTCGCCTAGCTCAATGCCTTCATATACGAGCTGTGCAAGTTCACAGTGATTCTCAAGTCATAGTAAGTCACATGTTGGGAAAGTACGAAGCTAAAGGCAACAGGATGAAGAAATACCTTGTAAAAGCCAAAAGCCTACAACAGTTTTTCTCATACTTCCAGTTGGTTCGTATCCCAAGGGAGAAGAATAGTCGAGCTGACACCTTAAGCAAGTTGGCTTCGTCATCAACGAGCCCGCCAGTAAAAGAAGTCCAAAAGAGAAGCATAGACGATGTCGATGTCGAAGTTAACATAGTCTCTGATGAAAAACATAATTGGATGACTCCCATTCAAGAATATTTGGAGAATGGCAAATTACCTCATGATGACTCGAGGCTAGGAAAATCTTGAGCAAATCTTTGCGATACGTGATGAGCAAGGAATTCTCTACGAAAGTCGTATCTCCACCTCTCCTAAGGTGTTTGGGTCTGAACCGAGCTGAATACGTACTACGAGAAGTACATGAGGGATCATGTAGAAGCCATATCGGACCCCGTGCATTATCAAAGAAAATCATGCGATGGGGATACTATTGGTCAACAATGTTCCGAGACTCAATTGACCTCGTAAAGAAGTGTCCGAAGTACCAAATTCATGGAAATGTGCCGAGGCTACCTCAAACTGACCTCGTTAGCATGCAAAGCCCTTGGCCATTCATGCAATGGGGGGTCGATATTGTGGGCCCCTTCTGTAAAGCTCCATGGCAGTTTCAGTTCCTGATTGTCGCTACTTCACAAAATGGGTGGAAGCCGAACCTCGTGAAAATCACAAGCAAAACGCCTCAACTTTATCTCGAAAAATATTATGTGTCGCTGGCATCCCCATATCCTCGCTTCGGATAATGGGATGCGCTCACGATAAGGTCTTCAAAGAGTGGTGTCAAGAGCTTGATTCTACAAAATTCACCTCTCGTGGCCCATCCTCAAGCAAATGGTCAAACCAAGTCACCAACAGACAATTGTGAAGGGACTCAAAACTCGCCTCGACCGAGTGAAGGGCAACTGGGTGGAAAATTTATCACAAGTCTTATGGTCATACCGTACAACACCTCGGACATCGAACGGAGAAACACCCTACAGTTTGGTGTATGGAACCGAGGCAGTAATCCCGATAGAAATCGGTATGCCGAGCCCCCGTACCATCCATTTCTCAGCTAAAGTAAATGGGGATAATCTACGAACTGACCGGGATCTGCTAGAAGAGAAGAGAGACCTCGCCTACATTAGAGAAGCTCGGTACAAGCAACAAGTAGCTCGGTATTATAACCAGTGTATTAAATTCCGACAATTCTAAGTAGGCGACCTCGTACTTTGAAATAACAAAGTCAGTAAAGCTGCAAAGCTCGGCAAGTTAGAAGCCACATGGGAAGGACCATACCGAGTTGAAGAAGTCCTCGGAAAAGGGTCATATAAGCTCGCCCATTTATCCGGTGAGCAAATACCTCATACGTGGCACATCATTCATCTTAAGAAATATTTTGCATAAGTGTCAAAAGAAAAAAAAAATTGTTCATTTAGTTTTGTTAAGTCGTGCCTTTAGGTCCATTTCTTTTGTTACGTCGTTTTTCATTAATAAAATCTTTTTCTTTATTTACTTCATATGCTCAGTCTTGCATATTTCATTTGTCACTTATGCATACTACATCTTCCCCATTATATAATACCCTCTAAGAGGATGATAAATAAACCCAACACAGGGTAAAATAAACACGCGTGAAGGGACCACCCCTATCGACACTTCTCGACAAATAAGGAACTTATACATACCTTCATTTAATTACGAGGATGAATTACCTTCGTTTAATACGAGGACGAACTACCTTCGTTTAATTATGAGGATGAACTACATTCGTTTGATTACGAGGACGAATGTATATAGTGTTTGATAAAAAAAAAATCAACACAAGGCAAAGAAAAATTTGATTTTCTTTCCAAAATATACAACACATACACGAGATTACGAGGACGATGAAGGACCGGGAGGCTGGGAGAAGCTAAGCCAATCTCTAGCAAAATCAGGATTCAGCAGTTCATCTATGCTTACCCTACCCCTACCTCTACCTCATCCTCGACCGACACCTGGAGCTCGGCCAGCTTGACCTCTATGTCTCGTCATCCGACCCCAGCTACTCGATAACTGCCGTCTCTCGTGCTCATAAAACTCCCAAGGATGCCTATCGACAATCCCAGTATTTGAACGCACCGTCGGGGGAGGAGAAGCCTCGACAGTCGAACGAAGCACCCGCTCAAGTTGTGGATGGTGAGCTACAACAGTCTTGTATAGACCGCCTATTTTTCTCAGGTCGGCAAGCTGCTCCTGAAATTGCCAAGAGTCCCGACCGTACTCATGTTTGTAGCTCGAACACCGGCCTGCGATCTCTAAGACTTTGTATTCGGCCTCGGAGATGGTCATTCCACCACTTCGGCGAATAACCGCCTCGTATTCGGCGTGATCCTTGATGACCGATTTGACATCATCCTTCGAGATCTCCAGTTTCTCCTCCAACTCCAAAAACCGAGCTTGAAGCTCATCATATTTCTCTTGAGAAGCCCTGAATTTTACATCGGCTTCTTCCTGCACATGGCCCAGCTTGCCTTCCAAGTGAAGGACCTCGACCTCTTTTACTTCGAGAGCTCGATTCAAGATTTGGATTTGGATTTGGTTTAGCCAAGGAGATACGTCAACAAGTTCAGGACCAGACTGAAGACAAAAACAAAAAAGAAGCATTCTTCCATAAAATTGGAGAATTTTATTCAAGCCTTTAAGGAAGGATCAAAACCGACATCTTAATGATGTCTAAAGTACATTTGATCTACAAAAAAAAGGGATCAACTGACCCCTCCAGCAGCTTCTTCCTTGGGCTGCACCTTCTTCGCCTCCTTTCGAACCTCCGCAGCTTCGGCCCGGCAGTCGTCGCCGCCCCCCGATCCTTAGCCAGATCGGCAATAGCAGCTTTGAGCTGGACGTCCCTGTCCACCGCACAGGCACGGACTGCCTCAGCGGTCAGCAGGTCGAGGAGGAGGTCAGACTCTCTACAACACGAAAGTTCTTCATGTCGTCAGCGAGAGCCCCGGCATACGCCCGCAGCATGGCCTCATTCGACATCACCTCATACCCGTACTTGGGCTTATCCAAATCTGGGTAATCCTCGGTGACTTCATCGAGAGTGGCTGCTACCACGCTCGTATTAAGGACCGAGGTCAGCTCGTTGACCAGGCCGGAGAACCTCCCGGACAAAAATAGCCTCTCCGTAAAGACGCGGAGAAGCTCTCCTTGCGAGGCCGTCGCCTCGGTCTCGCGATGCTTGGCCGCCTCCGCCTCAGCCTTCAGCAGGCCGACCTCGGCCTTCGCCACCTCGGCCGCCGTCAGAGCCGAGGCCTCCCTCTTCGCCGCATCTCGAGCTTTCGCCTCGGCCGTGGCCACCTCGTTGACGAGAAGGGTCTTCTCCTCCTCCAAATCCCTCGCGACGCGAGCCACCCGGTGGAACTGAATGACGACATCATTAAGGAAGTTCGTCAGTTGGGTGGACGTCCTCGCACACTCCGCCGTCATGTACTCAGTCCCATGTACCGAAGTCAACCACGTCAAACAATTACATCAATCACATAAACTTTATGACATGCAAAACAATAGCATTACCTCGGGGAAGGACCGACGTGCGACCTGACAACCGACAATCTCACAATCCTCATCGTCGGTAGGAGCGGCACCCGAAACCACACGCCTTTCCTTGTTGGGGCGTGGGATGGACAAGGGCGAAGAGGACCTTAGTATGTCTTCGGTCCTCTCAGAAGAGGCCTCGGACACGGTCTTCGGAGCCACGTTGGATGGCTCGAGGTCAGACCTCGGTCTCTTCCTCCTCTTCGCGGCACCGGAGTTCACTGCGGAGATAAAAGAAAGGCCGAGTTAAGATATAAAAAATAGAAAAGCCGAAGTGCACGAAGGGGGGCCTCACCCTTCACCGGATCCACCGTGGTAGCAGGATCATAAGGGCTCAGCCCCGCAGCGGCGAGCTCGGCCACGGAAAAACTTCAAACATGGCGGCCTTTTCCAACGACTCGAGGTCACCGGTTGTCACCGGTGGCCTCATCCGCCAACTTTCGCCTTCCGCATTTAACCGAATGCCTCATCGAACCGATAAAAAGAACTTCTTCGCCAGTTCGGATTTTGACCTCGTATTCACTTTGAAACTACGACGGGTGATAAATAGTACCACCCCGAGTGGATTTAAACCGAAAACCTAAAGACCAGCCCTAAGGTGAGAGGAAAATTATGGCGATGGGCATAGACACCAAGACCCGCCAACCGCCGAAAAGAGTTTGGCATTATTTGGGCGAGGTATGCCAATTTTTTTGCGCTTCGGCATACACGTAGGAGGAGGAAGACGAAGACCAGACTTAAGGCTATCCTCGTATATCGTGACAAAACCCTCTGGAGGGGAACATGCCCTATCCTCCGGTCGGGGAACGACCAACTCAACAGAATTTGGGATACAAAATCTCAAAGCAAGCTCTTTAATTGATTGAGAATCTAGACACGACGGAAACGTGGAAAGCCTACCAAAATCCCCCAAACGCGGGTAAACAACTCTACACGCGAAAGGAATAGGGGACTCGACGGTAAAAACCTCTAAAACGACTCGAGAAGGACGCCGTAAAGATACCACCGATGAACCTGGTGGCGACACTGACACCTCACGGCCTTCACGGCCGTGAGCCTCGTCAGAACCAGAAGAAGAAGCCATATGAGATAACTTAATTGTTTTAGCAGACTATCGAGAGAAATGGTAACTGGTGCTCCGGTGAGAACGAACGGCGGAGGTACAGTGCTGGAAACTCGAAAGTTTTTCAGAAAGAGACAGAGAGATTTTTCTCAAGTTTGAAATTTGGCGGCGGATAAAGTAAAATGGGAAATGACGTATTGGGGAAGTTATTTCCCCAACGTGCAACTTTATCGGGACCTCAACCACCGTATACATTAAATGGATGTGACGTGTTCCGTGTTCGACCTCGGCACGGCATCCCGTGTTCGACCTCGGCACGACGTTACACATTCGACCTCGGCAGGACGTTACACATTCGACCTCGGCACGACGTTATATATTCAACCTCGACACGAGATTACATATTCGACTTCGGCGGGGCAACGAGTGTTCGACTTCGGCCAATTTATGGCCGGGATACATGCAACTTCGGTAGGACTGTACGCATTCCACTTCGCCAGACCACGAATTTCGGCGAGGCAATGTCAGAACCACTATCCCCCCTCCATCACGACCTCACTTCTACATCTTTTTTTGGGGGGGATGTGATAGGATACGACCCAACTACTAGGCCCAAGCATCAGGCCCAATATAAATGGGCCCCGACATTAAGCTCAGCCTATGTGAGTTCGGCCCAAGAAGACTCCTCGACCAACTACAACTCAAATCGTAATTGGAGACGTAGAAGATTCGGATGCATATCTAAAAGAATCCTTATGAGAGAAGACTTTGTATTAGAGTCAAACTCAATATGATGGTATATAAATAGAGGTTAGATTAGAGGAAATTGATCATCTACACTTTTTGTATTCACTTCTTAAATACTTAATAAAGATATACACTCTTGCTCTGTGGACGCAGATCTATTTCGATAGATCGAACCACGTTACTTCCTCGTGTTCCTTACGCATTCATTACCATACGAAAATAAGATCGATCAATCAACATAAAAAGTGATTTGCGTCCAGCTACAATGCAAACTCATATATGAGTTTGAAGGAGATAAACTTCATCAAAAGTCATTTTGGGTTTGGATTTACAGATACATTGTGGATGAGTATTAACTGCAAAATAAGTTTTGTAATTGGGTTAGAGATGACCTAAGAAAATAAAAACACATCAAATGTTTTGTTTTTCATCGTTATAGCATATTATTTAAAATAATAATAAAATATTAATTGAGGTACTACTTTATTCCTATGCTCTCCAAACCAAATTCATATAAAGGATTAAGTAGCAAAAACATTCTTATGATTTATAGATAAAAACAACTAATTTTCTATCGCCATGTTATTTTCAACTAGCTCCCTATGTAGTAGAGAGTGTCGTGCAATGCCTCAACTGTAGTCGAAAAATACCGTCTTGTCACCCTGAGACCAAAACGTTACTGTCTAGTGCCCCTCCGGCCCAATGTTGTTTAAGTTTGGTGTACACATTGATCTGTTTCAACCGTAAAAATTAAAAAACGCGAGTGTTTTAGTTATTACTCTCTCCGTCTATCATAAGCATATCACTTGTAGACGATACGAATTTTAATAAAATTATTGATGAGTGTTGTTTGAGTGGAGAAAGAGTCCCACCATGTTTTAGGATGTGAGTGAAGATGAATTGTTTATTGGTGAATAATGAGTGATTAAGAAGTTGAATAATAATGAGTAATGTCCTAAAAAGGAAAGTGATGCACTTTTTGTGGATGTCGAATAAGATAATTGTGATACACTTATCGTGGACGGAGGGGGTATAATTTTATAGACATATTGTAATGGCAAAATTGTGCGAAGTTGACTATTTTAAAGATACCAGTTAACCCTATTCACAATGATAAGCACATCGGATCGAATTTCTCTAACTATTTTTATTCTCTCTCTCTCTTTTTTTTAAAATAATTAAACATGTTGCTGTTCTTACTCGCGGCATATGTACATACATATATCTTTGGATAAGTTATCATTATGATATTTTGATCACTAATTAACTCTCGTGATTTGTTTTTAAGGACCATTGTTGATGCTTAGTGGGATCGAATGGAAAAGGAAGCAGGTAGAGAAGGAGGGATCTATTGTGTCTTGTTACATTTTGTGATATTTAATCTTCATCTACGTTTTGTAACATCGAATATCCAATAATGTTGAATTTTATACTTGAATAACTTGTCACTAAAGTTTGAGAGGTTGTTTGCTTTCAAATTCTTAATATCTTTTTATTTATAAAATTGATAACGTGTTCGCTTGTAAGTTTTAAAATTCAGATTTCTAACAGTTACACTTTAAGAAAATCGATAAAGATTAACTTTGATTTAATTTAATTTTAAAATACTTAGAAGGTGTTTGATACGATGGAATGAAGGATCGAATGGAATGGTGATTGCCACCTCTATTTCATTTATTTGCTTGGTATAATCTTTTTTAAAGAATCATCATTCCTATTAGATTATGAATAGTCATTTTTTCCACAATCCATGGTATTAGCCATTTATTTCTACCTCCATTCTATTCCAATATTTGTTTCATTCCAATCCATCATACCAAGCAGCTCACCTCTTTAGACATGGTTGATATGATGGAATGGAAGGAATGGGATGATGATTCTTTTTTTTGGGTATAATATTTTCTTAGAAATCACCATTCCTATTTGACTAGGATTATTCATTCCTTCTGCAACCCATAATATTAGTCATTTCCTGCCTACATTCTACTGACCTTGTTTTTTGAGGTGAAAGATTAACCTCCATTCAATTGACCTCAAAAGTTTAAGATTTTTTATATACTATTCCATACGTCTCATCTAAGACGGTTCATTTTTTTTGGACACAGTTATTTAGGAGAATGATATAAAATGGTTAAAGTGATAAAAAGTAGTAAGACTAACAACTTTTGAAGATATAATTATTTCCTAAAAAGAAAATAGATTATCTTGGGTGGAATAGTCCAAAAAAGGAATACATGCTATCTTGGATGAGATGGAAAGAGTAAAATATTACTAGTTCAAACAAGAAGTATGTAAATTGAGTTTTTTTATTTTTTATTCATGAGGAACCCGCAACTGTTATCTGCGGTGTGCATTGTGTAAATTGAGTATTTGATTATATGCTATATAGAGCTAATAATACATTTCTGTGATATAGTAAATGTAATAATATTCTAACTATGTAGAAGGACTACTGTAGTTATTTAGATTATACTTAAATCACATGACTAATTGCTATTAAAATTTGATTCAGATTATCGTTATTGTATTCAATATTTTTATTTATAAATTTCCTGCTTTAATATTGAATATTTATTTTAATTTGATATGGTACATATACATGATTACATATTGTCTGTGACGAATAAACATTCATTTTCTAGCTTAGACGAAAGGCAAATGATACTACAACAACAAATTAAAAGAATCCAACACAAACTGAAATAAAATACAAACTAATATGAAACTACATGCTGAAGCACTATTATGGCTGGGGGTGGTATTATTACAGTGCCATGCTAGTATGCTAATATAATTAATTAAATATCGAATTAATTAACAACTTAGGGGGGAAAACCGTTGGTTGTACGACTTCAATCGTCAGAAACTTATTTATCTTATTTTTGTAGGGAAAAGCAAGACCTTAGTTATTAGAATGTGTACATCCTTTACTGTAAACATAAATCACCAATGTATTGATGTTACTGTAAACTGAAATCATTGAGCTTTTCTTGTAAATTTTCCCTAAAAAACATCTCATGTGAAATTAACATATATGAGAGATGCAAAATAATACATATTTTATATATTATGATGTAAAAGGTAATTTATAATAATTTTATTCCATCCCTAGACTTTATTTCTAGTTTCACCAATCATAGGAATGGAATCAATGAAGAAATCACGATTCTATTCCTTTCGCATTCCTTGTGCATGCCAAGCATAGGAATCACTCCAAGATTTGTCATATATTTTCTACTTCATTCGATTCCATTACACCAAGTACCTCCTTAGAATTTGTTGCATTGCTTTGACACTGGCTCTGTCAATTGCTGGAACTCTCTCCTATGGTCCTACCAACTATTTGCAAGATGTATGGTTTGTGAGAGAAGCAACAGCACAAGCCATTCCTTTCTGAACTTGAATTTGGAGAGAGATGATACGAAATGAAGAACAGGTTTTCTGCAGAGTGGAAAGAAATTTAGAGAGAGAATGTGCCAAATAGTTTTTTTTTTTTTTAGAAGAAGAAAATATATTGATAACGCAAGGCATGAGCAATGCCAAAATGCCAGCAGTACAGACAACAAAAGCATGAGAAAAACCAAACAACAACCCTCTCCCTAAACAAAATATACCAAGCAAAGAACCAAGATCTTGTTCGAGGTCAAATACCCGACCTGGATGGCTAATCCAGTCGTAGTCCGAAAGCCCGGCGGGGGGTGGCGCATGTGCGTCGATTATACCGACCTCAACAAGCACTGCCCAAAAGATTGCTACCCCCTCCCTGATATTGACAAGAAGGTGGAGGCTTTGGTGGGCCATGAGATGTTCAGCTTCCTGGATCTATACAAGGGGTACCACCAAATCCTGATGAGCCCGGAGGATGCACCAAAGACTGCATTCATCACCGACTTCGGCGTCTTTGCGTACCGAAAGATGCCCTTCGGCCTCAAGAACGCCGGGGCTACTTACCAGAGGATGGTGGATGCAACATTCAAAGACCACATCGGGGAGATTGTCGAGGTCTACGTCGACGATATAGTAGTCAAAAGTCAGAAAACGGAGAGCTGCGCCGACGACCTCGGCACCGTCCTCCAACTCCTCAGGTCGGCCAACCTCAAACTTAACCCCAAAATGCACGCTCATGGTAAAGACGGGAAATTCTTGGGGTCTTTGGTTTCCCAAGAGGCTTGAAGGCGAACCCGCCAAGGTGAAGACGGTGCTCGAAATGCAAGTGCAAAAACCATTCGAGGTCCACAAACTTACGGTGCCCGGCCGCCTCGGAGGTTCTCCGGCCGCCGAGAAGCGGCCCATTCTTTAAAATCTTGAGGAGGGCCCCTGACTTGCATGGCGGGAAGAGCACCACCGCCTCACACGCCTAGGAGTACCTCACCGACCGCCACCTCGACCGCCTCCAAAAGAGCGAACTCCTCTCCTTGACTGCTGCAGCCTCGGACGAGGCAATCGGTCTGGCATCTGTGCGGGACGAGGTGGACGGCACTTCCTATCTACTTCATCACCGAGCACTCAAAGGACCTGAGACAGTCTGCCGGCGCGAAAAGGTAAAGCAGCGGTGAATGCTAGCGGCCCGACCCTACTTTCAGCTCACTCCATCCAGTCTTGACCGACCTACCCACGAGGCAAGTCTTATCAAACCCGAGTCATCCGGACGGATAGCCAAGTGGGCCACGAGCTTGGCGAGCACGATATCTCGTCTTTCCCGCACCGCCATAAAAGGGCAAGCTCGCCGATTTCTGGTAGAAGCCAAGTTCTTGAGCTCGGTCGCACCGCTAAGATTAGCTCCTCCAACGCCTCCGCCTCGGTCATCCACCGCACGGAGGAACGGACCTCATCCACGGATAGTTGTTGGCGGATGTCGTGGAGCGGGCCCGTGCAAAACGGGCAATGAGCGGGCATCCTTCTCCTCGGCCCGAATATGCGGAAGTCACCCACGCACCGGTTTACCTTCCGACCACCAACAACGAGGTGGAGTATGAGGCCCTAATCTCGGGACTCAGACCTCGCTAAGAGCTCGGGGGTGGGTGAGATCCAATCTTGGCGATTCCTGTGTCGTCGTGAACTGTGTGTTAGCAAATACGAGGCAAGGAGGACCGAATGAAACAATACCTCGACAAAGCAAAAGAGATGTTGACCTCGTTCGGATACTTCAAGATCCACCGAATCCCCGAGGGAAACACCGGCCGACGCCCTCGATGGTGGCTTGCCATCAACAAGTCCACCAGTGGAGATCCGCTCCGAAGCATAGCGAGTCCCACGTCGGCATCATCACCGAGATAGAGCCGAATGGATGTCTCCTCAAGGCCTACCCGAACACGGCGCACTACCTTCGTGATCGGCTCGAAGCCAAAAAGATGATGGCAAAGTCCCGTATATCTCATGCGTGAGGCGTTCATCGGAAGTCTTACCTTCAACCCTCCCGAGATGCCTCGGGCGGAAGAAGCCGACTATGTGCTCAACGAAATACACCGGTGGTCTTGTGGAAGCCACATCGGGTCGCGAGCACTTTCAAGAAGAAGGCGAGGTCGGGATACTCTTGGCCCACCGCAAGATCGGCCGAGCTCGTCAGAAGTGCCCAAGTGCCGATCCACTCCACTCCAAAGCGCCTCAAACGGTTTGAGCGGCTGCGAGTCCGTGGCCTTTCATGCGGTGGGGATCGACATTGTTGGCCCGCTCGACCGAGCACCGTGTCGATCCGATATTTAGTCGTGGCCATAGACTACTTCACAAATGGGTCGAGGCCGAGCCACTTTCGAGCATCACGGCGTAAGGATTCAAACCTTTATGTGGAGAAATATAGTCCGCCGCTCGGCATACCGCACATCCCGGTCTCGGACAACGGCACCCAATTCGTCGACAAAACTTCGAGGAGTGGTGCGAAGAGCTTCACATCGATCAACGCTCACTTCGGTCGCACACCCGCAAGCAAATGGTCGACCGAGGTGACGAACCGCACGATCGTAAGGATTGAAGAAGAGGCCGGATCGAGCTAAGGGCGTGGGCGAAAATCTCCTCAAGTCCTCCGGTCCTACAGACCACACCTCGACGGCGACGGAGACCCTTTAGCCTTGGTTCACGTGCCGAGGCCGCCATACCACCGAGATCGGTAGCCAAGCCCTCGCACTCTCCACTTCAACCAGCCGGAACGAGGAAGACTGCGGGCCAACCTTGACGCCTCGAGGAGAGCGCGAGCTCGCCTTCATAAACGGCCAGTACAAGAGCCGGTCGCGCTACTACAACAAAAGAGTAAAGACCTCCACACTCCGTGGGCGACCTCGTCCCTACTAATAATGAAGCAAGCCGAGCCGAGCGCCTTAACAAGCTTGATCCGACATGGGAAGGACCTACCGCGCTCACGAGGACCTCGGCAAGGGCTATAAGCTCGCCCACACCGTCAGGGCACTTATTCCCCTAACACGCACATAACTCATCTAAGGAGGTATTTACATAGCTTTGATTTTAGATCGGCGACATGTTAGCCCTCCTATTGTTTTGATGATGTGCGATGTTGTTTACTTGTTTAATAAAACATCTGCTTTTCTAATGAGTATTTCACTTACGTTCGTCTTACATCTATGTGAACATCCATTCGGATATACCACATCTAAACCTTCACAAGGGACGCCCACGAAGATGAAAATCCCACTAAGTAGGGTAGCATGCAGACTACCCATTAAGTTGGGCGCCTACATGCAAAGCATACAGATTACCCATTAAGTTGGGCGTCTACATGCAACGCATACATTACCCATTAAGTTGGCTCATACGCATGCAAGCGACATCCGCACCGATCTCGCCACCTCATACCGCTTTATTTGGGAAGATATGCACTCCAGGTACAAAGTCTAAATGCATTAACGACTACAAACAAAGTACCAAGCCATATCAAGACAACGAAGGTTTCAAAGCTCGCTTTCTACCCCTTTATTTGGGAAAATCGTTGTATCTGATATAAATACATTTATGACCAAAACGAAGTCTAAGCTATGTTTGTACCTCTCAAAGGGAAAAGCGTACACTTCAAACGAGTCTAAATACATTTATATCTACATAAGGTCCTATACTATACATGGCCTCATTCCGGCCTCCGGGCCGCCGCCCGGACCGGCCGTCGCACCACCTTCTCTACAAAATCCCTGTGCCGACGATGTATGCAAAAAACCAACACCCAAAACTTCTTCCTTCACCCCACTAGACTCAAGCTGCACAGCAGCACAATCAGCACAACAAGCACAACAGCAACAAGGGCGGCTGAAGCAGTTTTGTCCACGGCAGGGTGGGCCTCTCTGCCGTTGCCTTACTACCAACATGGAACCTGTAGCTTTAGATAATCCTTGGGTCCACACACCATGACCGAAAAATCATGCTTTCTTCCTCCGAGGCTCGGGCCGCTTTCTCCCAAATAGTGATACGATCAACAGAACAAAAGCATTCCCACAACAAAACAAACAAATGAACAAACCTTGAAACAGAACAAAAGCCTAGTATACAAGAAACTGATAGCCAGATATTTTTTATGCATTCGACAAAGCTAGTTCGGCGCTAGCTTTTGGAGCTAGTGTACCAATTTTCTAAGTTCCAGACAAATGATTGGAAACAAAGTTACTTCACCATATAGTAGTTACATAAAATAAACATTAATAATTATGGATAAATTGTCCAACAAAGTGAATAAAAAACGAACGATATCACTATGAAAATGTAATACACTTATAAAATAGTCAAGTCTCAACGGCAGTTTGTCAAGTTGCCAGTGGAGATTTTTTTGCAGAGCAATGGTCAAGCTGTCGGGGTTAACTGTCTTAAAAATGTCCATAGATAAACACGACCAAATTTTTCCGAAGATCGAATTTTGACGTGGCTGGATTTCTTTTTCATTTGTACAAACAACAGAACATGCTAGCTAGACAAATCAGAATCCAACCGCCGAAAAAATTAATAAACTTTAGACTGCACCAATATAGAGTGGATCATATCCCAAACGTTGTCTATCCTCTTGAATCCATTTGACTGAGCGCAATAGATCGCGGTTCTTGTCATCCAACTCAATTAATTCAAGTGTTGGAATTTCTCTAAAATCATTGGGGACTTCTCTTAGACGCAAACAATGATGAAGCACTAGGCACTTCAGTTTTGGGAAGTGACTACTTTCACTTACCAAAAAGGTAAGCTGAGAGAATCCTCCTTCACTTGTTTCCCATGTTTTGCCTATGCAAGCATGCTTTCTTAGTTTAAGCATCTCAAGATTAGGCAATGAAGCAACAATATTCATATCCTCCCAAGGAAGTTGCAGATTGCACAAATTCAACTTTTTCAGTGTTGGAGGAAAAGCACAACTCATCTTATGTCGTTCTCCAGAAGACCAATTCGCCTCTATCTTGAGAACTTCAAGTTTGTGCAGATATATAAGATTGTGGAGCTCATAATCTTCTATCACATCTCTAGAGTTTTTGGTATAGAAGATAGCCAGTTTTTTGAGGTTCGGGACCATTTTGAGGTTCTCTGTTGAGCATATAAAATCTACTGCTCTAGAAAGCGTTTGCAGATCTTCAAGAGCAAACGTTGCTCCTTTTGGAATGGGACCAAACAAGAAGAGATGCCTTAACTGTGGCATTCTCCAAATCCCCTCTGGCAACACATCAAACACTCCGACATATTCTCTTGGACAAATGATTAAGGTTTGAAGATTCTCAAGGTTTGAAATGGCCTCGGAAATACTGAACCGAGAGTGGAAAGCAAGGTATCTTAGATGAAATAGCTCAAATACTTCCTCTGGCAAATCATAGCTGTATTTGTAACTGTAAGCATTGGACAAATCCAGTATTCTGAGCAGTCTAGCATTTCCTATCGACCATCTAACACCTAGTCGACTGTTGTCCAAATATAACATTATAGTACGAATGGTTGAGCCATAAACGCCTTCAAGGAAATCATCACCATAAGTAAAAGTACTTACACGACGGCACGTCTCAAGTTCCACACCCTTGGCTTTTCCATTAACATCAAGAATGAAATTCTCTACATGGGCTTGCCTTCGGCACAAATCCCGTATGAGGTCATGGATTGTGATACTCTTGATTCCGCCATTAAACTTCCTCTTGCTCACCGAAACAAGACTTCTCCGGACAAGATCCTCCACGTGCTCTTCCCCCGTCTCTTCAAAGCTTTTCGATTCACTCTGACTCAGAAAACCCTCAGCTACCCATAGTTTGATGAGTTTCGAGACATGTATTTCCTCATCTGCTTGAAAGATTCCCAAATACAAGAAACACGGCCTCAAATGATGAGGCAAGTACGTGTAACTTAGAGATAGTATCTGAACAAGCTCACTGCCAACATGTTGAGAAGCAATCTTGATGTTCTCTGAAAAATCTTCCCACGCAGCTTCAGTCTGATCGGCAGCGAGTATTCCTGAAACCACCTCAATGCAAAGTGGATGCCCTCTGCAGCTTGTGGCAATCATCTTTCCGACAGACTCCAATTGAGAAGGGCATGGATCTCCTTCGAATATCTTCTGTCGAAGAAGATTCCAAGTTGTATTCTCATCCAAGAACCGCATCTCATGAACATGGCCGGCGGCACGCGCAGCCAAATCAAGTGATCTCGTGGTTAGGATGATTCGACTTCCATTAATTCTATTATCGGGCAACCTATGCTTTATATCGCGCCAAGCCTCTAAGCTCCACACATCATCTAGTACAATAAGGCACCTCTTGCCGTAAAAGGCCGCGTACACGCTTCCGGAGTTCAACTTGTTGGCAGAACGCAGGAGGTCTGAAGAAACTTGCTGCCAGCTATATTCCTGTGACACTGTGGACCAAGCACGAATCTCAAAATACCCCATAATTGACGGATTGTTGTAAGCATTTCTGGCCAGAGTAGTCTTGCCCATGCCCTCAATTCCAACAATTGCAATTGTTTCTAGCATAGATGACCCACCACGAAGTCGAGATGTTATTTTCATCAACTCGTAGTCCAAACCACCCATGGCTTCAGTGCGTCTCCCCCCCTTCACTCCGTTGGCGATCGACTCCATTTCATCGGTTACTTTTTCCAGCTCATCAAAACCGTAATGAACTTCCTTTTCGAACTTAGGTTTTAATGATCCAACAGTCGATTCGAGCAATGAATCGGACAATAAAAGCTCAATAATATCTTCTGCCCTATCTGTCGCCTCCCTGATTGTTTCCTCCCAATTGTTGGCTCTGTCTGAAGCGTCTTCCAGAAACGATTGCAAGAAAATAGCGTGTTTATGGAGGGATACAATTTGATCTTTGAATTGAGGGGAAATGGAATTTTGATGGTGATTGAGGAGGAGATGTATGGTGTGCGAAAGTGAAGCAACAGCAGCATATGCCATTTCTCTCAAGAATTTGGAGAGAGAGATCGAGATGATATGAAAATGAAGAACAACAAAAACAGGGCTAAGAAGAAGTCATGTTCAAGAATAGCCTCATTCAAACCACAGTTTGAATCTATAATTTTTTTATTTTTATTTTTTATATCATGAACCCGCATTGTATGTCAAACCCATAGCCTGTTTGGTGTGCTCAACTCGCACCTTCTCGACCACGCGAACTCCACCTTAACTATCGGGTTGTCTCTTGTGACCGAATCTATGATTTTTAAATCATACTAAGAGGGTGTTTGGCTGCTTATTTTATAAAGCTTAGAAGCTCCAACAACTTATAAGTTGTTTTAAGAACTTATAAGATATGGTATATTAAGAGCTAATAAGATGTTAAAGTGTTTGGATAACAAGATTAAACATGAAAATAAAAAATATATCAAAATTATTTTATAGTTTTGTTGTAATTTATAATATCATTAAAAAATAAGTTAGGTTTTGGAGCTTTTTTTTAAAAGAGCTTATAAGCTCTTAGAGCTTATTTTGAAAACTTATAAGTTCTCTAACAACTTAATTTGCCAAACACATTGATTGAACTTATAAGCTCTTAAACAGCTTATAAGTTGTTTTAAAGAGCTTATAAGTTCAGCTAAACACCCCTAAATCGTCTCGAAAAGATAATATTTGAAGTTTAGAGAAAAGCCACAATTAGCTTCTTAGCTACTAATTATATTACAAAATTTACAATTAAGAACTATTAATTTGATAGTTATTTGGTCAATATATATTATCTTTTTTAAGGTATAATATTTAATCTATTACATTTTTTTAATATGAATACAATTTTTATTAGCTATAGTTTTCATATAATTCATATGAATAAAAAATAGCTTATAATTTAGTCTCCTTAAAATCTATTATTATAAAAAGTATGAAAAATAATGAATAAGAAATGAAATTATAATTCAATTTTGCAATAAAACAAATACAAATTTTGTAAAATTTATAGACAACTTTCCTTGCACGTAAAACTACTATTATTATCTTAGTCAAATATTAAAAGTTTAAACCACTAGTGCTCATTACCAAATAATTGAAACAGAGAAGATAGAGGCATCAAGGATTTGGTCAAATACGCAAACGGCCAAATACCAATAACACGTAAACAAAATCAACAGATGCTATCATGTCATTGCTATCTAACCAAACAAATGATCAATCAACACACGGTATCAATCTAACTATATCAAATCAAATTAATTACATCATCTAAACGAAATTCATCGATCTTTTTTAACAGGGTAACCAATCCCATTCCTTCTAGTAGGAAAAACGACAAACAACAAACTAGAAATGAGTCCAATTCCAATAGGAGCAATATCCAACACCTCCTGCACCTCATGCGCTGGCTTCGGATAGAAACAGCCCACGGCATTCTTATCCCTCAAAGCCACCGCGACGAACACCATTACCGACAGAAAAGCATGCACTACGTCCATCGCATTCAGCCGGAACTTGCTCAGATCAGGCAGCGTCGCCGGGTCGGGGTTGTCGAACAGCCACAGCCCCTTCCTCGTCGCGAAACCGTAGTGAACTTCGCCGTTGGCGCACCTCAGGCTGTCGGTGAAGGAGGCGAGGAAGCAGGAGAGAGCGAGCACGATGAGGAGGATGAAAGTCATGGGCCGCGTGGCGCCGTCGCACGCGCCGCCGTTGGTGAAGATTGGGGTTAGGAGCTGGAAGGCCAGAAGGGTGCCGGTTGGGAGGAGGTTGGCTAGGTTTGCCGAGCCTTGTAAGGCCTGCGAGAGCGCGTTTTGGGGAGGCGGGCGTGGCGGAGTTTGTGAAACAGCGTCGTTTTGAGATGAGGTGGTGGGGGTGGTGGGAGGTTGGTTAGGGATTGATGATGATCTCTGTCTAAGAGACATTTTTATCAAATGGTTGGGGTGCAATTGGAGTTCGTTTGACAATGGAATTTATGGAACATATGTGTTAATTTGGTGATATATATTATTTTCATTTTGTGGGTTTCTTGCTGCTGCGTATAATGACTTGATAATTAGTTGCGACTTGTATTATAATTAGTTGCAGAAGTCTTTGGTTGCCAGTTTTGAATTGTATTGCTGCATGCCACGTTTTCGAGATTATTATTTTAGTGAAAAAAGATGTTTAAGTCAACTCGTTTTTTGATAAGAAACATTATTTTAATTTGATCCAATCGGGTAGAAGGTCCAGCGCAGCATAGATTGGCAGATACTGGGTATCTAATTAATATTCTTTTCCTTTCCTTAAAGAAAACCTTGATATATCTGTTCCAAAAAATAAAAAACACTTGAGACATTCTTTTAGTGAAGATGATACAACAAATATGATCTATAGCAACACCCTTTTATGACATCATTGTAACTGTTTATTATGACGGTAATATATAATCAACAATACACAATTTGCATTTTGAAGCTGGTACCATAGTGCCGACGAAAACTCTGATGAAGAAACTGAAATGAATAATTAATATGAAAAATAGGTAGTAGTTTTCAAACAAAGTAAATGTAAGTTGAATTAAGTGTTGCACCTCAGTCCTAAGATTGAAATCAACATGAAGTACAAGCTCAGAAGGGTGAAAGAAAGTAAGGTTGCACGCAATTCTCAAAGTTGCAAAAGAAAAATATAATTTAATAGAAAGTATACATCCCACATAGTCTAGTAGTTATCGTGGTGTGAATTAGGCATCGATATCATGAAGACTCATGGCCTAGGTTGATGGCTTTCATTGCACTAGAAGGTCGTCTTTCTCTAAGGTCGGTCCAAGTAGTTAAGTATAGGGGTGATTATTAGGGTGTTGGGTAGTCAGGTAATAACCGACCCATAATTTATCGGGTATTGGGTACCCGATTATCCGAAAATTGGTTAGACGGGTCGGGAACGGGTATTACACATGCTATAAAATCGGGTAATCGGGTATAACCGAATACCCGATTTCTTTTAATATAAAATTCATTTTATATTTTTTATATATAAAAAAAATCATTTATTTAATATCTGATCTATTAAAAATTGGTTTTACATTAAAACCATCTTATGTAATTACAATTTTGCCCCTATCGAATGAAAAATTAAATTTAAATTAAAAATTAAAAAATTTAAAACATTTCAGAATAGGTGGGAAAAGGGTATTTAAGTAAAAATGATTTAACACATTAATTTAATATTATTATTGTATTAATTAATTATATTGGTAATTACTAAAATATCCCGATGTGGCCAACCATAATGTGGTCGCATAGCTTTATTGATTTAAATATATTAGTAGTTATTAAAAAAACTAAAAATTAGTCAACCCTACACTCTGATATCTTCTCTCTCTCGACTCAAACAGTGAAGAAAAGCTGAAATATTTCCCCATTTCCTCACTAGTCTCAAACAAACCTCAGTACCTCATAGTCTCTCCCCCTCTCGCCTCTCCTCGTCGCCGGTCTGAGCGGTCTTCACATCGCGCTGTCCTCTGCCTCCTCATTTCCGTCTCCTCGCCTAGCTCCGTCGCACCGCTCACGCCTTCGGCAGCCCCCGCGATTCGTGACTCATCGCTAACACGCTCAGCACTCACCTTCATCGGCGGCCAATCCGTCGCACTGCTATTCTTTGGGCGATCATCCTTGATGAGCTCCCGTTCATATTTGTCGAGAGAGAGGGTTTTAAAAGATTTATTGAGCGTTTATATCCTCAATTCCAGATTCCGTCAATACAAGCAATAAGAGCAGATTGTGTGAAGCTATTCCTGGAGCACAAAGAGAGTTTGAAGTCATTTTTTCAGAAAAAATACATGGGAAGAGTGTCGATCACCATGAATTGTTGGACCTTAGTAAATAGCACAAACTTCATTTGTGTTACTGCACATTGCATTAGCAAAGATTGGGTCTTGCACAAGAAGATAATCAATTTTTGCAAGATTGTAAGTCATATGGGGATTGACATTGGTGAAGCGATTCTCATATCATTGAAGGGGTGGGGATTGAAGAATGTGTTTTGTTGCACTATGGATATTGCATCTGCAAATGATGGTGCAATTCGACATATCAAGTCTCACTTTGATGGGTTGGAGACAGATGTTTTGAGTGGAAAGTACTTCTACATGCGTTGTGCAACACATATACTCAATTTTGTTGTGCAAGACGGGTTAGATGAAATAAGTTTGTATGTGAGACGAGTTAGAGAAGCCGTGAAATGGATTAAGGCCTCATCAACGAGATCTGCACAATTCCATGACTGTGTGACCTTACTTAGGGACATGATTAATTGCAAGAAGTCATTGTGCTTGGATGTCCCGACATAGTGGAACTCGACATTTATGATGTTAGAGTCGGCCCAACCATATGAGGAGGTATTCAAGATCTTCGCAAATATGTATCATGTCTGTGTAGATGAATTGAAGTAGAAGAAGTACAACAATTTACCTATTGGACCGCCTGATGAGGGAAATTGGGTTAATCTGAGGAAAATTATTGAATATTTGAAGAAGTTCTACGAGTTGACTCTCCTCGTCTCCGACACGACATATGCCACAACACATTTATTCTTTGTTGAGATGTGTGATGTCTTCGACCTCATCTCTGAGTTGGAGATGATGATGATTATGAAGTAAGTTCCATGGCTACAAAGATGAGGATTAAGATCGGAAAATATTGGTTGGAAGAAAAAGAGTTAAATCCGAAGATGAATAGGATTTTTTACATTGTTGCTGTGTTGGATCCAAGACAAAAGATGAAGCATGTGGAGAAATGCTTTAGATCAGTGTATGAAGCACAACGAGCAGTTGTTTTGGTGAAAGAAGTGACAGACTCAATGAATGATTTGTTTGAGTTTTATATGACAACACATAATGTGACTCTAACTTCAGCTCAGACAGTTAATAGGTCTAATACAGTTCCTAATCATAGGTGATCGGATCGTCGTGGTGCTCTTAGCCTTGTCGCTCTGTAGGAAAATGAATAAGAACTTGACGAGTCTGATACAAGTGAAATCACTATCTATCTGACAGAGAAGCAGCACAAAGTGGCGAATGGAGAGGTCAATCAATTTGATATCTTGCAGTGGTGGTCGAAGAATAGTCCACATTATCCCGTTCTGTCTGAGATGGCAAGGATATTTTGATTGTCCCAATATCCAATGTTGCTTCTAAGGCTGCATTTAGCACGGGAGGTCGTGTTCTCTCCGCATATGAAGTTAATTGACTCCTAATATGGTTGAGACTTGATTTGCGCTGAAGATTGGTTGAAAACTAGTTCAATTGACAAGAAAGACGAAGAATGCGTACCTGAATAAAAACTAGAAAAATAATTTGAAATGATTAAGTATGGTATTTATTATTTACATTGTTAGTTTACAGTTACAAATTATAATAATTATTTTGATTCCTTGTTTGTTTCTTAACTTTTTATTTGTTTACAGTGTTACGCACCATTTTACATGGAGAGACGAGGACGACACAAAGTGCTATGAGTCAGAGTGGGCCGAGTTGATTGAGAATAGACTATGGAATAACTATTGTTTTGTTATACTTTGAAATTGAGTTCAACGATTTTAGTTTGGTAGTCTATGAATTTTATATTATTGGTTTGCTTTGTTCTTATGATTAATTATGTTATTTTTGCTTCTTGTAGGTGTAGTTGTTGCATGTTGCCAATTGGATACCTCCAGGTTGCCAATTACCATGCTTATATTGTGGTTTTAGTTCTACTATGCAAGTTGAAGCTTTGAAGGTGTGGTTGTTGTTTGTTGGCTCAATGGTTTGTTTTGTTGCTTATAAACTTATTTGAGTCCATTTTATATGTTGTATGTTGGCTTGTTTTGTTGTTTATAAACTTGTTTGAGTTCATTTTATCACAAACATTTTCTACCATATTTCTATTAAGATTCTATAGCTATCAACACAGATATGGTTTTCTTATTTCTCTTTAACCTCTTCTTTTTCTTTCGTTATTCTCCATCTCTCTATAAGTGTGAATTGTGATTCTGAATTTTGCTTCATAATTGGCTCGATTCCATATAAACATAGAAGAGGCAATTTCAAAATTTTCAAGTTCTCATTTTCTATGTCGAGGGGCACTCACGGACGTGCAGCCACATGGTATGCGCGGATCTTTCCAGTCCATAGACCCACTCCAAACGGATCCGCTCCATAGACCCGAATGCTTAGAAAAATGATTCTTCAAAATCCTTCGCTCTGTACGTTCTCTCTCTCTCTTGCTTTCTACTCGTCATTCTCCAGAAATCTTTCACCACGATAAAATTCATGTCTAATTCACACGAATTCTGCACCGACACTGAAGATACCACTGAAGATACCAATGCACGCCGCTCAGATGACAAAAGTGATTGGAATGTGAGATTTTTTATTTTCCTGATTTTGATGGTTGGAATTCAATAGAATTATTTGATGTTAATTGACGTTTTGGTGTCTAGGTTTTACATAGAATTGGGGATTGAACACTGGTTTCTGATGTGATTTGGTACTTATTATGAATTAAGGTCGTGTCTAGCTAGTTTTTTTAATCAATTAATTCGAGATGAGATCGACGTGTGCGACTGGCGGCGTAGCACTTGAGGCAGTCGTTGTGTGAGAGACCGTTGTGGCACTGGGTGTATATCGATGTGTTAGTCGAGTTCACGGCATAGCTTACCCAGTCGTCTCTCGTGACGCGCTGCAAGAGGACCTCCATGCGCTGACGAAGAGCGGGATGTAGGCGGCGCTGGCGTTCGCCGGCGGTCGCACCAAGCCGCAGAAGAGGCCGGTTTCTTGATTATTTCACATATTTCACACACAAACACCTATCACCATGTGTCTAATTAGACTGTTTCTTGATTCGCACTAAATAATCAAATGACTATATTAGAATAACAAAAGGCTCTGAGTTCAGCACAAACAAAGGTGCTCGACAAGCTTTTGTTAGAATCGTGCATATTTATTCATAATATCTATCACTTTTATTTAGAAGAACTATCACTTTTAATCATATGAACAACTATTTACATTCATAACAAATTGTCACTTTTAATAATAAGAACTTTCACTTTTACTCATAAAAACAATAACTTTTACTTACAAAAATAATCACTTTTGTTTGTAATCGTGTATATTTTATTTTTCTTAGTAAAACATATGATATACTGAAAAGGAAAATAATTATCACTTTTATTTTAAGAAAATGTCACTTTAATTTATACAAACTATCACTTTTATAAATAAAAATAGCCACTTTCATTATATATTATTATTGTTAGTAATAGATTAAAAAATTATAAAGCAAAATAACTATAACTTTTATTCATAAGAACTATCACTTTTAATCATATGAATACTTTCATTCATAATAAACTGTTACTTTTATTCATAAGAACTCTCACTTTTACTCATAAAAACAATCATTTTTGTTGGAATTGTGTATATTTTATTTTTCTTAGTAGAACATATAAAATAATGCAAAGGAACATAATTATCACTTTTATTTTAAGGAAATGTCACTTTTATTTATAAAAACTATCACTTTTATACATAAAAATAGTCACTTTCATTATATAGGAATATTATTGTTAGTAATAGATTAAAAATTGTAAAGAAAAATAACTATCACTTTTATTCATAATATCTGTCACTTTTATTCAGAAGAACTATCACTTTTAATCATATGAACAACTACTTTCATTCATAATAAATTGTCACTTTTAATAATAAGAACTCTCACTTTTACTGATAAAAACAATCACTTTTGTTTGTAATCGTGCATATTTTATTGCAGGAAATCTTATGTGCTTTGTTGTAACAACAAATCTTCTCGGGTTTCCAGCAATATCTGTCCAGGTGAGTGATCTGATGATTCTCATATTGTATCTATTGCAAAGAAGATAATACACAACTAAAAGTTTTGAAATGCAACATTTTCAATTTGTGACATTGGTTAACATTCATAACCTTCAATGCTTCAAGTATATTGTATGTTCCACAACAATATCCAGTGGCTGACTGCTTTTGTGTTTGTGATATTGAGATTGGATATGATAAACAAGGACTTCCCATCGGTCTACAAATCATCAGTCGTCCATGGTGTGAAGCTACAATATTACATCTCACTGCTACTCTTAAGGTACCCAATACTTCTTTTTCTCAACTAAGTGACAAAAAATAAGAGTATCCACTTTACAAAATCAAAACAGAACAAATCCATGTTGCCTTTGATTTAACAAGCAACAATACTAATAGAGATGTTACTGGTCATATTTTCAGGACACATATTATGAATAAAAGCTTTGGATTTAATACACATTCAACCAGGCACTATCTGATTATGCAATACGGATCATATAACTAAATTATTTGGTTATCAATAGATCATATAATATATATGATATTTAAAAAACTAGGAAGATTTTGCACCAAACTCACAATGCATTTGATTCAAAGATTAAAAAAATAAGTCATACGCAACAAGTAACGCTTGATTCATAGGCCAAAATGGTTCTACTACTACTCAAAAGCTCATTGGTTTTTCTCTTTGAACTTTTTCTTCCTCTTCAAGAATGAAATAATTCTTCATGTTGAATATCTTCCTAATCTCCTCCATAGTTTTTTCCTGCATACTTTCAAACTCAAGTAAATGCACATTCATATATCTTTTATTAAGAAAGCTTAAATGAAGTGTCAGCAAGACTATCTCTGCAGTTAATCACTAAAGAAGGATAACTACTATAAGCTATTCTTCATTTCAAAAATAAATAATCAATAACTAGATTTGCATAGCTTGATTTACCATATTTTTGTTATAGACTGCAGAAGAAACACCATAATGACTATAATACAAATTAAAGCGAATAAATAAACTAATATTTTTTTTGTCTACTTCAAGAAAAAACCTGATTTCAAGGCTCTAATCAATGTTCTTTGCTTTTTTTTGCACAATTTCTTCGATCTACGCTGGCAAGTAGAATATCAATCTCGGCATTGAGGCTCATTTCATGACAAGGTCCTGAGAAAGTAACAAATAATTAGAAATAGATTAAAATTTATATTAATGTAATAAAACAAATAGTTTCTTTAAAAGTTTCTGGACTGATATCATCAATACCAAAATCATTCTCATGTCGTTCCGTATTTTGAGTATTTGAATCTAGAGTTAACAAATTGAAATTCGGAAGGTCATCATCACAATGTAACTTCTTTAATTCCAAAAATTTGTCCACAATTTCATCAATGTGTTTATGGAACTGAATATCTGATAAAGGGTCTTGGCTATCATCAAAAAAGGTGGCAGCAATAGGAGTTGAAACAGGAGAATGGTGTAGAGGAAATGAAGAATTGTTTGCTCCCTCTTGTTGTTTGGCATTTGGCTTATATGTCCTCAATCTTTTAATGTGATGGTGAGTGATCACATTGATATCTATTTTCAACAAAAGATATGACTCATGCAAGTCCTGTAAAAGATGTAGTTAATTACAAAATAAAGTAACAATTTGTAAGCTATAACTTCGAAGTAATTTGAGAAGCTATGGATTCTTTTCAGAAAGAAGGGGAATTTGATTAGGATGCTTACGCTTTTGGCTATTGATTTGATCTCAGTATTTTTCTTTTCACCTCGAGATATTTTGTAATTGATGCATTCACTATTTTCATCATCTTCATCTTCCTCATGAGGAATGTCAACAACATGGACATCTTCTCCAGAAACTTCTTCATAAGGCACTCCTGATACTTCTTCATAAGGCATTTTGTGAACTTGAGTTCTAACAATAGGGTATTTATCGTCTATCCATCTTCCTACCCCAAAACCACTACCACCTATCAACTCATCTTTTAATCTTGAAAAAATGTAGTAGATGTCCAATGTTGTATTAAGGGTAAACTACAAGGTGCAGCAGAAACTAATCACATGAAACGGTGAAAATACAACAATGGAAGGACAAGTGGACAACCATAAAGATTTTTTGGGTGAGTCTTATTCTTGAATGAAGACACGACTTTGCATAACTTTTCTAAAATGAAAGTACACCAATCAAAGATTGAAATTTGGGATACATCTATTAAAGATTTGATGACAGACAGTTCAATTAGAGAATTTTGAGTTGCCGTTAAAAATAAAGACAAAGCAAATAGAACGAAAAGTCTTTTAAAATCATCCCCTCCATCCTTCAATCTAGCATCTTGCTTGTCCTTTAATAGTTCAAACACACATCCTAAATCCACAGAATCTTTAAACCCAAATCTCATTTTAAAGCACTTCAAGTAATCTCTACCACTCTCATCATTCCTACCCAATACAACGACACGTTTTGCCTCATTTCTTGGCAATAGAAAAATGTCTTCAATATCAGCGGGTGTAGTAACTATAACTCTGCTATGCTCAAATTGTAGTACACGAGTCGCATGGTTGAAGTTTTGAATAAACCAAAGCATATTATGCCAATGAACATATGTCCATTGATGCAAACTAAGCAAACCCCCAAATCCTATGGACTTAATGTCATTTTTTTGGGCATCAGTAAGTGCATCAACCAATTGACACCTTCCATTAAATCTATAGAGAAACAAATCACATATGTATAAGTTCAAGAATAATTGTCAATTTTATTTGTATCAACCAAAAATTCTAAGATAATCAACTACCAAAAATGAACTAATAAAACTATTACCCAGATGTTTCTTTTTTACAGCTTTTCTTCTTTTTTTGTTGTATCATCATTTGCTCCATGTTTCTTCTTTCTGACAAAAAAATGAAATAACTGTAAGTTTCTTTTAACTAATAAAAATACAGTAAAACCTCTATAAATTAATATCCTTGGGACTATGGAATTTTATTAATTTAGAGAGATATTAATATATCAATAAATTAATAATTTATTAATTAAAAGAGACTTTTAAATTCAGTAAATTTGGTATATGTATTGAAAATAAATGAATTTATTATGTTTCAATTAATTATATTCATGTATCAACAACCAATTCATTGTGTATCTACTTTAATATATTCATGCAATTAACAATTACATACATGTATCAATTCATTGTCAATTAAATATATTCATGCATCATAAAGGAAACATATACTATATAAATCTCGATATGGAAATAAAATAATTCATAAAAATGATGTTTTTAATTTGGATGAAACATGTCTGTTTTACAGGTTACAAGCTGATCACTCTCTTGCAACCAAGCAACTTGAGGGAAGAAAGCAAGACAAAGAGAGGCTTACAGTTGTTATTTGTTGCAACGAGGATGGTTCAGAAAAAATTCCTTTGTGGATTATTGGAAAATATGCAAAGCCTCGTTGCTTCAAAAACATCAACATGAGCAACATCAACATGAGCAACATCAATTGTCATTATCGTGCCAACAAGAGGGCATGGATGACTAGTGTGCTTTTTGAAGAATATGTTCGGTGGTTTGATCACAAAATGAATGGTAGAAGAATCTTGTTGATGGTTGACAATTGTCCAGCCCATCCAAAAAACATTTAAGGGTTACAGAATGTTGAGCTATTCTTTTTGCCACCTAACATGACATCAAAGATTCAACCATGTGATACAGGAATAATTAGAGATTTCAAGATGCACTATCGTAGGAGATTCTACAAAAATCTATTGGAAGGTCATGAGTTGGGGCTACCTAATCTTGAAAAGATTAATATTTTAGATGTCATCAATTTTGCAGTCTCCGCTTGGACAACCAATGTTTCTCAAGTGTCAATAGCAAATTGCTTTAGGCATTGCAAAATCCGTTCAAATGAAGAAATCTCACGCAACTCAAGTGAGACAAATTTTGAAGAAAGTCTACATGAGCTTGAGAATATGATCAAGGATGTTGATTATCGCAATAAAATGGACGTCAACAAACTGGTGGACTATCCGGGCAAAAATGATGAATGTGCAATGGTTCAAAATTTAGAGGAAATTGTTGCTGATATTATTGAAGATCCTACTAATGACGATGTCAAGATGACTCAAGATCACTGGAACCATCCACGAGAAAGGAGGCTTTGAGCGACAACAACTATTCACAATTTTTTGTTACAGCAAGAGAACTCGACACCGGAACTCTTGGCAGCCATTAAAAAAGTTAGGGATGAAATCCAATTAGATTTAAATTTTAAAAAAAAATCAAGTAACAAATTACCATAATATTTATAATTTTTGTAATATTTATGAATTATTAATTTAGAGTTTTGATGAGACCTAATATTTATAAAGGGATTTTCCGAAAACTTATTATTTTATTATCTTATCGAAATTGATGATTTTTTACAAAGGCCCAAGTCGGGACCGGAAGATTTTATTATTTTAGAGAGATTATTAATTTATAGAGGTTTTATTGTATATCCCTTCAGCCCTTCTCCTCATAATTCAATTTGTTAAGATTTTATTTTCTTTTTTTTCTAGCTAACCGGAACTACTACTTGAGCCGTTAGCATGATTTTAACCAATGACCTCCTAATCACCGGAGCACTCATTCCACTACTAGGATGCCCCTTTGGGGGCGCGATTGTCAATTTTCACATACTGTAGTTCTAGATTCAATATTTTTCTTTTCAATGGGAAAAGAAATTGAATTGCTTCAATTAAGATCATCAATTATAGTATCAGTCAACCAACTACGGCCATCAAAAAACAAATTCAAGTTAATTTTATTTAATCTACAAGATGTGGATGGATTGAAGAAGTGATCATAAAAGTTAGAATTCGTCGGTCGGGGTGAGCATTCAAACTGAAAAATTCAAAAATAACAACCGAAACTGAATTATTTTTTAATTATAATTTATAATTTTATTTTAACTAAAAAATATAATCTTTCATTCTATTTTTCATTCAATTATGATTATAATATAGGAATTAAAATTAGAATTAAATAAAATTAATATTATATCTATAATTTGAACTTTGGATTCTATTTGGTTTTGAAAATACAGATCCAAAATTTTAAATTTGAAATAAAAAAATGATCAAAACCCAAATATTAGAAAATTCAAATTTTGAAAGAAGAAAATTGATCAGAATCAGGATAATGGAAAAACAAATCGATCAAATTCAAACTAAAATTTTAGATTATTGACTTTCACCAATAATCTAAATTTTGTTTTACCCATGAAGTAACTATTTTGTAAGTCATTTTCTCTGTATGCGAACCGTTTTATAAGATTTTGATTATTTAATCATTCCTGTAAAGAAGTATATGGTGTTTGGTTCAATGTATTGTGGTAACTTAGTTGTGCTTTACAATTAGCTTGAACTCATTTTGAAATTGTTGTATTTGCATTAGTTTGGTTTAAATTGTTTGATAAATGAATACTTTATCTATATATGATAAATTTATTGGTTAGTCATTGTTGCATCTCTCTCGGTTTTGGTAGAAAAAGTAAAATTATGAGTAAAGAATGAGGAACAACATTTATTAAATTATTTTTCAATTCGATTTATTTAACAGTTTTCATGATTAGCATTTATTAATAGGGTACTCTTTTTTCCTCAAGTATCTTTTCTCTATCATCTGCGGATCCTCTCGAAAGAGAGGGGTGCCGAGAAGGTTTCTTGATTTAGAAAAAAAATTCTAACCAAATCTTAGTAGTAGGTTATCTATAACTCATTTTTTTGTCATGTTGATTTACCTTTTTTTCATTTGATTCGTGAATGAGATCTGTATTTAGTGGAGTGAGCCACAACTTTCATGGGTGTCACATATATTAAGAATTGTCCATCTTTTGAGAATTTTTAGCGCCCAATGCTGGGCTATATATATCTGGGCTATGGTTGGATAATGTGGCTTGATTTGAGTTATGTAGAATGATTATCAAAAGATGTCTTTACAACTTCTAGCATGATGCAGTAAAACTTGATTTATGGATTCTTTGTAGCATTCCTATTCTTCTAATTCAATCAATGTAATCTATTGAACCTTCTTATCCTCGATTGGTAATTTTTTAATTTGGATTCGTGTTGATATAGCTAGTAAATGGAAAAAAGGATAGTTTGCACAAAGATTGGATTCATGATTTGATGATAAAATTTCTTCCATGAGACGACATGATTCATTCTTGTTGGTTCTTGAGGTTCCTTTATTCTGATTAATAACTTTCGATCTTTGGATTTTAAACCTAATAAAGTATAACTAAAATACGAATGAATTGGCAATTTAATAGAAACGACTAAAATAGAAAGAAAATCCACACAAAGGCTCCGACCAATTTGACTGCTAGGCTAAAATTGTAGAAACGTTATTATATCATTTATAGATTCAAATTATTCCTCAAAACTTCAAAAACTGATACAAAATATGCAAAATCCCATAACTATACGTTGCTTTTACTTTCCATTTGTGAAACTTTTGAACAGAAATCGCTCATCAACTACACACAACCAATAACGTACAAAGAAAGGCTCAATTGCGCTGGCTCCATTTCTCTCTTGAAGTAGTGCCTCTCGGCGTTTGCCAGATCCAACGACATGGCAGACATTACTCACAACTGATACCAAGAGGGGGGGGCTGACTCGAGTCTCTTCCCCCGTCTTGCCAGAAACGTAGCACACCATTTTTGCTACTGCAAATCCAAGTGCTTTCAATCTAGCAATCATAATTGACTACGATATGATTACCCAACATCAAAATAAATCGAATGAAACAACTGGATTACACAAAACATATTGAACTAAAATTGGTGGGGTGCGCCAGGCCCATGTAGTAGTGCAACACATGGGCAACGCTTGAAGACCCAAGCAGCAAGCTGCCTTGGTGGGCCTTGCCTCAAGAAATAAATTTAATATCGTGTGAGCCGATAGCCCACATATCAGATATTAAACTGATAAGAACAGATACTACACTTGATCTTAGCCAAAAGGCCGAGAAAGGTAGGCTTTTTCCAGTGTTGCGCTTCCCTCTTTATAGCCCTTTCGCCTCAACTTCTTTTTCATTACTACGGTGTGGGATAGAGGAATTCTGTTGCTTCGCCTTATCTTTCCATCTGTATCGTTTCTTCTTGGATGGATATGAATAATAATGTTTGAATATGAATAATAATGAAAATTTTGAAATAAAAAATATAATTTAATAATAATGATTTTCATGCTCCCAACTTTCGCAATTTTTTTCTCTTTTCCGTCCATGAGGTCAACAATCATAACAAACTCGTTAGCTGATTGTAGAAATTTCCAGTTTGTATTTTATTCTTCTATATATTTTCATTATACTCATAAAACATAATTCCAGAATGTTGGCAATAACATAAACCCAAAGCCATTTTCTCCTTATTAATAATTACTTCATTTTTATTTCAAATAATGAGAATATGTTTCTCAATCAAGAAGTACATGTATCATCCAAATAACATTTCTTGATTAACAATAAGTAGAAATTAATTTTAAGAAATTTTTTAATGAGTATAATTAATTTTAAACAAATAATTACATTTTATGATACTTTGAGGATGTGTTTTTTTAGATGGAGGTGAACATATGTTGATTAGCAAATATTTATAATGCCCTAAAAAAATTTATGATATAATTTAAAAATACTTGCATCATGGAATAATTTGAGCGTGGAATGCTTTTTGAAATAAATTCTCATATCATGTGGTAACATATAATTTTACTGCACGTATACAGTAGAACGTCTATAAGTTAATATTGTTGTGAACGTGAAATTTTATTATTTAAGAGAGGTATTAATTAATAAATAAATCAATAGTTTATTAATAATAACAGATATTTTATATATAATGAATTTAAATTTAATTATATATATAGGAATTCAACAAACTTAATTTAATGACGTATATAAGAATTCAACGATCTTGGATATAATTATGTAGAAAAAAATGCATAAAATCCAAAGCTTAAAAGAAATTATTGATGCCATAATTGAAAACTCGGTTAAGAACGTAGCCTAAAATGATACAGTTGCATTAGATCCAGTTATGTGAAATAAAGCAATAGTATCGTTGAAAATTATTCACAATGTTTTGTTGCAATTCGAGAAAGACACACTAGAGCTTTTGATCATGTTTGTCTTGATAAAGTTAAAGATAAAATTCATTTTTACCTAAATTTCCACAGAAAGCAAACAACAATAAATTCATATTTTATTAAATTGTCTTATATATCTTTTTAATGATAGGAAATTAATAATTTATCATGTTGTTGGGACCATAGGACTATATAAGGATCTTTTTAACAATTATTATCTTATTAATTTATCAAAATTATTATATTAGAGAATTTTTTAATTTATCTTATATAAGTTATTAATTTTATCGAGTATTAATTTAAAAAAAATTCTATTGTATATTATTATCGGTCATGTGTAGTTAACGTATAAGTTATTATCAACTTATTCACACATACAACATTGGTAGTTATATATGGCTAATATTTTTATTAATTTGTCACACAAGATAACATAGTTTAAATGGAACTATATGCACTTGTGTGATGCACAAGGAATATTTTTAGGTTTATTTTAATTGAAACAAATATTAATTCAATTGTAATATATAAAAATTAAAACGTTGGAATGTTATAAGCTATTATCTTTAAAAATCTGTATACCAATATTAATATACCTCATTTTTGTGTCACATTATTAAGAGTTTTATAAAAAAATCATTTATTTAATCGTAAAAGCTATTATAATATATTCAACTCTAATCAACATTTATTACTAAAATGAACCTTGAAATTTTTATACCCTAATTATAGAATAATCAATTATTCACTCAAAATAGTAAATTACATGCTAATCACCATAAAAGATCCAAGTGAAACGAATTAGTTTGCAAGTATTCGAGCTGAAATTTCACTAAAATTAACAATAATTTACGACATTGATCCAAAATTTTCCTGTTCAGAATCCAATTCAATTCATTTTCCCTTCATGAATTATGGAGATGTGAAAATGAAGAAAAATATTTTATATTTAAGATTCCCTCTTAGTTTCAAACTGAATTAGTTTTTTCCATTGTTAAGATAAATAAATTAAAATCAAAAGTAGTTGAGTATATTTCACTTTACAACTACAATTCTCTGCACCGCCGTACCACAAAAATGGTGGAATTGAAGTCAATATAGGGAACCGCGGACCAAATCAACCACGCAATTAATCCCTCCACTTCACAAATATTTTTATTGTTCGTTACAGAGCTCACATCAATTCTTCAAAAATGGTAAACCCTCTCTCCGCTTATGGATTTTTTTTAAATTGTAATGATGCAAAATTTTGTTTGATTTCCCGCATCACGAATTTGTGTTGAATCTCGCAGATCCGCTTCATACTACTGCAGAACAGGCAAGGGAAAACTCGATTGGCCAAATACTGCATTCCTCTCGAGGAATCCGAGAAGCATAAAGTTGAGTACGAGGTAATTTCTCGAACTTGTTCTGTGAATTGCTTCGCATTTCTGACTCATTTTGTTCAAGTTCCTGTATATATGTGTGTGTGTGTGTGTGTGTGTGTGTTTGTGTGTGTATTTTGAGGATCTTATTCTCTTTTCTGTTGCAGGTTCATCGTTTGGTTGTAAATAGGGATCCCAAATTCACCAACTTCGTGGAGGTGTTAATATCTTTCAATCTGTGTTTGTGATTCTCAGTTTCTGATTCAGCTATGTGGTTAATCCAGTTAAAAACTTTAGTTCTGCCTATTTCTTGAAATGTGGGTATAATTCCGTTTGTGTAGGAGGGGGGTGTGAGAAGTTCTTTTTTCCCCCTTTCTTTTATTTGTTCATACTGGACCAGATACACTTTAGGCGATAGCGATTAAATATAAATAACATAGGCTAATCCACTACAATACTTCGTGGAATGAACAATTTTTAGCTTGTTTGATCATATAATTCTTCAAATAGCCAATCCTATGCATGTTAATATAATCTATCACCCAAACAGTACGAAACAGCCCCCAGGAATTTTATTTACCATACAGTCTCGGTTGTGTTATACTTGGCATCTCAAGAAGCTTGATGGGCCATTTACCAAATTTTTCATTGCAGTTCCGGACCCCACAAGGTCATCTACAGGCGATATGCTGGTTTATTTTTCTCCTTGTGTGTAGACATTACAGACAACGAGCTGGCTTATTTGGAGAGCATTCACTTATTTGTGGAGATACTAGACCATTTTTTCAGCAATGTGTGTGAGCTAGATCTTGTATTTAATTTCCATAAGGTATGCTACTCTTCTTGCAATTTCTTTTACTGTTGAACCCGTTTGCACACAGTGCCAATTGTATAGCCTGATACTTCGATAAGAATGTGCAGTGCAACTTTTGTACTTATGTACCTGCAATTCAGTTGTTTAATCTTCATTCATGTTTTCTCAATTGAAATTGTGCTTTGGTATGTTTTGTTTTTTGAGGGAATGTTCTGGTTGTATATCTATTCTTGATTGGTGACTTAGCAATATTTTTGAAGTATTTGTTTGTACTAACAAATGGACAATGATTTTTCACGTTATTGGCCTCCTGAGCTGGACAATTTTGTAGTTTACCTATTCTCAAGCTTAGTTTCACTTATGAATTGCCCTAGATTATGATCGTGGTACATCTCCCATCGGCTGTTGACATGTTACCAACTATCTTTAACCTAAAACTCTGTGAGCTACAGCATGCCTACACATTGATTTTCAAACTCCTGAATTTTGGAGAAATTTAGTCTCAATGATGATAATTGAAAATTTGACCTGTCAATGCTTTTTACAGTGTCTGTTTGTGAATTTAAAACTGTAAACCATTGCTGGATGTATGAATTTAGTTCATTAATTGCTTTTGCTCCATCATGACGCTTTGTGATTGTGCTCCATGTATTTTTCAGAGCATTACTCAGAATATCATGTTTACTTGCTGTTCATATCCCGTTGGTTGCACACCTGATGAATATTTGTTATACTGTACAGGTATATCTCATACTAGATGAGTTCATACTGGCTGGAGAACTGCAAGAGACAAGCAAGAAGGTAAAACATTTTTTTTATCACTATAGTAGAAGGCTAGAAGCATATTAGTAAGAATTGCTTTTGCTAAATAAATTGTGTAGGCTTGTCTACTCCAAACACTTAATTTGGTATAGGTTTTACACCAATTTTGGCATTTTATGCTGCGAACATGACATATCCTACTTCCATTATCGTTTAACTTGTGGAAATAAGTTTCCTGATATAGCACTGGTGTTAAGATTTGGCATCTGTTTGTGGATTTCATTGGATATTAGCTGCCTGCCACTTAACATATACACAAACGGATTTTATTTGAATGTTTTTAGATGAACTGTAGAAGATGAATGCGCATTAATCTATTCCATGTTGCATTTACAGAAAATGTTTACTATTCGCAGAAAAATGGTAGATTGTTTTTGTGGTTTTCCTTTCACTAGGGAATGATTTATCATTCATGAAAATCTTCCTAGCATTTTTTTTTCATTCCATTTTCTTAAATATGAACTGTAGGCAGTCATCGAGAGAATGGGAGAGTTGGAAAAGCTGGATTAAAGATGGCTGGGCAGTGCATAGGAGGTCAATTAGGCTGCAAAATTCTGATTAACAATATTCAGCTAAACCCAACTCTTTCATCTCTTGCACCGTGGATGCTTGCATCAGGTTATTGTATCGTTTTGAGTTTTTGAAATTCTTGTTTGTAAAGAATGTCCTGAAAATGCTCCTCGATTGGTAATTTTTTAATTTGGATTCGTGTTGATACAGCTAGTAAATGGAAAAAAGGATAGTTTGCACAAAGAGTGGATTCATGATTTGATGATAAAAAATTTTCCATGAGACGACATGATTCATTCTTGTTGGTTATTGAGGTTCCTTTATTCTTGTTAATAACTTTCTATCTTTGAATTTTAAACCTAATAAAAAGTATAATGGAGTTATTGGTTTGTTTCCATAAAAAAATGAACTTGTGATAAGAGCATGTTGAATGAGCTAGTCGAAATTGGCTTGTTGAATACATGATTAAGCTAAAACTCAAGTTAAGAATTTCCTTAAATATAAATTAGCTTATTACTCAAAGTTAGAGCTCTCAAAATCTTTGGGGCAACATAGTTTGTTTACTATACTACCAATTATTGTAGAAAATGGGTTTTTTTGTAGATGTTGCACCTTTTGTGATATCAATTATTGGCGAATATGGGTTTTTGTCTACGCCATTTGATTTTAACTAAGTTCATATATTTGCTAACATTATGCAAATCACACTTGATTTAAGAAACGACTAAAATAGAAAGAAAATCCACACAAAGGCTCCGACCAATTTGACTGCTAGGCTAAAATTGTAGAAACGTTATTATATCATTTATAGATTCAAATTATTCCTCAAAACTTCAAAACTGGTACAAAATATGCAAAATCCTAAAACTATAAGTTGTTTCTACTTTCCATTAGTGCAACTTTTGAACAGAAATCGCTCACCACCTACACACACAACCAATAGCGTACAAAGAAAGGCTCAATTGCATTGGCTCCACTTCTCTTGGAGTGTCTCGGCTCTCGGTGTTTGCCAGATCCAACGACGTGGCAGACATAACTCGCAGCTAATACGAGGCGAGATTTGTTGATTCTTTGAGCTGAATTGCATACGCGGGGGCAGTCTTGCAAGTCTCGTAGGACACCATATTTGCTGCTGCAACTCCAAGTGCCCTCAATCTAGCAATCATAATTGGCTGAGTTATTATTACCCAAAATAAATCGAAGCTGAGTTATTATTACCCAAAATAAATCGAATGAAACAACTGGATTACACAAAACATATTGAACTAGAATTGGTGGGGTGCGCCAGCCCATGCAGTAGTGCAACACATGGGCGACGCTTGAAGACCCAAGCAGCAAGCTGCCTTGGTGGTCTTGCCCCTCAAGAAATAAATTTAATATCGTGTGAACCGATGATCCACATATCAGATATTAAACTGATAAGAATAGATACTACACTTGATCTTAGCCAAAAGGCCGAGAAAGGTATGCTTTTTCCAGTGTTGCGCTTCCCTCTTTATAGCCCTTTGGCCTCAACTGCTTTTCCATTACTACGGTGTGGGATAGAGGAATTATATTGCTTTGCTTTATCTTTCCATCTGTATCGTTTCTTGGATGGATATAAATATAGTATGATATGAATATCGAATAATAATGATGATTTTGAAATAAAAACTAATAGTAATTTAATAATAATTATTTTCTCCTTTCCCCTCCATTCTTCTCCATCATCTGTTCCCTCACAAACAGACAAACACACAAACAGAGGTCCTCTATCTCTCTTTCTCGTTTTGGCCGTCGATGCAACGTCTATTGCCGCACTGGGGCGCCGTTAACAGCCTTTTAGGCTTCATCCCTCACCTTTCATCTCTTCTCGGTTCCTTCTCTCTCGAATCACCTGTTTCTTGCAACAGACAGACGCATACACAAATGCACGTCTTTCTCTTGCTCACAATCGTCGTCGTCGCCACCCTCTCCGGTGGGCAATCGCGTTACGAACGGTGAGCGCCGTCACCGCCGTCTCTGTTCCAGCCACCACTGCCGGAAGCTGGCCATCGCGGTCGCCTGAAAGGCTCCACCGTGCTCCAGCCCGATGGCTCCACCCACCGCCGTTGTCGTCTCGGTCCCTCCATCCCGTCAACAGCACGACAGTGTGTTCATGCCCTGCTCAAGACGTCGTCGTGTCATCTCTAGGTTCGACGAGCACAGCGAGTTGCCGCGGTCGTGTCTCCCTCCTTTCTCTCTCTCTTCGCGACAGAAGCAACAGCCTACAAGCCTCACCGCCGTCCTGAGCCGCTGCGGCTCATTCATCTCGATTTCACGACCAACGACCAAAACAACGGCTAGCTAGGTTCAAAAAGCATCTCCTACTTAGAATTTTATTTAGTCTATTGCCTATGTTTTCAATTCAGGAGCTACATCATATAGCTCTATATATTCTGAAAATTGATTCTATGTTGTAAAGTTGTGATTTAATAGAGAGAACATGATAGTAAGCACGTGATGTTTCCATTCTTTATTTCAGCTATTTGGATAGTTGTTGTGGAATAATGTTGGTCATGTGTGTATGTGTTCCTGGTTATGTAAATGAAATGCATAAGAATTTTAATAAGGAGAGTTCGAGTGATATTGTACCTAGATGAAGCTTTGCTCTTCTTTTCTCTTCTGTAATGTTCGGTCAATTTGAAAAGTGGGAAGTGTGGGATGAATTGCTTAATGTGTTAGATATGAAGTGTTGAGAAGCATCATGAGGTACTTGCTAGAGCTTAGGTATGAAAGAGATGATTGTAAGTGTTGACAAAAGTAGAGTGATTTAGGGGAAAGTTGAGAAATTTGGTGGATTTGAAATGATGTGGGGCGATCTGATAATTTATCAAGTATAAAATATCTGGCTCGGTTTGTAACTGTATTCGTTCTCCGGCAATCGTTTAAATTTTCTTGTTCTAAGTAAAATTGAGAAGCCCACATTATGAATTTTAATAATCGCTCTAAACTCAAGTCTTGATTTGATTTAATAAAATAATAATAATAAATTTTTAAAAATTCACGGGATATTACATCTACGTTCCTGCACGTAGTAAAAGCATAAGAGATGTACAACTTGTAAAATAAGCTGAATTACCTAACTGAAGGAGATAGCACAATTTCTCTACAGCTATTATAATCTTCCATTTTAGCTATTCCTTCTAAAATGGGTTACGGGTCGGGTTGGGGTCCGCACGTATTTTGAGGCTGAGCGTACCAGAAATTTTGTCTACTTACAGTACTTATGTCAAACAATGAAATCAAAAATTATCACACTCAACGAACAAAGATAAAGCCTGAGCAATTAAGATCAAATCATATTCTATTCAGAATGCAAATTATTTAGATCTTATCAACTCCATAATGTGAATTTCCATCTACAGTTGGGCATTCATCTATTCACTAGTTCAAGTTGAATGTAATTTAGGACTTTTTATTTATTTTACCTACAGTTGGGCATTCATCTATTCAGAATTCAATACCAAATGATGCTGAAGAGATGAAAAAATCAATAACTGTGCACACCTTATGCAAAATGCACTCTTCCACTATTTACAGTGACATCTACAAATTATATATTATCAGCAAGGAGAAAATAAAATACACGGAATAGTAAAGCGGTGCTGCAGGACAGGAATTGACATTATAGTGGAAGAATTCATGTGCAGATAGATCCATAAACAAATCATATTAATTTAGATACAGTGAAAGGTGGGGAGCACTATGTTGTCAATTAGTAAGTAAAAACAGAACAATGCTGACATATAAATATAAGAAATGCTTAAAATACCACCAAGCCTAGGGTCTTCGATATCCTAGGGTATCGCTATACACCGTGTTTTTCAAATTTCCAATAGGTAGAATGTTAACAGGTTTCAGCAAAAACGACTACAAGCCTGCTAAAAAATATACAGTGGTTCAGTTCCCATTTGAAGTTTGCATTAAGATCTATCTTCCAAGCAGAATAGGTCATATTAACTATAATACCAAAATGGTGCTATAAGAAGCAAGCTTCACATGAACAGAAAGAGAGAGATGTGATGCCAAATGAATTTATATGACTCGATGTCACACAGAAGTACCTAGCATGTAGCATACGGTGGTGACGTGAAGTTGAACAAAACTGAAGAATCCACATTGAAGAAAAACTAGTTAAATTCAACATAACCAACTTCAAATGGGAGCAAAATACAAGCAGCTACATTCATTAGTCGCCAAATCGAAACTACCAACTTACGTAAAATCACGAACATCACACACACACACACACACACACACACACACACACACACACACACACATATATATATATATATATATATATATATATATATTTAGGGAGGTTAACGTGAGAACCATTTTATAGAACCAAAACGATGAATTCACGGTGAAAGTTGATGAATCCGTTGGGAAAATTACTGAATCCAAAAAAATAGAATTTTCGCGCCTCATGGGATTTGAACCCGGGTGAAAATTTCTGAATTTTTGAATTCATTAACTTTCTCAACGGATTCATCAACTTTCATAACGAATTCATTTGGTTCTTAGTTTTTAGGATAAGAATGGTTCTTATTTGAACCAAACTCTATATATATTTATATATATATGTAGGGAAAACATATGTTTAGCCCTCGCCCCGATGATCTATCTTGGATATTTAATTCACCATACATTGATTATAAACCTAGCATGCGTCTATTTAATAAATTGCAACACGTAGGGGTTTTCTCGTGTTTACCTTTGGATCTGAAGAGGTCGATGGAACGAGATGAATGGATCGAACGGATCGGACTCGTGCTTTGACCTTCTGGACTGTATCCCGGTTGCCCAATCTCCAACGTCGAGTGAGGACGATCTATGGAGAATGCACCGAAAATCACCGAGCTCTCAATTTTCGAGTATCAAAAGATGATGGCGAAAATTATAGGTTAGTTAGTGTGAGCATTAACCTGACTTTATCTCATACCTTATATTTATAATGCACTACCTTAATCCCATATGGAAATTACCATAATCCTATATGGAAAATACCATAATCTCGTGGATTATTTCCATACTCGTGATTATTACCATAATCTTATATGGAAAGGATCTATGCATATACCATAAATATAATAATATCCTTGTAGGATAAAGAGAATAAAATCTTTCCTTTGAGAGCTATAGGGCGCCCGATTTCCACGATGCTTACGGGCCTGGATGGGCCAACCAAGGATCAAATGCAAGGAATAAAGATGGGCCTCAAATAAATTAATTATCTTATGTTCACCCGTAACATAAATTAATTTATAAACATTCGATCATGCCACTAGAGAAAGAATGTCGACTTACCCTTTATTACCGAAGTTGAGTCGGGCTTGCACTTAGACATTACGAATCCCGTATTTAAGATATCGAACGTCCATTAATCATTTATAGCAATCATTGCTTAAAACGATTAATAACTTCATTTCCTTAAGTAGTACCACTCAACCTTATTATTGTACTTGAGCTAACTCAACTGCGCAGGGTTTAGTACAATAAACCTTTGAGCTCCTTAAGGGGCGCCATCATCCTAAACGGATACGTGACTGACATGAGATAACTAGCGTGACATACAAGATCGCCACCACCCAAGATGCGGAGAATCTTGGGTTAGAACATATAACCCTCACCCATAACAAGTCAAAGTGATGGTCAAGAACTCATACTCACCTAATACCTTATCGAGGTTTAGATCATCGTAAGTCACCGAGATCTTGGTTCTTCACGACGGTCGATAGAAGAACACATCTCACCGTGATCCTTCAATACGCCGAGACGCACCAACATAGACAAGTAACTAAGTCAAGTCACTTCTTATCTATATCGGCTCAAACCGACAACTCGTTCTTAAGTTGTCTCACCGTGAAACTTTTATATCTCATTAAGCTTGACCAATCATACAAACTTCGTGATCTTCTACACACTTGTATGATCTAACTTATATATGAGATAAGAGGACACGATATATGCAATCAAGTATTCAATTCAGATAGGAGATTGTAATAGTGGTAACAGGAAACATTGTATACAAGCTCAACCAAACCGCTTTCAAGATACAAATCCAACAATCTCCCACTTATACTAAAACAAACTTTTAGTATACAATGTGTCTCTACTAGCTATTACAAACAACCATCACTTTGCTTCTCCCACTTATACAAAAGTTTTCTTTCTAAGTGGGTGCCATCAAGCGCAATCCAAGTCCTCTAACGTGTCCATCGTAGACTTTTGCGGCGAGCTCTTCGTGAATGGATCCGCTAGATTTTCCGTCGTATCAATCTTTTCAATCAAGACGCCACCTCGCCTAACGATTTCGTATGACATGGTACTTTCTCTATGTGTTTGGTCGCCTTGTGGGTCCGTGGTTCCTTCGAGTTTGCCACTACACCGAGTTATCACAAGAAACTATGATACTCTTGGGCAAACCAGTACCACATCTAGATCCACGAGGTAGTTCTCAACCATACAGCCTCCTTAGAAGCCTCCGGCGGCTACATATTCGGCTTCCATGGTAGAGTCCGCAATGCATCGCCGCTTTGCACTCCGCCAGATACGGCTCCACCTCCCAAGGTAAACACATAGCCCGAGGTTGACTTTTTCTCATCACGGTCACTTGGAAATCCAGTCAGATAACCCAAAGGCATTAGACTATCTGCATGGTAAACTAGCCTATAATCTCGAGTCCTTTCGTGTACTTGAGTATATGCTTCTCGCAATTCAATGAGCTTGTCGTGGTTAGATCGATATCTAGCTACTATGCCTACCGCATAGCGTATATCGGGCCTCGTGCATAGCATTGCGTACATGAGACTTCCTACGGCAAGCGTAAGGAACTTGTCTCATTTCTCTATCTCCTTTGCAAATATAGGTGATCGCGTTTTAGATAAATGAACGCCATGTCCGAAGGTAGCAATCCTTTCTTGGCGGTTTGCATACTAAACGAGTAATCACAAGATCAATGTAAGACGCCCGAGATAAGCTCAACATTTTCTTCTTGCGATCTCGGTAAACCTTGATCCCAAGAATGTACGCGCATCTCCTAAGTCTTTCATTTGAAACCGATCGGATAGCCAACTTTAATTTCGATAATGACTTCACGTTGTTGCCAACTAGAAGGATGTCATCTACATAAAGTGCAAGAAATACCACATCACCGTTAACATCTAACCGATACACACAACTCTCGCTAGGCAACTGGTAAATCCATAGGACTTTACCACCTCGTCAAAGCGTAAGTTCCATGATCGGAGGTTCGCTAAGTCCATAAATGGACTTCTTAAGCTTCCATACTAGATGCTCTTCACCCTTTACCACATAACCTTCAAAGGTCGCATATAGATGTCTCTACCTTCCTCAAGGTAACCGCTTAGAAAAGCGGTTTTAACATCCATTTGCCAAACCTCTAGTTCAGTGGGTGCTATGGCCAAAGAATTCGATGGACTTGAGCATTGCTACTGCGAAAAGGTCTCATCGAAATCGATGCCCTCAATCTGAGTGTACCCTTTCGCCACAAGCACGGCTTTGAAAGCGAAACCTCTCCATCGAATCTCTCTCCTCTCAGATATCCACTTACTACCTATGGCTTCCTTGCCATCCGGTAGAGTGTCTTTCATATACATCCATAGCCGTTATGGACTCCATTTCTAAGTCCATAGCGGTGTGCCATGATCTTGCATCTATATCTTGTATCGCCTCCTCAGTATGTCCATGGGTCGATTATTGCATGTTAAATCTGCTGGGACTAAATCAAGATTCACCCACGAACATAAATCGCTCGGGTCGACGAACAACCCTCCCACTACGACGAGGTTCTACAGCACAATGGCAACGGTGGGTGCAGATACTTGTGGTTCTCTAACTTGCACAACTTGTGTGTAGATACCACTTATGCGGTCGGATCTCCAAGTGGAACTCGACCCACTTCAATTTCTTGAAGTATCCGGTGTCGATCCTCCCACTAGACTCGACTTCTCGCACTTTGGCCTATTCGGTGGTGGAATACAATCATCTTCTAATTCTTGAAGAATGATTTCAACTTAAGAATCGAGCATTAGTGCTAATAATGACCTTCTCGATCCTTAGGACTATAGAATAAACCACCTTCGCTCCTCTAGGATAGCCAATAAACAGCCTTGCGCCGGATCTAGCCTCCAACTTGTCGCCCTTCTTGTTCAAAGACGCGTGTCTTGGTACCTGCATCCTTATGTGGCTTAAACCAGGCTTGCGCCCAAACCACAACTCGAAGGGGTCTTTTCGACCGACTGGACTGGTACTAGATTTAGCAAGTATTGTCACGCCCAATTCGAGGAAGGCGCGGATGCGGGGTGTGATTAGGGTGGGGGTTAGAAGCGGGGAAGAAGGGGATACATATAACATACATGATAAGAAGATGTGACCATGAAATCGGGCAAGATCTCTCTATAACTAGGACATATCCCAAGAGGAGGTGCACAAACAATCCATCAATGTAATAATATCGATATCATAACTTCGAAAACATGATCTTGGTTTATTATAAGTAATGCAAGAAGCAAATAGCATTACATCCTGTCAACTAGACCGTCAACCACATAGATGCTCGTGACGAGACTCACGTGAGAATAACATAACAAATCTTGTTCCCAATCGAAAGCAAATAAGGGACAAGAATACATAATTATCGAGTACGATATAACACAACATCGCGGAAGCATAGCATGAAGAACCCGCAGCTCCACCCTCGAGTCGCCTCGTCCACCCTCCTCCATCCGTGAAAAGATTTGAAAAGAGTTTGGGGTGAGTCTTGGCGCACTCACCGGGTTTTATCATAAATCAAAAGAATCATGAGGTCGTGTTTAGAGCACTTACCTTAGAAGGTTTTAAAACGTAAATCCACTTCTAAGTAAGCAAAATAGATTTTTCATTTTCGACACGATCCGTTATTATCACATTCCCATCATAGAACCATGAACCACGGCTCGGGCGTATCCCCGCCACCCATCACATGACATTCATTCGCCCGAACATATCCAATCGGCCCACGCCCGAACGTATCCAAATGGCTAACTCGGTGTGGACTTGGGGTCAAACTCCCGTCGATCCATAACCACCTCATTACCATTTCCGTGTGGACTTCCCGGTCTATCCCCTTCGTAACCATAACCACGTGTTCTGGGTCTATCCCTATGATCAATACTCAAGATGGTGATCAACCCAATCGAATAGAGATCCGTGCACAACCATGATAGAACCATATCTTGGATCGGAGAACAATAATAATTTCACAAAAACATTTTACTGCGTATATGTTTTATTTTGAAATATCGAGTAAATAACTCAAAATAGCATATATAACCCAACACGAGCAGACAAAACGTCAACCGAGAGATATCTACGGATCCGATGACTTCACCGATCGCCCGGTAGGTACTGTAACAAGATGGAACAACTTTTGGGGTCACTTCCCACAAAGCAAAGCAACAACGTGATCAAACGAAGATCGAAGCAAAACTAGGGTTTTCACTTTCTCAACCCACATTCGCACTCTCCGGTTTTCAAATCAACTCGATGCGTAGGAAATATATTCGTGGCATCAAGACCAATAATAGGGTACTTTCAAAATATGCATGCATGCAAGTCGACTCAAATCTTAGCAACAAGAAGCTTCAAAATCGATGCTATCCTCGGATCTAGGATAAACCATCCAAAATCAATGCATAAAATGGAAACATAAGCAATATGCATAACGATCTAACATGGAATGACAAACGACGTTGAAAATGGATAACTCGGCATGTACTTCCTTTAGAAAACTCAAGCAACGGAAAACATCCCGACATGCGTAAACGCGAAAATGTAAAACGGATCGGTACTTTAGTAGAATGCATGGCTTGAACTCAAAACCTAAAGGACCAGAGCAAAGGTGGCCGTCGGCCACCAAACGGCGACCAACACCACGGCGGCGGCGGTGATTCGGCGGAGCTTTGTTTATTAAATTGGCGGCCTCCGGCGTTATCCCGTCCGTCCCTTTAGATTCCCGAGTTCTATGCTATACGATCTACTAAAAGGCGGAATCAAAACAAGAAAACGGGCTGCCCGGGTGGTTGGTCGGCGGTGGTGGCTCGGCGGCGAGCAAGAATGGCGCCACCGAGCCTCCGAGCTCGATCTCCACTCCAGCTCCTTCAGCAGCGTACACTGAGCTGCTCGGATCTTCCGTAAACACGAGAGACGAAGGAAATGAACGTTGAAAATGAAGGCCCTAGCCTCCTATTTATAGGAAAGCGGTCACAGCATTTCACAAGCAAGTAATGCTTTTTCAAAACGCAAAACCGACGCAATTTTGCAAACGGACTTCAAATTTAGCAAACTTGGTACCCATGGACACGAAATAAAATACCGGACACAATGACTATAAACAAGATATGCTTTTAAAGATCCATGAAAAGTCCGGTTTTGATAACTTTCCTGGAGTGCGAAACCTTCATGGGTGGTCGAAAACTCAGCATACTTAGTGTCTATGAATTAGTCATAAGACACTCTTCACAACGCCTCGAGGTTTCGTGACGGTCGCATCACCAAACAAAAGTCAACCTTTGACCTTTCTCAAAAACGTGCCACGCAAGCGAGCTTAAAAAGACGGGTATTACATCCTCCTCCTTAGAAAAATTTCGTCCTCGAAATTTCAAACACGTGGAGAAAACAACTCGGTGGCACCGAGCCACGAACTTGTCTTCCAACTCCCACGTAGCTTCCTCCTCTCCGGTGATTCCACAACACCTTCACCAACTAATCGCTTGTTCCTCAATTCCTTGACTTCTCATTCCAAGATAGCCACCGGCCTCCTCGTAACTCGGATCCCGAGCAAGAACCACTTGGTCATGCTTGATCACGTGTTTTGGGTCGAACACGTACTTTCTCAGCTGAGAAACGTGAAACACGTTATGAACATCTCCGATGCTAGGTGGCAAAGCTAACCTATAGGCAACGGGGCCTATCCTCTCAAGAACTTCGAAAGGTCCAACGAACCTCGGTCGTAACTTACCTCATTTCCTAAAACGAACGACTCCTCTCGTAGGGGAAACCTTAAGGAAAACGCGATCTCCGATCATGAATCGAAGATCCGTCGACGCTTGTCCGCATAGGACTTCGCACGTCTGCGCTTCTTTGATCCTTCGCTGATCGATCGATAACCTCGACCGTCATTGAACCATCTCGGTCCTAACATCTTTCTCTTGCCCACTTCGTCCCAATAAAGTGGCGATCGACACTTCCTTCCGCATAACGCTTCATAGGAGCCATTCTATGGTGGCTCGATAACTGTTGTTATAGCAAACTCTACCAAAGGTAGTATCTCTTCCCAATTTCCTCCTCTATCGCCACGATCGCCGCAAAGATGTCTTCCAAAACCCGAATCGTCCTTTCCGATCGACCGTCCGCTTGAGGATGGAATCTCAGATCGAGATTCACTTGGTCCCCATGGCTTCTGCAGACTCCTCCAAAACCTCGGCGTGAACCTCGGTCACGATCCGCATGAATCGATACCCAGACACCATATAACGATGCGATTTCTCGACGTAAAGTCGAGCAAGCTTATCCAACCCGACGTCATCCGAATCGGTGAAATGAGGCGACTTCACGATCTATCGACGACAACCCATATAGCGGTGTTTCCTCGGCCGACCTTGGAAAACTCACCACAAAATCCATACCGATATGATCTCATTTCCACTGGGATTGGTAGCGGTTGCAACAAACCCGACGGACGTTGGTGTCTGACTTTCACTTGCGACAAGCGAGCAACGTTCCTAAACGCTTACATCCTTTTTCATCCTTCCCACCAAAAGTTCCTCTTAAGGTCTCTCAGACATTTTGGTGCTTCCGGATGAAACGTCATCGATGTGCCTCATGAGCTTCACTCATGATTTTATCTCTCAATTCCTATTGAGTGGCACATAACCTTCCTCGGAATAGTAGCGCGTTGTCCTTTGCTTCGTGAAACCCTTGCTATCTTCTAGCCTTGCTTTCAAACGCATCTTTTCGAGAATTGCCTCCCATCGCCGCACTCACGATGGCTTCTCTCAGTCCGGTTCACCGTCAAAGTGCGATGAATCCTTGTCTTGATTCCGTGGTGAATCACTTCTAGCCGAGCTTCGAAATCTCGAATAAGCTCTTTCTCTCGCGTGAAGATATCCCAACTTGCTCTCGACTTGCGGTGAGGGCATCTGCTACAACATTGGCTTTCCCGGTGGTAACGATAGAGCAATCATAATCCTTCACCAACTCTAGCCATCTCCTTTGCCTCATGTTCAGCTCTTTTTGTTCAAAGAAATACTTGAGGCTCTTGTGATCCGTGAAGATTTCACACTTAACTCCATAGAGATAGTGCCTCCAAATCTTCAACGCATGAACGACTACCGCTAACTCCAGATCGTGAGTTGGGTAGCTCAACTCGTGCGATTTCAACTGACGAGACGCGTGAGCTATAACCTTCCTGTTCTGCATGAGAACGCAACCCAAACCAAGTTTGGATGCATCGGTGTAGACCACAAACCCATCGTTCCCTTCCGGCACGGCTAACACCGGGCGGTTGTTACTTCTTCTTTAACTCTTGAAACTTGCTTCACAAGCTTCGGACCATGAAAACTTGATTCCTTTCACGAGCTATTGCGTCATCGGCCTTGCCAACTTCGAAACCCTTCGATGAAGCGTCTATAATATCCGCCAAGCCTAGAAAGCTTGAACCTCATTGGCATTAGTCTGAACCTTCCAGCTATTTACGCTCAACCTTCACCGGGTCGACTTTGATTCCTTCAACAGACACGATATGTCCAGGAACATCACTTCTCTTAGCCAAAACTCGCACTGCTATACTTAGCATAACCTATCTGCTCGTAACGCTTCCAAAACGGCACGGAGGTGTTCTATGCAACTCGCATTCTTGGAATGAGACGAGAATATCATCGATAAAACCAAGACGAAACTATCCGACATCGATGGAAAACTCGATTCATCGGATCCATGAAGATCTGGCGCGCATTGGTCAAACCAAGCGGCATCACGATGAACTCGTAGTGCCCATACCTTGTCTCGAACGCGGTCTTCGCAACGCCCTCCTTCCCGATCTTCACCGATGGTGGCGACCTCAAATCGATCTTAGAAGACACTCGCTCCCTCGAGTGGTCAAAAGATCGTCGATCCGGAAGAGGATATCTGTTTCGATCGTCGACATTCAGACTCTCGTAGTCAATGCACATCCGCATTGACCCATCCTTCTTCTTGACGTAGCTGGCGCTCCCACGGCGATACGCTAGGTCGGATAAAACCTAGATCCAACAGCCCCACCAATCGCGCTTTCGGTTCTTGCGATTCTTTAGGTGCCATTCGTATGGTGCCTTTGACATCGTGCTTGCTCACGGTTCCAAATCAATAGTGAATTCCACTTGTCTATCGGTGGTAAACCCGCAAGTCCTCGGGAAACACGTCCGGATATTCACACACCACTGCTCTTTCTGCAATTTGCTTGCGCTTCATCGCTCCCCTCAAACTTACCAAGAAAGTTTGACTTCCTTCCTTCGATCATCCTCACCGCCTTCGGTCTTGAGATCATTAACGCAAACACCCATCCTTATGCCGTGAAACAAACTTCCACTCCTTCTGTGTTCGAAAAGCAACTTCTCTCGAGACAACGTATAGTTGCCATGTGCTTTTCCAACCAATCCATGCCAAAGATGACATCGAAATCTTCCATTCCGATGACATGCAAATTGACAAAGACCTTCGCTCACGATTTCTACTTCACAGGTTCGGCAAATCTCTTTTGCTTTTAGCACTTCTGACGGGATGCTAATTTCGGTACTGTGATTCCTGGGTACCAAACCCAACCTCTCACACGCGATTTTGAAACGAAAGAATGTGAGGCTCTGATCAAACAAAGCGAAGACAGTATATCACTCATATGGATTATACCGCAAGATTTCCGTGAGCTTAAGCCGCTGCTGGATTCAAGCGCACACCTTTGCTTGCTGCGGTGGCCTTTGGTTTGCTGGCTTAGGGTGACCTCCTCGCTCCGTTGTTTGTCCTCGGCGAGCATGATTCTCGCCTCTGCGAGTGGATGTCGCCATCAAGGCCGCACCGCTGCCCTCCTAACGGACAATCTCGAGCGTAATGTCCAGATTTTTACAACGATAGCACTCGGTGCTACCTGCCTACATTCGCCGAAATGATTCCTTTGGCATTTCGCACCAGGTTTTCCACACCGCCGCATGGGTTGGAAATTCTTCCCAAGGTTGCTTTTCTCTCACTTGAATGCCTGATTCCTTGGAATCATCGACCGCCCGTTCCTCGAACACCGATTGCCTTTCCTTGATCTTCCCATTTCCTCTTACCTCTTCCTCCGTCACCGGCTGTCCGGTCGCATCGTTTTTCCCGGGCAACATTGACTCAATGTTTAATGCCCTGTTCATGATCGCGATACGCCGATCTCCCCGATCGACGAGCGAAATTCGATCTCCGGTGAGTCCTCTCTGAACCTATCGCCTGGCGACCTCGAGTGCCAACAGTGCACGTAGTATAACGTGATGGGCGATTTATCGAACGAGCGATCGTACTCGATGACCGTCCCTTCTTCTCGACGAAGATTCCGTAACTCGTTGCCTTCTCGCTGTAAACGCCAGCACGCATTTTCCATGAGTTCTTCCTCAAATCTTCCCACGATACCTCGCCCATCGCGGTGTGTGTTAGGTCCTCCTCACGGATTCCCACCGTAAATCCCTCACCTGTTAGTCGAAAGATCGCGCAATTCAGCTTTTACGCTTCTTCGCACCGATGTATTCAAGATCCTTTCTGTGGATCGTATCCGCTCTCGGCCGATCGGTTCGCCGAGACCGCCGAATGTAGGGATTACGCTGCGAAAACTCTCGATCGCATGTCGGCCGAACCAAAGGTGGTTCCCCGGCTTCTTCCACGTTATTGTTCCTCCGATTCCTTGTTCTCGGCATTACGTACCGCATCGTTTGAAACATTAGAAACGCCGCATAGATAATCGGGTATCATCGCATAACATATATCATCACCCATAGCACATATCATCACATATACCACATATCACGCACGATCACATATAATCATGCAATCATGTCAACATATCATCGTTATGCATTTCACATAACATCATCACACATCACATAGATCATATATCATCACGGCATAGCTCATATCACGATAAGCATCAAAACATAAACATCCTATCATAGACGGCGTTAGTATCAAGAATATTCGTGTCCATGAAGGATCACAAAATCAAGATCAAGGTATGTCACCAAAAGGTCGATATGAGCAAAGAATCGACTCGGTCCTTTGTCAAAAGATGCCGCCTGCCCATGCTTCTAGCAGACTTCTGCGATCGCCGTACACACCGACTACCTAGATCTCTCGCCCTCCATATCCATCCACTATTCCCTCGCCTGCTCCAATGGTTCCATTCGCTCTCTCACCTCTTTCCTTCCAATCGTGGCTTGAATTGGGCCGCCGCCGTAAAAGCGATCTGCATGGAAGCAAGCCTCTCGGTATGATCCCATCCAAGTCGCTCATCACTGAGTATCGTGAAAGTTGTACTCGAGTCCTCTGCTCGGCGCCGCCCTTCCTCAATGTGCCCGATCTCATCGAGTCATCGCTATCTCGATCACCGTCCTCCGAATCCTCACTATCCTCCTCATTCTCGTCCGGTCTTCCTCTCTTCCTCGTAGTCGCCTTCGACGCCACCGACACGCTTTGGTGGCATGAAGATTCGATTACGGGTTTCTTCGCCGCCACCGCTCGGACGAACAATATCTCTCGCCCCGAAGTTCCCGCCAAAGTCGTCCGGGTCCTTCTGAAGGTAAGGATCGCCGATGGAGGTGTAGTGATCGTGTATCTGTTGCACCGCGATCGCTCGATTGATGGTTGTTCTCCCAATGGCTCTTCGGAACATCATCCCTATCATCGATCCGGATCGGTCCTCGGAGGTGTCTCGCAACCACATCCTCCTCGATGGTATACCTCGGTGAATGCCCACCGCCTCCATACTCGAGCGGCGAACTCAAGAAAGTCCAAGGTAAGGTGCCTCGTGATAGATCCCGCTCAACAACACATGTCCTTGCTTTCGCCCATGGTTGCCAACTGTTGGTAGCCTTTTCGGCCATCCGATAGTAGCCTCGATTCGACACTTTCCCACCGCCTCGAACCTTTCTCCATAACCCAACAAATCTTCCCGTAAATACTCCCAACGGCTCATGAATATTCCGCACATTCCACGAATTTACTTGATATGCTCATCCATTCGTGAGATCTCAACCAACGTTGTCCGGGCCATCAATATCCATAAACCTACATGTTAGTTCACCATAAAACAACAACAAATATTCACGCTTCCTTTACCATCCTAGTCATCCGGTAATCATGTCTCATACACATATTCATTTCAACACATATCCATATCAATATCGATATTTATCATAATAATCACGTAAGCAAATACATGATTCACTTACAAGCACTCGCTTATCAAAATAAACAAGATTTTCAATCAACAACATATTGCTATGTAAACACATGAGACTTACATCAACCATACGTGATCACATTAATCACACACTACAAGAATTTTGCTCAAAGACCACAAGTCATGTACCACGTGTCATGTATCACGCACATTAAGTCTTAAAGTGGTCTATTATGACATAGACAACGTGGGTGGTGAAACGCGTGGTCTATAACCATATTTTAAGCAGCTTATAGACCACTGCAGAACCGCGCATGGTATTAGCGTTTTTCATATGATGAGACCACGGTGCCTCTTACCGCGTGATTTATTAACAGATAACTTTATTAACCACTTTTTTTCGTCGTCTAACATCCACGTCGACTAAATACCACCTACCAGCCATGGTGTTTCGCCACTTAGCTATGTGGTCTTTTAGCCCATTTTCATGCCTTAGCTAATTTTTTTGAATAGATTTCGATTTTTCGATTTAATATGCTCACTGCTAATTTGGACTGAATCACATTTCACAACCCCAGCCCTCTCTCTCACAACAATGGAGTATCTGCTGCCGACTCTGAAGAAGAAGCAAGAGGTCGATTCTCTCATCAGAGACACCTTAAACAAGGTCATTGTCCTTCGCTTCGGCCTTTCCTCCGACGCCGTCTGCCTCCAACTCGACGACGTCGTACGCACGCCCCTTTTCCCTGAAATCTTCTCTGTTCTTTTTTTTTCTCTCCAAATTTAATCGATTATTATTCGGAATCATAATCGATTTATGTTTTAACATTTACTTGTTTCTCGAAAGCTTTATAAATCGGCAAGAGACGTGTCGAAATTCGCGACTGTGGCGCTAGTGGATGCGGCGGAGGAGATTCAAGTATATCTCAAGTATTTCGATATTACATATGTTCCTCCATCGTATTCTTCTACAATGCTCACCACATGAAAATGGATTCCGGTACTCCAAATTCCTCGCCATTTAATTCAGTTTTCGTCTTCATTTAATATCTTCAATTTAACCGTTAGATATCTTCACTTGTGATACGATGCTCACTTTTTCACCATATAATCTTGCAGTAAATGGAAGAAATTAGATTGTATGTAATATGCGCCTTATTTCAGAAATGTCTCACCCAATAATTAATATTTATAGGCAAGTTATTGCTTCTATTTTATTTATGAGTGTATTTCGTTTTGTTGCAGATTTGCAAATTGCGAGAAATTTTTACTTTGGTTAGGCATTTTCTTCCCTTGCTATATTTTATTTTCCAGATCAACATATCCTATCATTCATAAATATTAGAGACAGAATAGAGAAAAGGTTGGAAAGATGGTAGGTTTTTAATTCCATTCCTGCTACTTAGATCACTTTAACATTGAACACACAAATGTTAAGTCATTGTAGATTATTATTTTCCCTTACAGTGGATACCGAATTGCTATAGTTTTGTAGGCTTTCAAAATATACACTGAAACATATAGCTAGAGATACGAGTTCCATATCTCGATTGCTTAATTTTATGTGTATTATAGATTGCTGATGCCAATGTTGCACTTTGCAGGTTGGGGACTTTGCAGTTGATAACCGGCTGGAATCAGCAGAACACTGCACCATATTAGTGCAATTAGAAATAGGAAAGGTGCAATTATTGGTTTAACTTGTCGTGTTGGTCGTCGGTGTCTGGAAGTGCCAATTTATTGCGAGATTTAGTTAAAGATGGTGCTTCATTGCTACTTATTGGGCCTCCTGGGTTGGGAAAACCACAATTATCAGGTTAATATCTGCATATATTTACAAAGGTATCTAGGTTGTTTTAGTCCCACTTATAAGTAGAAAATTTGCAGCTGCTTTGTATTGTGAGACATCAATGTGAACATTTAGATTATTTTGTCAATTGTTTGAACAGACCCATTAGATTATTGTGATTCTTCTCTGTGTTAGCATTTCTGAATGTCTGCTAATGAGTTATAGTTGTGAATACTAATTCGTTGCATGAGCTTGTGCTTGGTTGCTGCTCTAACAAAATAGTTTAGGCTTGAATCAATTCTGATATTTTTTAATGAAATGAACTATATAAGTTGCCTGACGTCATTATAGTTTGGAGAATTCATGTTCATCCTGTATATTTTGTGGATTTTCTCATTCTTTATGAACTTATTCTGTAGTCAGATAAACTAGAAGTCATGGTCTCTTATTTTGGTATACCAGTAAATGAAATGGGAGCACAAATATGGGACTTGTCGTCTATTTATTCTAATGGAATTTACTTAGTGATCTCTGCTACCAGTAAAATAATGTGGGATATGTTTTTTTTTTAAGGGACATTGCTCGTATGCTTGCAAATGAGTATATGATGCGTGTAATGATTGTTGACACCTCAAATAAAATTGGAGGTGATGGAGCTCGTATGCTTGCAAATGAGTATATGTTGGACACTGATGTCCAACATAAGGTATGACTGTTGCTTTCTTAACTTCATGAAGAAAAAATTAAGAAGTGAAATCTAAAGAATGCTACTTCCTGAGAATCATGAAGGGTATCATCATTATGGTAGCAAAATATTGATTTACAGAGATAAATACTACACTCCGTTAACTGCTTATTCTATCATAAAATATACACATCGACAGGCTTAAAATGGTCAGTAACCTTATAACCGCCAAACACTAACGGGTGAAAATTTAGCTCATGCAAGTGAATCAGGCAACATCTTAAGAGTTCTTAAGTTAGCTGCCTCATTGCCTCTATTTTTATGTGCATCATGGGGAGTTGAATCCTATCAATGCATCTTGTGTGTACCTACATCTAGTAAGTATGTTTAAGATTGTTCTAATTATAATCTAGAAAATTGTTGATATTAATTATTATGTTATGGAAATTTGTAGGCACTTATATAAGGAATGTAAGAATGCAAACCTTCTTGATAGATTTCGGTTTGTTAACCCATATGAGATATCACACAATCCAAAGGTTGATCAGACAACGGAGTCAAGTATCATAGGTAAAATGTTGATTGGTACATGAGCTAAGCAACTTGTTTTGATGCCATGCAATGTCGGGTATGTGAAAATAATAGATATATACGTAGTTAATATGCTATTATACATTGTACTTTGTGAAGCTTAATTACATATATTCTTCATAGTTGGTATCGATTCTTTTGATGATCGATCCTCATATCGAGACCATATATGTGATGGATCCTTTAAGTGATGAAGTCGATGGATCCTCAAATTGTTTTAATAGTTTTCTAACGACTCTTACTCGAAAAAAGAAATCGATGAAGTCCGTATAGAGTGGTCCGAGTTAGTCGATTCTATGGTAGTTTTATGGTAAGTTTCATACTTTTGTCGAACATAATGATTTTGATGTACTAAATTTTATTTCTTACCGCTTTACATCTTATTCTAATAATGTAGATGAGATCAAGTTAAATGATTGATGTTGTTGAAGCAAAGATGGTGAAATGCTTGAATATGGTGAAGTTGATTTTTTTTTGATGAATTTTAGCGACTAGTTAGAAAATATTTGTTGTCAAGATGGTGAATGGATATTTTGGATAAATTTTAGTAGCTAGTTAGAGAATACTTGTAGTTAGTTAGAAAATACATGTAGATTGAGAATTTCCTGATATAACGTTTTGAATGCTTATGAAATATGTACCTTGATTTTGATATAAATATTATGAGAAATATTTTATATCTATTTTGGATTATTATTTTTAATTAGCGTAAACATGCATTCAAATTATGAAAACAGTATTAAATAAATAATAAAATAACAAAATATATTATTCGCTTATGAACCACGGAAATGCGCGTTGTCTATTCAATATAGACCACGGTGAAAATCGTGGGTCTATAATGTCATAAACTGACGGAAAGGCCGTGGTTCACCTTCAGTGGCCTGTTGTCTATAACATTATAGACCACGCGATTTTCACCGTGATCTATAATCGAATAGATCACGGGAAATCGCGTGGTCTATAGCCGCACGTAATAGACTACACCTTTGTAGACCACGCTGATTTTGAAATAGACCGTGGGCATTCCCGTAGTCTATTAGCGAAATTCTTGTAGTGACATCATATCATGTAAACGATTTTTCACATCACACTACAGCCCTTTTGTTCCATCAACAATCACTTCCACATCCACATCACCATTCATCCACATCACGCTTACATCGCGTAAACTCTTACCGTGCCAAAACACATGAAACCAAGATCACATCAAGCTTCACGTAACCACATAAAGCATCGAGAATAAACACATACCTCATCCCCTTTTTAAAGGAGGTGGATGACGGAAATGAGGGTAGTCGACTCGATAAATGCTTTAGAAGAACAAGTTCTAAACACTCAATTTCAAGAACGTATATGATATAAAGCAAACAAACCGCTTTGATATCAAACAATATGTACACATACCCAAAGCGGAAAATCGTTACGATACTGTGGTATCGGATAACAAATAGATGTCGTGGCTAAGAACACCGCCTCGATACAAGTCATCACGCCCGATTCAGGAAGCACGGATGCCGGTGTGATTAGGGTTAGGGTTAAGCGGGGAAGAGGGGATACATATAACATACATGATAAGAAGATGTGACCATGAATCGGGCGAGATCTCCTCTATAACTAGGACATATCCGAAGAGGGTGCACAAACAATCCATCAATGAATAATATCGATATCATAACTTCGAAAACATGATCTTGGTTTATTATAAGTAATGCAAGAAGGCAAAATAGCATTACATCCTCGTCAACTAGACCCGTCAACCACATAGCATGCTCGATCGGCACTCACGTAGAATAACATAACAAATCTTGTTCCCAATCGAGAAAGCAAATAAGGGACAAGAATACATAATTATCGAGTACGATATAACACAACATCGCTGAAGCATAGCATGAAGAACCCAGCCCACCCTCGTAGTCGCCGTCCACCTCCTCCATCCGTGAAAAGATTTGAAAAAGAGTTTGGGGTGAGTACTAGTGCACTCACCGGGTTTTATCATAAATCAAAAGAATCGTGAGGTCAGTGTTTAGAGCACTTACCTTAGAAGGTTTTAAAGCGTAAATCACTTCTAAGTAAGCAAAATAGATTTTTCATTTTTCGATACCGATCCGTTATTATTCGTTACTCCCATCATGAACCATGAACCACGGCTCGGGCGATCCCGCCACCCATCACATGACATTCATTCGCCCTAACATATCCAATGGCCACGCCCGAACGTATCCAAATGGCTAACTCGGTGGACTTCTGGGTCAAATCCGTCGGATCCATAACCACCTCATTACCATTTCCGTGTGACTTCCCGGTCTATCCCCTCGTAACCATAACCACGTGTTCGGGTCTATCCCCTTATAATCAATACTCAAGATGGTGATCAACCCACCGAATAGAGATCCGTGCACAACCATGATAGAACCATATCTCGATCGTGAGAACAAGAATAATTTCACAAAACATTTTACGCCAGATATGTTTTATTTTGAAATATCGAGTAAATAACTCAAAATAGCATATATAACCCAACCCGAATGCATTTAAACGCCAACCGAGAGATATCTACGGATCCGATGACTTCACCGATCGCCCGGTAGGTACCGTAACAAGACGGAACAACTTTTGGGGTCACTTCCCACAAAGCAAAGCAACAACGTGATCCAAACGAAGATCAAGCAAAACTAGGTTTTCGACTTTACAACCCACATTTGCACTCTCCGGTTTTCAAATCAACTCGATGGTAGGAAAATATATTCGTGGCATCAAGACCAATAATAGGGTACTTTCAAAATATGCACGCATGCAAGTCGACTCAAATCTTAGCGGTGAAGTTTCAAAATCGATGCTATCCTCGGATCTAGATAAACCATCCAAAATCAATGCATGAAAATGGAAACATAAGCAATATGCATAACCCATCGAACATGGAATGACAAACGACGTTGAAAATGGATAACCGGGCATGTACTTGGCTAGAAAACTCAAGCAACTAAAACATCCCGACATGCGTAAACGCGAAAACGTAAAACGGAATCGGTACTTTAGTAGAATGCATAGGCCTAACTCAAAACCTAAAGGACCAGTAGCTAAAGGTGGTCCGTCGGCCACCAAACGGCGGCAATCACCCACGGCGGCGGCGGTCGGCTGAAGCTTTGCCGGCAAATTGTCGGCCTCCGGCCGTATCCCGTCTCCGTCCCTTTAGATTCCCGAGTTCTATGCTATACGATCTACTAAAAGGCGGAATCAAAACAAGAAAAGGACAAAACAAAAACGGGCTGCGGGTGGGTTGGTCGGGGTGGTGGCTCGGCAAGAATGGCGCCGCCCGCCGAGCCTCCCCGCCGATCTCCACTCCTCCGCGGCGTGCACAGGCTGAGCCGGCTCTTCCGTAAACACGGAGAGGCGAAGGAAATGAACGTTGAAAACGGGCCTAGCTCCTATTTATAGGAAAGAGGGTCACAGCAATGCTTTGCTTACTTTTTCAAAACGCAAAACCGACGCAACTTTTGCAAACTGACTCCAAATTTAGCAAACTTGGTACCCATGGACACGAAATAAAATACCTGACACAATGACTATAAACAAGATATGCTTTAAAAGATCCATGAAAAGTCCTGTTTTCGATAACTTCCTGGTGCCAAACCTTCATGGGTGATCGAAAATCAGATACTTAGTGTCTATGAATTCTTCATAAGACACTCTTCACAACGCCCGAGGTTTCGTGACTGGTCGCATCACCAAACAAAAGTCAACCTTTGACCTTTTCTCGGCGTGCCATGCAAAATGAAGTTTAAAAGACGGGTATTACAAGTATGTCGCCGCCTCATGCATACCCCGTAACGAAATAGGCAATGTAGCATAACTCATCATAGATCTAACCATTTCCAAAAGAGTCCTATTTTTCGCCCGACACACCATTTCTTTGTGGTGTGCGGGTGAAATCTTGTTGGGACGTAATCCCACACTTCACTAGATAGTCCATAAACTCGTTATCGAGGTATTCGCCACCGCGATCGGACGCAGATGACTTGACACTCTTACACAGCTTCGTCTCCACTTCCGCCTTAAACTCTTTCAATTTCTCAAAGCATTCGGACTTGCGCGTGAAGCGGTATATGTATCCGCACCTCGAGTAATCGCCAATGAAAGTGACAAAATACCCGCACCCTCCACGAGCTTGTGTGGACATCGGTCCACACAGTGTCGAATGGACTAACTCCAACATTTCTTTGGCTCTATAACCCTTCGCTTTGAAGGGTCCGGTCGACATCTTACATTCTATACAGATTCGCAGATCGGGAACGGAGTAACCGTGAGATTACCCAACGCCCATTCTTAGCCGCCTTTGGATCCTATTTAGATTGATGTGACCTAATCTAAGATGCCGAAAAGTAGAGTCATCTTCGAAGAAAACTTTCTCTTTTAGGGTTTGATGAAGACGCAACATAGTTATAGGTATTATGTTCGGCGTAAATAGTATAAATCGAATTATATAACGTGCCAACACGGATAACTTTGTCATTTCTTATGATAGAAACACCACTATCAAAATAATGTAATATCCATGAGTAAATAATTTCAAACAAAAACAAGGTTCCACCGAAAATCCGCACATATAAAACGCCTTTAAAACTAAAACTGCTCAAAACATAAAGTAACATCTCCAACCGCAACGGCCTCGACTTTCGCGCTGCCCGTGGAGATCGTTATCTCGCCATCAAACAGCCTCCTTGTCCGCAGGAACCCCGCAGGTGTAACAAACATGATCGCTTGCCAGATCTACTACCCAAGAACGGGTAGAACAAGTCGCTAAACATGTTTCACATTAAAGCAAACCAGCGACTGAGCCTCGAGCATAGGGCACTTGCCTTCCAATGCCCGTCTTTTGACTCAAGCACTTGCTCTTCTCCTTCGCTTCTTCAGCCTCCGTGGCAGCCATGTTCTTGCTCCCATTACTCCCACTATTTCCTCGCCTCTACCACCTTTGGTACCCTTTTCTATTTCCATTTTGCAACGAAAATTTTGGGCCCTTAGATGTGCTAGCAAGAGCATGTGCTCCTTTTCCCATAACTCCTTCCGCAGCCACTAGATCATTAAGCAACCGACTAAGTGTAAACTCGGTCTTGCTCATGATCGCATTCACGCCGAAAGTTCTCAAAAGACTTGGGCGGTATTGAGGATGATATCGACCTTGTCACCGTCAATACCTCCTCCCAACCGATCAAGACTATCCATGAGACGAGTCATGGGGAGACATGTTCATGGACCTAACTTCCTTCTTCCATCTTACACGCCAAGATTTCTCTCATTGTGTGGGCGATCGTCCGATCCGATCGCCCAAACTTATCTCGAGACTCGACCAAATATCGTCGCGTCTCACCATCGATCGATGTTGTACCGCAAGCCTTCGACATAGTAGTCATCATATAACATTTAGCCATATTGTTCGACTTATTCCAAAGTCCGCCGACTCGTCATTGCCATTAGTCGATCGCGCATGGGCATCGGGTTTAGGAGAGTGAGAACAAACATGTGTTCTTCAAATGATAAGAACATATTCCATGTTTCGCTTCCACTCGATAAAATTGGACCGATAACGGATTTTGTGCGAGCATATTGATAATCGGGCGTAAGAGACATATCTCAAACGATAATGTAAACACATAAGCATACGATCACAAAAATTCGTAATAATAATATTGTAACCTTTGATAAAACAATATTAATCAAACCTCCAATCGCCCAAGGAATTCCACATGCAAGCCACGCGTGTGACGCGTTTACACACGAACCCCCGACTGCACTAAAATATACCTTTTAGTCGCTTAATTTCAATCCATGTCAACTTATCCTTACGACAAATGAAATTAACGATCGACCTTACTGCACCACATCACTATCGCAAGAAGGGACTTCATGAAGTTGTACTGAGGTGATGTCTAAGCATCGACCACAATTTTAACAAACAGAAAATGAATTCTTAAAATTGCATACCACTCTGACCATACCGCCCAATTCAAATTCTTTTGTTATCTCATTTTATATCTATCTCTAGAGAACTTATGAAAATCGCACATGCAAGCCACGCGTGTGATCGCCACACACGAAACTCCCACTTCTCAATAGATTTAAAATGTTTTATTTAGAAATCTCATCTAACAAACTTATGATAAACAAGCAAGCAAGCCACGCGTGTGGGCGCTTACTCACAGCAAGGCCTCACTTTGTTTAGAGATCAAAAGTGGAGGTCTCGACATTTTAATTTGAAAAATTAATTAGTCGGGTTGCTTGCTTAGTCTTTTATTCAAAAGGTTTGTTCATGCAGATCACGTAATCCCAGCATGCTTTTCTATAGAACTCAACATGTAAAACATGCTCAGCAGAATTCTAAAATATGCTTGATAAACGCGATAAACCTAGCATGCTTACTATGCGCATCCAATTACGTAAAACACTTAAAGGTTTGTCAACGTAATATAAACATACATAGCATGCTATCGCATAATTTAAACATCCACGACATGCATATGAACGATAAAATAAAATAAAACGCTCATCGCGCTCGATCGTGAAACCCGCATATTTAAATCTAATTTATTACATAGATTTACAAAGCATGTAATTAAACTTCAAACGGGCCTCGCGCGTACGGCACGGACCGATTCAACAAATGGGCCTCGCGGCACCCGCACGGACCGAAACTCGGGTCGGGTTGGAAAATCGGTCCGGGCCGGTCGCCTCAATCTGTCTTGGGCCGCGGCCAGGCGCCCGCCCACCAGCGCCACGCCATCGCCTCACGCCGCCGTGTCCTCGCGGGCTACCGCGGTCGCTAATGCGACCGTGACCCGCCGAGCACGCTGCACGGTTACGCCGGCGCCGAACATCCGCCGAGAGATGTCGCCGCCAACGTCGAAACTTGCGATCATGAGTCCGCCGCATGCGCCGGGTTTCGCGAACGCGCCGCCCATCGCCCGCTAGCTCGCCGCCGCTTTGCTTCATGGCCGAATCTCACGACCACTCGCCGCCGCGGGCGCCAGGGATCTCGCGTGACGCCGCCTGCCGCCAGCGTCCCTCGCGATCGCCCTCGCGATCATGGTGCTCGCCGCGAGATACCGCCTGTGGGACCGCCGAGACCTATTTTCCGCTCGTTGCTCTTCGTTCTTTCGCTTCGTTCTTCTTTTACGATAAGATTTACGTAATAAAATCTAATCTAACCACGGATTTTCTCAAAACGACAAAATAATAAACGAGCCACGATGAACATGGATCCACAATTTTAATAAACGCACGTAATAATCAAACGTGAATTAATCCAACAGAGCCAAGATTCTCGATCCCGTGCTCGATACCAATGTAGGAAAACATATGTTTAGCCTCGCCCGGGATCTATCTTCGATATTTAATTCACCATACATTGATTATAAACCTAGCATGCGTCTATTTAATAAATTGCAACACGTAGGGTTTTCTCGTGTTTACCTTTGGATCCAAGAGGTCGATGGAACGAGATGAATGGATCGAACGGATCGGACTCGTGCTTTGACCTTCTCGGATCAGTATCCCTGCCGCCCAATCTCCAACGCCGAGTGAGGACGATCTATGGAGAATGCACCGAAAATCACCCGAGCTCTCACAATTTTCGAGAGTATCAAAAGATGATGGCGAAAATTATAGGTTAGTTGTGTGAGCATTAACCTGACTTTATCTCATACCTTATATTTATAATGCACTACCTTAATCCCATATGGAAATTACCATAATCCTATATGGAAATTACCATAATCCTATATGGAAAAATACCATAATCTCGTGATTATTTCCATACTCTCGTGATTATTTCCATACTCTCGTGATTATTACCATAATCTTATATGGAAAGGATCTATGCATATACCATAAATATAATAATATCCTTGTAGGATAAAGAGAATAAAATCTTTTCTTTGAGAGCTATAGGGCGCCGATTTCCACAAAGGTTACGGGCCTGACGGGCGGCCAGGGATCAAATGCAAGGAATAAAGATGGGCCTCAAATAAATTAATTATCTTATGTTCAAATTTGAACATAAATTAATTTATAAACATTCGATCATGCCACTAGAGAAAGAATGTCGACTTACCCCTTTATTACCAAGTTGAGTCGGGCTTGCACTTAGACATTACTAATCCTCAGATTTAAGATATCGAACGCCCATTAATCATTTATAGCAATCGATCGCTTCAAACGATTAATAACTTCATTTCTTAAGTAGTACCACTCAACCTTATTATTGTACTTGAGCTAACTCAACCTGCGCAGGTTTAGTACAATAAACCTTGAGCTCCTTAAGGGACGCCATCATCCTAAACGGATACGGTTGACTGACATGATAACTAGCGTGACATACAAGATCGCCACCACCCAAGATGCGGAGAATTGGTTAGAACATATAACCCCACCCATAACAAGTTAAAGTGATGGTCAAGAACTCATACTCACCTAATACCTTATCGAGGTTTAGATCATCGTAAGTCACCGAGATCTTGGTTCTTCACGACGGTCGATAGAAGAACACATCTCATCGTGATCCTTCAATACGCCGAGACGCATCAAAGATAGACAAGCAACTAAGTCAAGTCACTTCTTATCTATATCGCAGCTCAAACCGACAACTCGCTCTTAAGTTGTCTCACCGTGAAACTTTTATATCTCATTAAGCTTGACCAATCATACGTACTTCGTGATCTTCTACACAATCGTATGATCTAACTTATATACGAGATAAGGGACATGATATATGCAATCAAGTATTCAATTCGGATAGAGATTGTAATAGTGGTAACAGAAACATTGTATACAAGCTCACCAAACCGCTTTCAAAGATACAAAAATAACAATATATATATATATATATATATATATATATATATATATATATATGCTCTAAAAGCTTTAGTTTACCACTAAAATAAAGAGAGAGAGAGAGAAAGAAAGTTTTGAATCAATCACCTTTTTAGCTGATTTGGGCGATGCGTTCAACTTAGCCGAAGCCTTATCATGAGCCATCTTGGCTTGCTTCTCGTCTCTCTCTCTAAAATACCTCTCAAACGCCCGTGGAAAAAACCGCGGAATCAAAAAGCAAAACAAATTCACTGAGAAATGAATTAGGGCTACCTGCTTCCAAATTAGGAAAATCTGCTTCCAAGTGATGCGATCGGCGTTCAATCGAAAACAAAATTTGGCGTGATGGAGGTCGGAAAAACTGTAAGAGATACTCGGAAGAAGAAAGAAGAAAGAGAATTGAAGAAAACACAATTTATACGGTGGATCCGGATCGGGTTACGGGTCGGGTTTGGATCCGCGCTTAAAAAAAATCCAGAGGCCATGAAAAATCGAACACAAGACCTGGCACTAACTTGGAGGAACGTGGAGGAGTGAGTCTAGCGCTAAAACCAGTAGGCCACGCTGCCACTTTGAGTATTGAAAGGTTAATTATATAAATAATGGGTAATTTGGGTATCCGAATACCCAACTCGCGTATCCGAGTCAGGTATTCGGGTACTCGACTAAAAATATCGGATTTGGATCGATGTACTATTTGCTACAAAATCGGTGTCGAGTACCCGATTTTTTCAGGTAGGGTACTCGACCTGTACCGAATAGTCACCTCTAGTTAAGCATACATCATAATTTGTGTTAGTGGAGCTTGTGTTCTAGCAACCTCCTCTTAAGAGGGTGTTTGGTTGAGCTTATATGCTCTTCAAAACATATAAATAAGTTTTTACGAAGTGTTTGACAAAATAAGCTCTTAAAGAGTTTATAAGTTCTGAAAATAAGCTCCAACAGCTTATAAGTTGCCCCCAAAAAATAAGTTTCTCGACTCCAACTTATTTTTTATAAGTTTATAAGCAATAATGAATTTACTAAAATAACCTTACTATGGTTTGTTATTTCTCATATATCTTATCAACTTCACCTCTCATCAATTTTTTCTCTCTAACTATTATTTTGTTTGTCTAACTCACGATTCTTTCTTTAACTTATAAGCTCAATTATCAAAACATTTTGACAATTTATAAGATCTTGAGACATTAGATCTTATAAGCTCTTGAACTATAAACTCTCTAAATAAAACTTAGTCAAACACCCTGTAAATTAATTCAGTTTATATGAAATGTTATTATTCATAATTGAGTTCAAACTTAACAAATCGGCAACGAGCAGCGGCCTTCACTATATTTTTATCTTAGTATCTTGAGACAGTAGATTGTTTCATTGGAAGTTGCATGCACTTTCCATCAGTATATTTAATGGATTTCTTTCATTAAATTATGGTTAATTGATCTTTATTTGTTTTGAAATTGCGTATGAGAAATTGAATATTATAAATATATTTTGTGAAAATTACATGGCATTTCGGTAATACAACCAAATCAACCATTCTTAAAAAACTTAAATCCTCACAAGACTTTACATAAAACATTACTTAGAAAATCCATTAAGTGGAGTGGTCAGTGGGTCAAGTAAGTTTTAGAAGTCTGTAAAGAATATGATCAGAACTACTGAAGAAAAATAAAGAAATAAAGAGCTCACGATATTAACAAATATCAATATATTTATACAAGTAGTTATTGTAAAAATCTTTTTTAAAGTATAAATACGAACTCATGGATTGGTTAGAACCGTAAAAGTGTGGATTCTCCGTAAAATTGTCTGAACTAAAAAAAGAAAAAAATTATCCCTCATATGATTCGAACCCAAGTGTTTGAATTCATCCAGCAAGTAATGCATTCACCGTATATTTTCACTATCGGGTGACTGAAAATGGTTCCAATTTTATATTTTAAGATCAATTTATATCTGATCCAATTCTCGTATATATATATATATAGAGAGAGAGAGAGAGAGAGAGATGGTTTAAATAATAATCATTTTTAACATGAGAACTAAGAATTACAAAATTCTTTGTAAAAAAATGAATTCACTATGATATTTAATGCATATGCAGAGAAAATTATTGAATCTAAATATTCAGAATTTTCACTTAGGATTCGAATCACATGAGTGATGAAAATTTTATTTTTTTGGATTCAGTAACTTTTCTAGGGGATTAATCAACTTTCACTCTGAATTCATCATTTTTTGGTTCTCACGTTCTCACGATAAAAATGGTTCTCACGTTAACCCCCTATATATATATATATATATATATATATATATATAAGTATATGAATTGGTTCATGTAACATACATAAATGATAACAATTCATGTCCATTAGATTTGAAAATATAATAGTTATTTTTAAGTGTCTATCTGAATTAGTTATATATATATTTCTGTATATAATTATATATTTATGCATCTGCGTCATAATTTGTGCATTGAATCTAAATCGTCCATATTGATTTATTAAGGGTTGATAGTTGTCCTCATGTTTACCCTATAAGAAGTGTCCACGTGATAACCACTTTCAATGTATATATATATATATAGAATCAGCAAATTAATATATGGATGTGAATAAGTTAATTTGAATATGTTCACTGGTATCAACTTTCAATCAAAAACAGCATGTGCCAAACATCCCACATTGAAATAGCAACAAACAAGGGCTACAGCAGCAGTGATAAATAGAGTGAAATGCAAATTGAATAACTTAGCGAACTATTCTTTCTCCTTTTACTAAAGAATACCATGTGATCGTCTCATTTCAAGCAGCATACTCCTCTATTTGAAGGGTTTCGTTGTTGGAAAATCCCAACAATTCAAAATAAAATTTGGCAAAGGACATTATAGTTAGATTAATCTTACTTTTGGCAGAATTTACGCTATTGATGTCGTATGAGTACTTGACAAAGTACACCAAATTTGGGTTTTTGGTGTGGATGAAGCAAAATGTTTGGTATAATGACAACATCTTTAGTTTATAATAAAATTCGTTCAATTTGGACCGCCAATACTATATTACTTTACCAATGAAGCGACATATTGATAATTGAGTATTTTTAATTTAACAAACTAAAAGGTATCAACAACGTTTTAAGCGTCGTGTAAAAATTATAATTGAAATAAATTTTATATTAATTCCGATTACTAACCTTTCTCCTAATTGTTATGCTTTAATTGACATAGATTTGGGCTACCTTTGGCTATAAAACTTAAATCTGTTGTCTATGGGCCAAAATCATATCTTCTATCGGCTTTTGAGTTTAAGCCTATCTTTATATAAGATGTCCATAAATTAATGAAGGGATAACTAGACTGATCTTTATCTTAATTTGAGATTTTCCCCGCAAAAGATTATTTGAATTATAAATAAAAAATCACTTTCGCTTGTAAATTTTTAATAGAGAAGGAACACTGGTGTGATTTCAAACATTTTCTTAGATAGTGATTTCTTACGATCAAATTAAAAATAAAAAATCCAAGGAATGTTGGATTGCTTGGACATAAACAAACGTCAAATTTGCTTTCTATTTTGAAGTGATGAGTGATGAGAGCGAGGTAGAGACCACATACAATCAACTTGTGTAATCATATTATTTATAGTCTCAACCTAAAATTGATTGATATTAATGTCAAACCTACAAATCAAAATACAATATGCATATTTATTTTTAAATTCCAATTACAAAACCAAATTAAACGTCTTACAACAAAACCCGCAAATACCAAAAAATCTCACGAATCCAACTAAAACATGAATCAATACTTATTTACTCGTGACAGGATAACCAATCCCATGCCTCTTCGTCGGAAAAACCACAAACAACAAACTACAAACGAATCCAACCGCCACCGGAGCAACATCTAGAACCTTCTGCACCTCATTCCGCGGCATCGGATATAATTAAATAAGAAACACCCTAGAAATATTCCGTTGAGATGGAAATAAACACCAAAATATACATTCTTATCCACATCAATTTATCAGCGCCACCGCCGCAAACACCACCAACGACAGAAAAGCATGCACCAAATCCATGCCCTTCAGCCGGAACTTGCTAAGATCCGGCAGCACAGCGGTGTCGGGGTTGTCGAACAGCCACAGCCCCCTCCTCGTCACAAAACCGTAGTGAACGTCGCCGTTTGAACACTTCAAGCTGTCGGTGAAGGAAGCTAAGAAGCAAGAAAAGGCGAGGGCGACCAGGAGAGCGACTGGCTTCGTGGTAGTGTCACATAAACCGCCATTGGTGACTATAGGGGTTAGGATTTGGAAGGCGAAAATGGTGCCCGTGGGGAGGAGGTTGGCTAGGTTCGCCGAGCTCTGTAGGGCTCGTGTGAGCACCGTCTGGGGAGACGGGGTCGTACTCGGCTGTATCAGTGAAACAATGTCGTTTTCTGGTAGTGGGGATGTGGGGATTGCCAATGATCTTTGTCTTAGAGCCATTTCTTTTTCTTTTCTTTTCTTTTTTTGAATTGGTGATGCAATTAGAGATTTTTGGTTTGAGAATTTGTGGGATGTGAGAAATAACTTGATGATTTTATATTTGATTGAGATGATTCTTCCTTGTTATTTCGTAGCTTTATAAATGTGTTTGTTTTCTTGAGGTTTTTTGTAAGTTGTGTAAACAACTAAAAGTTGAATAAAGTCTTGGCTCACCAGTGTTGAAAAGCTAGATCGACCACGTTTTTAATTACTATTGAACTATTTAAGTAGAATATACTATATGTTGAAAGTTAAAAGTATTATATTTTTGACACGAGAGTGCATTATTTTATTGTGTTACAATTATAGTATATAGGACCCAGCAAAGCACATGATGCTATCATGCTAGAGGCTTAATGTGTAGCTTATTAAATTCTCTTTAATTCCTTGCTAAAACTTCATAGTATTTTTAATGACAAATTAGATTCTCATGCATTTTGCAAGGCATAAATATATACCCCAAGAATTACACTTCTTGTGGACTCCATGTTAATTAATCACAAAACTAGAAAAAGTAATATTTTTAGGTACACATGCATTAAAAAATAAAATATGGTAAGATTAAGGAGCCAAAACAATCCTAGAGTTTAGGTTGAGGAACGAATCACGCCCTATACCCTTACTTTCGTAGCAAAAACTGAAAGTGTTGGCTCGTCTGATCTCTATGTTGTGCACCGTGTTACCGTAACGTACACAGACACACGAATATAAACTGCAGCGGAAATTAGAATGGAAGACACAAAGTAATTCTTCTACAGGTTGTTAAAACAACCTATAGATGCCGTATGACGAAAATCACTAAATAAGAGTATTCTACAAAAACACTATATCACCTTGACAAGACCAAGATGATAATAAAAGAAACTATCACACTAAAACACTATCTCTCACAAAACTGCTCAAGAACAGACTCAAGAGCTTTATAAAACAAAGAAGTGTTACAGTAATCGTTATCGCAACACATAAGACAACACTTGCTTACAGATAGCTATTTCTCCACACCTTTTCTTGTCAGCCCTTCAAGTATTTATAGGAGAGACATTTCTTGATCTCCAAGCTCATCTAGGACGTGGCCCATGACTTGGAGTGGGCTGCAACGGTTAGGTGGACGTGTTCAAAGTAACTCCTTAATATAGGCGCTGACTCAACTATTGCAACAACATCCACTTTAGCAGCTATTCTGTTCAGCTCCGTTTCCACTACTTCCGTATTTTCAGGAGCTTCGCGTTACGCTTCTTATCCGTGATTCCAGCACACTGGTGTAGGAGATTTATTACTCCAAACATAACCTACAAAATACATGAAGAAAGATCAAAACAACTTATAAAACAAGAGAAAGAAAAAGAGAGTTTAAAATAACTCTAACAAACTCCCCCTTTTTGTCTTTATTCACAAAACACACGAGCTCATTTTTGAACTTCGATACTCCCCCTAAATATGAAAGACTCCCCCTGATTTTCAGAACTCCCCCTCAATATACACTTGCAACAAAAGAATAGGCAACACCTAACAGAACATATACCAAACCACATTTGTTAGCATATCAACCAAGTGACCCCAACACAAGAACAATCATTGCATACCATCAAAAACCAAGTTCAAAAGTTTAAGCCAGTCACAAGTTTTTGTCCAACGAAATGAAACACACTCAAAAAAATCAAAGGTCCAGGCCTAAAAACAACAGCCCAAAGCCAAAAGTCTTTCCAGCAAACTTCTTCAAGGTTCGGCGTCCAGTACCAGTTTCTTCATCAGCTGAATCATCAACATGTTCTCCCCCTTTTTGGGAAGAAAGCAACGCATTGATTTCACCCTTTAACTCATCAAGGGTTTGGAGATTGTCAGAGTGAAATTTCCTGTTGGCACGTTCCAGCGCTTCAATTCGATGAACAAGTGACTGCAAGCATGTTGTAGTCACTGTTATTGCAGTAGTCTCCTCAGTATCTTCGGGCACAGGTGCAGATGGATCAATCCACGGAAGGTCATCGACCTTTTTCCCACTAAATAGTTGTGTGCTGATTGCATATGTGGGAATTTTCTCCAACTGAGAGAATTGAACAAGCTTGTTGAGACCTTGATTCTTCATCAACCTGTAAATAAGAGAAGGAAACGGAAGGGATGCAAGTTGAGATGGTCCAGTAATTCCTGCAATTTGATCAAACATTATCTGCCCGAGGTTAACTGGAGAATTTCTGCCAATGTTGTATAGGAGAGCACCATGCTGTTAGGTTACAATTGTTGTATTGGATGTGACAATCCAATTACTTGCCATAATCTTGTGAAGCACCGAGTACATGTAAGTCAAGAGTGATGCCTTCATAGGTTGTTTCCATTTTTCTCCTTTCCACCCGTAATTACCACAGCCACTTCATCAAAAAATTTCACTTCTGCAGTCACCATGAAATCTCTACCAAGCAGTTCGTTAATGAGGAAAGGGTTCACAGAAAACACTCTTCCCTTATAATACACATTCCCATATTTATTGGATAGAGAATCACCGAACTCAGGGCATAGATTTGTGTAAACCATTTGAATTGATCTCTTGACATATGGCTTAATATCAGTGACTGGAGAGAGTAAATTTCTAGAAGTTAGAAAATTTACCAGATTATACTCAGATAAGGATGTGGTGTCAATTCTTCTTTCACTGTAGCACGCGAGCTCTTTGAAGTGGTCCCACTTTTCTACATTTTTGGGTGTATAGAAGTGTTTGGAGAAGGCTTTATTTGCCTCAATCTCAGAGTCTTCAAAATGGACTCTTCCTCTGAGTATTTTTCAACATCTTTCTTGCTTGTACCTTCTGGTGCTGCTATCTCTGCTGCCGTAACATCTTTCGTGACATCCTCAGCCTCAGCATCTGCCTCAAAATCCTCTACATCCATCTCAACATTTTTATCAGAGTCCTCTGCCTCTATATCCTCTTCCAACGTCGCTGGTTCACCAGCATCCTCAGTCTCCTCCGACATTTTTTTTCTTTCATTCTTTGACATGTTCACGTTTTAGTTCACGAAGTACCTCTTGAATGAGTGCTTCATCCCGGGTCCGGGGGTGAGTAGACTCGGCATTCTCTTCGCCGGAATTTTAGGTTCCACCACTTGCTTTTTGGATTTCTTCTTTTTCCCTTTCTTTTCTGGTGGTGGGACTTCTTCATCAACTAAGCTGATGTGAATTGGGGGAGGAGGTCCGGATACCCTAGGTTGCCTGGGAATGCGATCAGACCTTCGAGTGGGTTTTTTCTTACCCTTTGATGGGTCTTCCTCATTGCGTCTTCTCTTTAAAGATTTTGATTTCTCTGTTCTTTCAGGAATCAACATAGAAATTGGCTCAGGACTAAGAACATCCTGAGCGTCTTCCTCATTAGGGTTTTCTTCGTGTACTGTTCCGGCAGCATCAGGATCGGTACCGGCACTTGTTTGAACAGGAATTTATGTGATCATTATGGCGGCATCCGGATCAACATGGGTGGCAACAGGGGTAGGTGATGTTGCTACAGTAGCGTCGGCAACATTCACATGAATAGTAGTTTCTGGAGTGACACCTTCAGAGGAAGGTGCTGCTTTAATGGCTGACGAGATGGCTTCTTGTAGCCTTGCCCAATCCTCTGGATTAGCAAGTATCTGCCGGAGCTGCTCAACAGAGAACGAAGAAGGTGAAGACATTTTTGGGAGAAAGGGGGTAAGGAAAAAAAAACTTACGCACGGTGGTAGATTAGAGAGAGAGAGGAAGATGAAAAGATTAAGAGAGAAGTGAGGGAGTAGTGAATAAAATAAGTGAAATATTTATACACCACAGAAAGATGTTCAACACTTCTCGATGATATTTTACCCATTTTTAGGAAAAAATCTGGTAGAATTTTTAGGAGCAAAAATCTGGATAAATACGAATTCCAAAAGAAAAATACGTTGATGTAGTCAAACCTAGATATGAATCCCAAATAGTAGGGGTAAATAAACCATATTAACGAAATTTTCTGAACAACCTAGTGTTGACCAAAATGTTACCATAACATCTTCAAACACATTTTCTCAGCTTATCATTAAAACAGGCAGAAAGTACAAAACCACGTAAAATTCGATTCCTTTATGACTTAGAGTGCATCGTCGCAGCGAACGCCGTGCCCCTAGTCTTTAATTTTCGAAAGCAATCATGGTTTTACCATTTTGTAAGGTAGCATCGTCGCAGCGAACGCCGTGCCCCCCAAACTACTTTGTTGTTACTGTACCTTTATAATTATACATACAATGCTGAGTATGTGCTGAAGAACATGTCATCAAAACAGTTAGTACAACCTAGGTAAAACATAGTTGCATCATTTTAGAATATAACATGAGAAACTTGATGCAACAAACACGTCTTATTTTTACTCATGAAGGCAGAGGCCAAGAGACCTCCTTAAACATGTGAATCTCTCAAAATCCAAAGGTTTTGTAAAAATATCGGCGATTTGACTATCGGTTTTCACATAATCCATTTTAATCACCTCTTGTTCTACCAAATCTCTAATAAAATGGTGTCTTATATCAATATGTTTGGTTCGAGAGTGTTGAACATGATTCTTGGAGATATTTATAGCACTTATATTATCACAATATACAGTTAAATCACTGCCCTCCATTCCATAATCATATAACATTTGTTTAAGCCATAAAAGTTGTGTGCAGCAAACACCAGCCGCCACATATTCAGATTCAGCAGTTGAAAGAGACACACAATTTTGCTTACGACTATGCCATGAAATGAGGTTATTTCCAAGATAAAAACACCCTCCACTTGTGCTTTTCCTATCATCCACATCTCCATCCCAATCTGAATCACTATACCCAACTAAACTAGTATTCGTATCTTTAGAAAAGAAAATACCAAGTTCAGATGTGCCAGCAACATACCTGATAACACGCTTAACTGCCTTAAGATGAGACATTTTTGGCTTAGCTTGATACCTGGCACATACACATACGCTGAACATGAGGTCTGGTCGTGTAGCCGTGAGATACAGTAGGCTTCCTATCATTGATCTGTAGAGTGTCGGGTCAACATCCTCTCCAGCATCATCTTTTGTTAGCTTATCCGAGGAGCCCATTGGTGTTCTCATGTGTTTGGCTCCTTCCAATGAAATCTTTTCACCATTTCCTCAGCATACTGCTTGGGATATGAAAATACCTTCTCTCCTTGCTTGACTTGAAGACCTAAAAAATAGGTCAACTCACCCACCATGCTCATTTTGAACTTTGTCGACATAGCACCTGTAAAATCATCAAGCATCTTTTGAGAGGTGGAACCTACAATCATATCGTCAACATAAATCTGAGTAATAAGAATGTGACGACCTTCCCTTTTATAAACAAGAGTTCATCAACATTACCTCTAACAAAGCCATATTCAAGCAAGAAATTCGTCAAATGACTATACCATGCTCTCGGAGCTTGTTTGAGGCCATACAAAGCCTTTTTCAACCTGTACACATGATTGGGTTTTTGTGGATCTTCGAAGCCTTTTGGTTGCTCGACATAGACTTCTTCTTTGAGTACACCATTCAAGAATGCTCATTTGACATCCATTTGATAAAGCTTGATGTTAAGATGACATGCAATCGCGAGAAGAAGTCGTATGGATTCAAGTCGTTCTACGGGAGTAAATGTATCGTCAAAGTCCATTCCTTCCACTTGAGTGTAGCCTTGTGCCACCAACCTTGCTTTGTTACGAACAATGGTTCCAATTTCGTCGGATTTGTTCTTGAATATCCACTTTGTTCCTATAACATTCATGTCAACAGGCCTAGGAACCAAGTACCACACATCATTTCGAACAAATTGATTTAGCTCATCATGAAGAGCTATAACCCAGAATTCATCTCCTAATGCTTCTTTTATATTTTTAGGCTCAATCTTGGAGACAAAACATATAAATCCTAGTATAGATGTACATATGGATGATAAGCAAATCATTTTTCTGTAGTCGAGAGGAGCCTTACCTCTTGTTCGAACACCATCATGAACATCGCCTATAACTTGAGTAGTTGGATGATTCTTTCGGATTCTTCCAGGCGGTTCTCGTCTCTCACTTCCTTGTCTGACTTCAGACTCCAGATAGTCATTCGATTGATTTTCTGGAACTCGAGGTGGTGTTGTAGGTGGTGTGTCCTCAACAGTATCGTGTACATTTATGGCTGGCTGTTGCTCTTTGATTTCTCCAGTTTCTACAGCCACATCTTCAGTGGATTCTTCTTGTGTACCTTGAGTACTTCCATAGTCATCAAACACTACATTCACAGATTCTTGTATCGTTTTCAATCTTAGGTTAAATACACGATACGCTTGACTATTGAGAGAATACCCTACAAAAATGCCTTTGTCACTTTTTTCATCAAACTTCGTGAGGTATTCTCTGTCATTTAGTATGTAGCATACACAACCAAAAACACGAAAGTATTTTAGGTTAGGTTTCTTACCCTTCAAAATTTCATATGGAGTTTTAAAAGAACCTGGTCTGATGTTCACTCGATTGTTGATGTGACATGCTGTGTTCACAGCTTATGCCCATAAACGTTTAGACAGATTTTCGAGCTCATCATGACCCTTGCCATCTCCACTAGCGTCCAATTCTTGCGTTCAACCACTCCGTTTTGCTGTGGTGTTTTTGTTGCGGAAAATTCTTGGAAAATACCCTTCTTTTCACAAAAATTTGTAAATGACGAGTTTTCAAATTCTCGTCCATGGTCCGACCTGATTCTTGACACCTTGACACCAAACATGTTAGAAGTTCTTGAAAACATGGTTTTGAACACATCAAATGCATCAGATTTTTCACGAAGAAAGAAGGTCCAAGTATACCTCGAGTAATCATCTATCATAACATATACATACCTCTTTCTTCCAATGCTTTCTACCTCAACGGGACCAACCAAATCCATGTGAACTAACTCGAAACACCTGGTCGTACCGAAGTGTTGTTCTGGATGTTTCACGACACTATGGGTAGCATGGATTTGTTTCCCCTTTTGACAATCCTCGCACACAACTTTGCTTCCTTGTGTGATCTTTGGTAATCCCCTGACAGCTTCCAGCTTAGTTAACCTGTCAAGATTCCGAAAGTTAGTGTGTCCTAGTCTTTGATGCCATAGCACGCCATCATCGATCTGTGCTTTATTGCATTTAGGTTCATTTGTCATGTAACAATTATCAGCTGACATTTGGCCCTTCATTATGCACAGATTATGATCATCAAATACTTCACAAGAATTTTTATCAAATTTAACTTGCAAATTTTCATCACATAATTGACTTATGCTAATTAAATTTGTCATTAAACCTTGAACATGAAATACATTCTTGAGAGTAGGCAAACCTGATACACTTAGACAACCTTTACCAATGATTTTACCTTTGGAACCTCCACCAAAACTTACATTCCCACAATCATAAGACTGATATTCTGTCAAGAACGCTTTGTTGCCTGTCATATGACGGGAACATCCACTATCAAAGTACCATGAACCTGAAACATTAGTCTTTAATGCAGTATACACAACATTACATTTCAGTTCATCTTTTCTTACCCATACGTACTTGTGCTCAACTACATGTCGTTTCTCATTCATTAAAGAGATTCTTTCATCATTTCTTCTTTGAAATCAAAATGGTCTAATATGATCGGGAGTATGACAGTAGTGACACACATACCTCCTTTGTTTTCTCTCCTTTTTGGGCTTCACACCTTCTTTCACGAATGGTTTTCCACTTGGTGGTACAATCAGCTTCGGTGTTTTCTGGTGTGTTGTCTTCACTGCTTGCGTAGCAGTTCCTTCAACAGTAAAACCCGGACCAGTAGTAGTTGAACTTGTAGGCATATAACTATCATACCTATGTCCAGTTGTCATCCACCTTTTGATCGTGGCTTGCTCCTTTTCAAGTTGGGTTGACACTTTGTTGAGCTCTATCTCCTTTTGAGTAACGATGCCTTCAAGTTTTGCAAGGGATGCTTTAAGTCTCGAATTTTCATCCCTCGTCGTCTCAAGATCCTTCCCTTATTTTTTGTACTTTTCCAGAAGTTCATTGTAGAGCTTTGAGAGCTCTTGAATGAATAGAGTTGTGTCTTCATTGCATGCATTCTCTTCTTCTGCATCATCAATGAGACCAAAGAAGCAAAACAAGTTTGAATAATAACCAAGTCTATACCTGTTCGAGATTGGATCAAACATCTCCACATCATCGAGTTCATCATCGGATAGAGTGTTTTTGCATGTTGAATACAATGTTGTGCCAACATCGCAGGTACCATCGTCTTTTTCTCCGTCAGATTTGTCCATGTCTTCGAAAAATTCAGACTCATCATCACTCCAGGAAACCCAGTAGGATTTTCCTCTTTTCCGAAGTGTGTTTGCACACTGATTCGCATAATGACCAAACCCTTTACATTCACGACATTGAACATTATCAATATTCGAAGAGTCATACTTGAACCCTTCGTTTGACGAAAACACCTTCCGGATTGGCTTTTGAGGTGTGAACTCACTCCTCCTTGATGACTGATATTCAATTCTTGGTGAATCTGATTGTTTATCTTTAGCTCCTTTCATCTTTCTCACCATGGTGTTGAACTTTCTTGTGATTAGAGCAACATCATCTCCAACACCGATCTCTTGGAGCTCATCATCATCATCAACTTCCTTTATCTCCATTACTCTGCTGCTTGATGATGCTCCAGCAGTGAATGCCATCATCTTCTTCTTGTTGAACGTGCCTTTTTATTCAAAATTCATCTCATGTGTTTTGAGTGTATTCATGAGATCCATGAAATCAATTGCCGCTACTGTCATCGATGTTTCGATAGCAGTGACCTTCATATCAAACCCGATGGGCAGCGTTCGGAGAGCTTTTGATACAAGAACCTTGTTGCTGATGGCATCACCAAGATCTTGACATTCATTGGCAATGTCCATAATCTTCTTTATGTAACTATCGATGTCCTCACTCTCTTCCATCTTCATGTTTTCAAATCTGGTGGTAAGAATGCGAAGACGTGATTCCTTGATGCTCGAATCTCCTTCACAATGGCGTTGAAGAATATCCCATGCATCTTTGGCACATGTGTTGTTCTTCACCAGCTTGAATATATTCATATCCACTGAAGCATAGATGGCGTTAAGAGCTCTATCATCGAGAGTGGCTGCTTCCACTTGCTCTCTTGTCCATTGGTTTGATGGAATTAGGGTAACATCACCATGCTCATCGACGACTTTTGGAACGGACCACCCATTCTCCACGGACTGCCATGCTCTTCTATCTATGGACTGGATCATCGAACGAATTCTTGTCTTCCAAAACGAATTGTTCGACCCATCCAAGACTGGAGGCCGATATTGGTTAACGTTGTTGGGATCCATATTGAGACAACTGTTGCGCAGGATCACACTCAGTGTATTGAAACCTGGCTCTGATACCAATTGAAAGTGTTGGCTCGTCTGGATCTCTATGTTGTGCACCGTGTTACCGTAACGTACACAGACACACGAATATAAACTGCAGCGGAAATTATAATGGAAGACACAAAGTAATTCTTCTACAGGTTGTTAAAACAACCTATAGATGTCGTATGGCGAAAATCACTAAATAAGAGTATTCTACAAAAACACTATATCACCTTCACAAGACCAAGATGATAATAAAAGAAACTCTCACACTAAAACACTATCTCTCACAAAACTGCTCAAGAACAGACTCAAGAGCTTTACAAAAACAGCAAGTGTTACAGGCACTGTTATCGCAACACATAAGACAACACTCGCTTACAGATAGCTATTTCTCCACACCTTTTCGTGTCAGCCCTTCAAGTATTTATAGGAGAGACATTTCTTGATCTCCAAGCTCATCTAGGACGTGGCCATGACTTGGAGTGGGCTGCAACGGTTAGGTGGACGTGTTCAAAGTAACTCCTTAAATATAGGCGCTGACTCAACTGTTGCAATAGCATCCACTTTAGCAGCTATTCTGTTCAGCTCCGTTTCCACTACTTCCGTATTTTCAGGAGCTTCGCGTTACGCTTCTTATCCGTGATTCCAGCACACTGGTGTAGGAGATTTATTACTCCAAACATAACCTACAAAATACGTGAAGAAAGATCAAAACAACTTATAAAACAAGAGAACGAAAAATAGAGTTTAAAATAACTCTAACAAACTCCCCCTTTTTGTCTTTCTTCACAAAACACACGAGCTCCTTTTTGAACTTCGATACTCCCCCTAAATATGAAAGACTCCCCCTGATTTTCAGAACTCCCCCTCAATATACACCTGCAACAAAAGAATAGGCAACACCTAACAGAACATATACCAAACCACATTTGTTAGCATATCAACCAAGTGACCCCAACACAAGAACAATCATTGCATACCATCAGAAACCAATTTCAAAAGTACCAAGTTCAAAAGTTTAAGCCAGTCACAAGTTTTTGTCCAACGAAATGAAACACACACAAAAAAATCGAAGGTCCAGGCCTAAAAACAACAGCCCAAAGCCAAAAGTCTTTCTAGCAAACTTCTTCAAGGTTCAGCGTCCAGTACCAGTTTCTTCATCAGCTGAATCATCAACATGTTCTCCCCCTTTTTGGGAAGAAAGCAACGCATTGATTTCACCCTTTAACTCATCAAGGGTTTGGAGATTGTCAGAGTGAAATTTCTGTTGGCACGTTCCAGCGCTTCAATTCGATGAACAAGTGACTGCAAGCATGTTGTAGTCACTGTTATTGCAGTAGTCTCCTCAGTATCTTCGGGCACAGGTGCATATGGATCAATCCACGGAAGGTCATCGACCTTTTTCCCACTAAATAGTTGTGTGCTGATTGCATATGTGGGAATTTTCTCCAACTGAGAGGATTGAACAAGCTCGTTGATGTTAGCAATCCACAATCACCTCCAAAGATAGCGCGATACACGCCAAGAATAGCTCCGGAAATCCTGCAAATTCACACCTAAATTAGTTGTTTCCTTATTTACAAAACCATTGTAAATCCTATATATTCTTACCTCTTGTTTACAATGTAAAACACACAGAAATAATAATTACCAATCTTTTCAATCTTATTCTTCTCAAACGTTTCAATACTCAAGTTAACATGGTATCGTAGGGCGATAACCATCCTCACGGATCATCGTTATTCAGCGATCATCATTTACCAATCCACAAACCTTTTTTTCGTATGGAGAACGAAGGACACAATAAGCGGAGACCCAACAGCCGGGGTGTCACTGCTCAACAATTAGCCACGCTTCTACGACACCTAAGCCTCGCCAATCAACGTAAAATCATGCACCGAGAACAACCAAAGCGGTCAACACGATAAGCATCAAATTGAACGAGTTCAACTATGCCTGTGGTCACGAATGATGCATTTAGCCATCGGAGGAAGGGTTGCCTCAATCACATCACGGGCCATCCTCCTTTCCCGAGCCGAATGATCTCGCACACCACAATGGTATCGAATGACCTCACGGTCATATCTTGGATCATTCGAACATGGAACCTACATTGGCAAACAACTACGTTCAATATAGGACTACGGAAAGCTCTCGGAGAAGCTTAGCCGTAACATACAAGATCAAAAAGACTCACCCAAGTATTCGAACTCACAAGACAAGCCAACAAGAGCAAGCAAGGCCAAGGCACCATAGAAAGTTTCTACAAAGCTTTACAACGAATATGGGCGAGATAGATGAACACCACCCGAATCCAATGGAATGCGATAAAGATATAACAACATACCCAAGATACAATCCAAACGCGACTATTCCAATTTCTCACCGAATAAACGAGAACTACGAACCCGAGCGGCGGACGTGTTTAAAATTGATCCGCTACCAATCTGTGGAGGCAACGATGCCATGATACGACGAGGCAGCCGGAGGGAATTTGGGATCCGAACTTCCGAGGATCCCACGGATCGAGAAATCGAACGGTCTCGTGATGCGAGCAACGACGCGAAGAACCGGTATGGCGGCGAAAGGGTTTCACCCGCCAACCGCCCACTCAACCGGTCAGCCCGACAAAAACATCGCTCATCATCCCGGACAAGAGCAAACTCAAGTGCTCGCATCGCGGATGACAAAACATACGAAGCGACATGTGTTTCCAATTGGTGGATATCCGAATGGTGGGATGACAACCACAAGCCGCCGCTGAATAATCGTGAAAGGTCACTGTCGAATGGCGGCGCCGAACCTGGCGCCACCCGATCGCAAGCAACAACAAAATCCCCGGAAGACGGCGCCACCGACTGAAGCGAGAGAAGGAATGGGGAGCGGCTAGGGTTGCAGCGAGAGTAAGTGCGGAGAAGGAGAAAAGACGCCATGCCTCGACTTATGAAGGTAACGGTCGGGTGTTATACCCGACCCATCCGGTCTACTCTCTGGTCACCCAAAGATTTCGGATCTTATTTGACTCTTTCCGAATTGCCTCTCCTAATTCCATATCCCAAGTAAATGTTTTAAACGAACAAATCATATGGAAAAGAAAAGACTGAATGGATATTTGATTGCGGTGCCACAGACACCATGACATATGATTTGTTAGATATTTTGATGCTTACAAAGTCACAGAAAACCCATGTCCAGACAGCCAATGGGGAAATCACTCCAGTTAGTGGGGCCGGCACGATTGAAATTTCTCCAACCCTTAGAGTTTCTAATTGTCTATATGTGCGAGTTATCCCATAAACTGTTATCTATCACCATGTCACAAAGGAACTTAATTGTACTGCATCGATGCACCCTACCTTCTGCATCTTACGGATATCCAGACGGGAAGATTATTGGACGGGCATCGAACTAAATGGACTCAGTATTACATGGACGAAATTGCTCAACAAGGCGTGATGTCAGTTTCACCGAAATACCAACACCGCTGCTCGCATCGCCGACTTGGACACCCTTCCATAGGTTACCTTAAACTTTTATTTCCTACATTAGTTTCTTCAGATCCGCATTGTGAAACATGTGTTTTAGCCAAGAGTCATAGACAAACCTTCAAACCTAATAATACTGTGTGAACTCTAAGTTTTCTTTAATTCATTCTGATATACGGGGCCCGCTTTGTCATTGGGGGTCAAAATTTCAAATATTTTCTATTATTCATGATCACCACACTCGTATGACTTGGGTTTATTTCTTGCGACACAAATCGAGGTTTATTCCAAATTTGTCCTTTTTATAAAATGATTCAACACCGCTCAAAACCAACATTCAAGTTCTCATGATCCGATAACTGGGAGAATTTGTTAATTCATCTATGGCAAAATTCTTCCACGATAACGGCTTAATCCATCGCACCACCTGCTCCCACACACCGAACAAAATGGATTCACCGAAGAAAAACCGTATCATTCTTGAAATTACACGAGTAATCACTATCAATCTCTGCACCTCTAATTTTGGCCTAAAGTCGAGCTACCGCCGCTCATCTAATTAACCGACTTCCCACAAAAGAATTCACCTCAAAACTCCCATACAAGTTCTTTCCAATATTACCCAAACACCGTCCTCTTACCTTAAAACCACGTATCTTTGGTTGCTCTGCTTTTGTCCATATACCAAAACACGAGCGCACAAAACCGATCCTTGTGCGTTAAATGCGTTTTGTCGGATATGGAATCAACAAAAAGGCTACCGTTGTTATGATCCTAAATCCCGTCGCATGTTCACCACTATGAACCGCAATTTCTCGAAACCAAATTTTTCTACCATCACCACCTTAGCATCGAGGTGAGGATATCGAGTCCGACCCACTAAGTTGGTTACCAATTTCGAGCCATCCAAGAGAGGAAATTCCAACAGAGCCGCTTAACGGTGTCACGAGACAGCCTCAAACGACTTCACAAATTCAATGACCTCGATGAACCTGATAATCACCTCCCCGTCCCAGATCCAAGTAAGATCTCCCGAAAGTAATGGCGAGCCTCACGCTACTCGGAGGAAGTTTCTTCCATTGAATTGATGGACCACCCTCACAGTAATCATGATTCAAGACATATGTTCTCGCCTCCAAGGAAAGCACTGAGGGATCCCTCCAAGAAGATATTCTCCGAGAAAGCCACCGATCATCCAAAACCCGATTGGGAAAGTCACTAACGATAATCTTAGCGGTCTTGCAAGAGCTTTTCGTGTTGCTCTTACCAAGAAGAAGACTTGCCCAAAACAATGAGGAAGCTCTCAAATCGAAAAAATGGGCGAAGCAATGAAAAAGAATCGACGCCGATTCGAACAATACATGGGAAGTGTGATCGATCACGAGGAAGAAACTGGTCGATGCGGATGGGTTTTCACCATTAAGAGAAACCGATGGATCTATCGAAAGATACAAAGCTAGACTTGTTGCGAAAGGGTATACCTGCACCTATGGGGTGGACTACTCGTAGACCTTTTCTCCAAAGAGCCAAGATGAGCACAAGAAGAGCCTTAATGTCTATTGCAAAGAAACCAAGAATGGCCCCTTCATCAATTTGATGTTACCAATGCTTTCCTACACGGAGAATTAAAAAGAAGAAGAAGTATATATGGAAGCACCACCGGTTTTGACATTGGAAGCGGAAAATATGCAAACTAAAGAAAACTTTGTATGGCCTCAAGCAATCGTCAAGGGCATGGTTTGAAGATTCACCAACGCTATGAGAAGCTATGGATTCAAGCAAAGTAATTCGATCACACTGCTCTTAAAAAACGTGGAGAGCTCATTACCGCTTAATCATATACGCCGGTGATATGATCATTACAGAAGTGATACGTAAGAAATGGAAAATTTGATAAGCAACTATTTCTTGAATTCGAGATGAAAGATCTCGGTGCCCTTAAGTACTTTCTTGGTATCGAAGTACTTAGGTCAAGCAGAGGAATTTTCATATGTCAAAAGAAATACACCCTAGATCTTCTCACCGAAGCAGGGATGCTGGAATGTAAGCCAGCAGACACTCCTATTGCTATGAATCATAAACTGCAGATAGTTGAAGGTGCCGAAGAAGTCGACCGTGGGAGATATCAACGTCTGGTAGGAAAACTCAACTACCTTTCTCATACAAGACCGGATATTGTTTATGCCGTTGGAGTCGTTAGCCGCCCATGCACAAACCACAAATTGATCACATGGACGCCGCACTCGTAATCGTAAGATATCTCAAAGGAACTTTCGGATATGGAATATTTTTGGCAGAACAAACATTTGAGAATACACGGTTATACGGATGCAGATTGGGCGTAAAATCCGGCGCATGTAAGATCGACCTCGTGATATTTCACCTTCATTGGAGATAGCTTGATAACTTGGAGAAGCAAGAACAGAAGGTCGTAGCACTTTCCAAAGGCCGGGCGTAATCGAGAGGAATCAAAGGCGGACTAATGGAGATTTTATGGCTAAAGAAACTAATGACGTAAATCGGCTTCCTCCCGATCAAACCATTAAGTTATTTTGTGATAATAAAGCCGCCATCAAGATATCCGAGAATCCTGCTCAACATGATCGAACGAAACATGTTGAGATCGACCGACACTTTATCAAGGAAAAATAGAAGTCGAGTCATCGAGCTACCTTTGTCCATTCTCAAGATCAAATGGCGATATATATGACCAAGGTCAGAATTCAAGAAGTTTTATGGATATACTAGTCAAGTTGAATATTGGGATCCCACTACTCAACTTGAGTGAGTGTTAGCAATCCACAATCACCTCCAAAGATAGCACGATACACGCCAAGAATAGCTTCGAAATCTCGCAAAATCACACCTAAATTAGTTGTTTCCTTATTTACAAAACCATTGTAAATCCTATATATTCTTACCTCTTGTTTACAATGTAAAACACACAGAAATAATAATTACCAATCTTTTCAATCTTATTCTTCTCAAACGTTTCAATACTCAAGTTAACAGTTGAGACCTTGATTCTTCATCAACCTATAAATAAGAGAAGGAAACAAAAGGGATGCAAGTTGAGATGGTCTAGTAATTCATGCAATTTGATCGAACATTATCTGCCCGAGGTTAACTGGAGAATTTCTGCCAATGTTGTATAGGAGAGCACCATGTTGTTGGGTTACAATTGTTGTATTGGATGTGACAATCCAATTACTTGCCATAATCTTGTGAAGCACCGAGTACATGTAAGTCAAGAGTGATGCCTTCATAGGTTGTTTCCACTTTTTCTCCTTTCCACCCGTAATTACCACAGCCACTTCATCAAAAAATTTCACTTCTGCAGTCACCATGAAATCTCAACCAAGCAGTTCGTTAATGAGGAAAGGGTTCACAGAAAACACTCTTCCCTTATAATACACATTCCCATATTTATTGGACAGAGAATCACCGAACTCAGGGCATAGATTTGTGTAAACCATTTGAATTGATCTCTTGACATATGGCTCAATATCAGTGACTGAAGAGAGTAAATTTATAGAAGTTATAAAATTTACCAGATTATACTCAGATAAGGATGTGGTGTCAATTCTTCTTTCACTGTAGCACGCGAGCTCTTTGAAGTGGTCCATGTTTTCTGCATTTTTGGGTGTATAGAAGTGTTTGGAGAAGGCTTTCTTTGCCTCAATCTCAGAGTCTTCGAAAATGGACTCTTCCTCTGAGTATTTTTCAACATCTTTCTTGCTTGTACCTTCTGGTGCTGCTATCTCTGCTGCCGTAACATCTTTCGTAACATCCTCAGCCTCAGCATCTGCCTCAACATCCTCTACATCCATCTCAACATTTTTATCAGAGTCCTCTGCCTCTATATCCTCTTCCAACGTCCGCCGGTTCACCAAAGATCCCCGCCTCCTCCAAAGATTTTTTCTTCCTTCTTTGACATGTTCACGTTTTAGTTGACGAAGTACCTCTTGAATGAGTGCTTCATCCTGTGGGTCTGAAGGGTGAGGAGTAGACTCGGCATTCTCTTCAGTTTCTGGAATTTCAGGTTCCACCACTTGCTTTTTGGATTTCTTCTTTTTCCCTTTCTTTTCTGGTGGTGGGACTTCTTCATCAACTAAGCTGATGTGAATTGGGGGAGGAGGTCCGGATACCCTAGGTTGCCTGGGAATGCGATCAGACCTTCGAGTGGACTTTTTCTTACCCTTTGATGGGTCTTCCTCATTGCGTCTTATCTTTAAAGATTTTGATTTCTCTGTTCTTTCAGGAATCAACATAGAAATTGGCTCAGATAGTACTATTTTATAACAATGAGATAAAATAAAGCCAAAGACGATAAAATATTTGACACATAAGTCATTAGAACGCCAAAATTATAACTCAAACCCAAGATGATCTCAAAATCAATCCAAATCGAATCAAATTCATCGACTTGATTTGATTTTTTGATTTCGACTTCGATTTGCTCTCCCCTGCCCTCTCCAGA